>NW_019774469.1:301670-319464 GCF_001039355.2 Lingula anatina
GGGGGAAATTTAAAAAAAAAAAAAAAAAAAAAAAAAAAAAAAAAAAAAAAAAAAAACAAAAAACTAGGATCCAGATTCAGTGCAACAACTCAATTTTCAATACGGTATACACCTTATTAAGGTCCATTGATACACCGACAGGGAACAAGACAGGCTTTGCTGGCGTCCTATAGTTATTTACACCACCTCAACATCAGCTGATCATCTTGTGTTGACTTTGTGACAGAAAGATAAAAAGATTACCTTGTTAACGATATCGCAACTGTAGGTTACTCTGTACTGGAGACAAGCTGTGTGAATATGTAAAGAAAAATGGGTAACTTTGTCCTTTTTTTTGTCTTCTTTTTCTTATCTTCTTCTCTATACGATGTTGAAAACCACCGCACAGTATCCGTAGAGTTGCTCTCATTATACATCTTTACACGTTTTTGTGTCTCTGTTAATATCACACCGTAATAAAAACTACTGAATTAACATTGATATCACTCCAAAATAAACAAGCTTTAATACAACGATATAACGACAGTAAAAAAAAAATAAATAAAAAAAAAAAATAAAAATAAAAAACCCCGGCAGATGCGAGCAGCCAAAGCCCAAGAGTGATAATTGTTTCTCTTTCATTAATATCACTTCATATATCCTGGATATACATGAAAACCTTTATGGGAATCAGCTTTGGGTCGTATAGGATATCCTACATAAATTATCATGGGCCCTAGGGGACAATGTCATGTTTCCTTTACATGTACGAGGCCCGAAAGGATTCCTATAAAGTCCATCAAGTCCATCAAGCCTATGAGATATTGATAGCTGGTAATACAGACGATTGTTTAATTATTAAAATGATACCACTATAATGTGATAATAAATGGGGTCCTAAGGGATGTGTTTTCTATACATCAAGTCTATAAGAGGCAGTACTCTCAGCTACATCGACATCATTGGAAAGTACTGCATTGATAGCTGGTAATACAGACGATTGTTTAATTATTAAAATGATATCACTATAATGTGCTAATAAATGGGGTCCTAAGGGGTGTGTTTTCTATACATCAAGTCTATAAGAGGCAACACTCTCAGCTACATCTACATCATTGCAAAGTACTGCATTGATAGCTGGTGATACAGACGATTGTTTAATAAGTAAACTGTTTGGTGTCCATCTTGAATAACACATGGACATAATGAGACATGACTCCTCTCCATATTACCATCCTTCCCTCATATACTGCATTTGTTTTACCCTGATACACATACATCCTTGTAGTTATTAACTTCCACCTGGTTACGCTACAAATTATACTTTGTTCTCATAATTAACTTCTCTCTCCCTCCCTCGCTTTAACTCCGTCGTTCAACCAACTGTTACCACTATAATGTTCTAATAAAGAAGGGAGCATTTGGCACGCACACACACACATATACATGCAGTCTTACACACACGCAATCTCACACACGCACACACACGTTTACACAAACAAGCACACAGAGAGAGAGAGAGAGAGAGAGAGAGGAAGGGGGCACACACCACACGACCTGCTCTGAATAACATAGATTAACCATGACCTTACATCGTCCTGTCTTCATAAATATAAACATGACCTTTTGTTATTGCTTCATGTCGTTTGCTTACCTGTACATCAATTATTTCACTTTATTTTGAGGTCGCACATTACTACACCACCACATCATCAACTGATCTCCTTGTGGTGACCATGTGACAAAATTCAGATATAAAAAGATGAAAAAGATGACCTTGTTAACGATATGGCAACTGTAAGTGAATCTACACTGAAGACCAGCTGAGTGATTATGTGAAGAAATAATTTTTTTTTTCTTTTCCATTTTTTTCTTTTCCACTTCTCTGTACAATGGTAATAACCACAGAACAGTACAAGCTACGGGAATAATGTTAACTTTACATCGTAATACAGGACTCACCAGGACATATTTGTTTTAGTTAATGCTTCCTTGATACGCACACACAGAGAAAGAGAGAGGTGAGGTAGTTTTGGGGGGGGGGGGGGGGGTGAGCATGCACCACACGACCTGCTCTGAATAACATAGCTTAACCAAGACCTTACATCGTCCTACTTTCACAAAAGCAAACATGACCTTCTTTTATTGCTACACGTCTTAGACCCCATTTCCAGAGATTAGATCGATCCAATTTGATCGACCTAACTCCCTGGGGGTTCACGCTAAATAGCTATCAGCCGAGCGGGCACGAAAGTTAATTACCCCCTTACAGTTTAAATATGTAGTAGGCGGGACGGAAATTTAAGCCGGATTATCTGACAGTAATCTAGTGAGACTTCCCACGGGGACAGATCGATCTAAAATCTATGGGAATGCGCCCGTAGTTAGATTTCTGTCTACGCACCTGTACATTAAAGGTTTCACTTTATTGTAAGAAAATGTACTACATAAAAGTGAACTACGAGTGCATATACATGAGTGTCCTACGACATGTATACGTATAGACACTCGTTTTACTAGGATTGTTTTTGGTTCGTAGAAAAAAAAAATCACTGTTATTTTTTTAAACAAAATTTAGTTTCTCCTGTGTTTTTGTCAATGTGTCGCAGAATGGAGTTTGTAATTATAATTTCATTTCATAATTGTGTTGTTTTCGCATCCGATATGCATGTCGTACGGCAGTATTTTCTTCCAGCAATAACAACTACGTGTATAAAATCCTGTATATTTTACAGTTGACATGGCCCTTTTTAAGGTTCTGGGCAAATGTAATACACCTCTTCTACTGTTTAGATCTGTAATGACGCACTGCACTTAGCGACGGCGCAGCAATAGCTTTGTTACGAGAACCTTCCTGAATACCAAATACACGCTCCATTGTAAAGAGCACAAAATTTGTCATTATTTAATTTACATACTAAAAGGTGAAATCAATACGAGGCAGGTTAAAAATCACTAACCCGAGAGGTTCTGCGTGCACATAGCTCTGTGCCCAGCCTGGGAGGTAAAGTCACACGATGGCCGAGAAAGAATTCTACAACGTCTTCAGTGAAAATTTTCTAACGTGCCATATATGTCTGGAGGAATTTAAAGACCCGAGAGTGCTCCCCTGTTACCACACGTTCTGTCTTAAATGCATTGCTGACCATGCAGCCAAGAATGGTGTCCAGAACAAGTTCTCCTGTCCCGTATGTCGCCAAGAGGCCCCTGTACCACCAGGTGGGTTAGAAACTCTTGTGAAAAACTTCTTCTTAAGAAAAGTAATAGACTTCATGAAAGGCCAGAAAGCGCCCGAGGGGAGATTTTGTGAATATTGTAACCATAAAGAGGCCACTTTCATGTGCCAGGGATGTCCAGAAACCAACCAGCTATGCGCTACATGTCGTGATATTCACGACAAAATCCCGTTTTGCAAGGGTCATTCATTTTTACCTCTGTCACAAGTCGATTTCTCAGTTAGCCCAGCTGACATGCGAGATCAGTTACGGTACGCATTAGATAAATCTCAATACTGCGACAAACACGACGGAGAAACGCTGGCATTCTATTGTGAAAATGATGACACTGTCATATGCAGAGAATGTATTGTAGAATCTCACAGTAAACACGAATTCCAAAAATTAGGGGATGTGGTGAAAGTTCAACGAGCTGTAATACTAGCCAAGCTTAAATGCCTAACAACCGAAAAACTGTCTCGTTTTAAAAAGGCAGAAAAAGCCATTGCGGAAACTGAAGACGGGCTGACTGAAAATCAGACAAAGGTTCTTCGTTTGGTATATTCTCAGAAATTAGCTATGACTAAGGAGATAAATAAAAACAGTAAAACAATTGAAAGAGAAATCAAATATTATCATCAACAAATAGAGAAGGACGTACGTCAACAGACGGATGAATATTTGACCACTGTCTAACAGCATTTGGAAACTTATGAAACAAAAGTACAGTCAGATTACATCGAAATGCAGAAAGTTATAGATGACAAATGCAACGAAATAACGACAGAATTTAAGGCACTCACCTCCACGCAGGTGAAGACTTTAGAAGCTGAAAAGGACAGGCTAGAAATGAACAAGATTTCCATTCAGAGTATTCGTGATTTCGCTCAGCAGCTCACATACACCGGTTCTGACATCGAGGTCATGGCCCACTCTAAAAAACTCCAAACTAGAATTCAGGAGTTAGAGACAGTAGAACCAGTCTTTGATATCAATATCACCGACATAACATTTACACCAGGGCAAACAGCAATGGACGTTGTGCTAGAGTTTCCTAAAATTCCTGAACCACAGCTGTCCATCAAAACGGGGTCCATTACGGCCAAAACATACCGGGGTCCTTTGGATACGTATTTTGGGAATTTGAAACAAAAGAGAGCGAACTATCCTGCGCTGAAGGAATTTCTGAGAGTAACCTGGCTTGATAAGCCGGAGCCGAATGTTTGTTTTAAAGTGAGGGATCTGTCGCGGGATATCCAGTGCACAGATGATGGTTGTACTTTAGTTTTACATAGAGATAACAGTTTACATGTTGGTCCCTGGTGCAATAATCGTTATGCAGTGTCCGTATTCTCCGGCACACTTCAATATAATCGTGAGATCAGTATAGAGGGAGGGGCGAGGTGTATCACTACAGCCAGTAACGGTAGATTCGTGGTCACATGCGGAGATAAATGCTGTAGACTGTATTCAACATTAGGTCAGGTTATCCGGTGTTTTGGTCAGGGTGATATGTCTGACCCCTGGGGTGTCACTGTAGACCGTACAGAGGGTAAGGTGTACGTGTGTGATAGTGGTGCACAGTGCATCTGTTTGTACGACATGAAATCTTTTCAACTTGTAAACATAATTCCTATCCCAATGTGCAGTAAAGATGCACTGTTTTGTGCATGCCACCACGGCATCAATGCAATCATAGTCAGCGACAACAGTGCCCACTGTGTGTATGCAGTGACACCCCAGGGTGACGTCATGTTCCAATACGGAGCACGAGGTCAGAGTGGAAGTGGAGACGGACAACTGAGTAATCCACGAGGAGTGTGCGTAGATAAGTTTGGACACATATTCATAGCTGACTACGGTAATCACTGGGTGGTTGTCCTTGGTTCAGACGGAAAGTTTCAACGTAACATTTTGAGGAGCATTGAGAAACCTGTGTCAGTTGGTATTAACAGTAACGGGGAGCTTGTTGTTGGAACTGAAGATGGAAACAACAGAAGAACAATATCCACATATAAGTATATTAATGAGAATTGACTTATATAATTCGAAACTGTAACGATGTTTGAATCGTGATTAATATAACTGAGGAAATGTAATGAACACACCTTACAAATAGCCGCCACAATATTTGTTGAAATTGTGCCGAAGTTCTCAATGAAGATGTGTGCATGAAGAGATACGAAGACATATGATTCAGTCAACTTTATCAGTTTAATTGAGCACTCCGGTCTTTTGCAGATTAACATGAACCTTTTCTTTCATTTGCAGATGCGTTTTTTTTTTCACTAACAGAATTAAACTGTAAACAGTGGATTTCATTTTGACCTATGTATGATATTTTGTTTTCTTTTTTGCATTTTCATGTGAAATGTTTTAACATGCAGATGATGTGTATAGAATGTAAAACAAATGATAAAGATAAGATTTTGCTGGTTATATGGAATGGCTTGATATTTTAGAAGTAAAATCTAACGGGTCTTCAAAATGTTAATTGCTTTGTTTTTTTTATTATTATTTTGTTTACCACTGAGGCTGAGTTTTTCAAAATGTAAATAAACGCAATCAACAGCAGAACAGTTTTTGTTTTCAATAGTCTTACCAATTTTAATGTCGACGGTGAAGTCTCTCTGGACATTATTAAACAAACAGTACACAGTCTTGATTGGACTACGAAGTATAGTACCAAGTGAAAGGAAATACGAGCAGAACATCCACTTTCTCTCACTGGGTATAATACTATTTGTTTTTAAAATTAGAATACTCTCAATGCTACCAGGACCCCAAGAGGGAGGGGTCGTGAGAGGGATGGTCGCGAGCTATCTTAGACATTGTGGTTGAAAGCAAATCCGTCTGTTAACTGCTTCACACACTACATTATCAAGTTGTCTAATATATAATTAAAAAGAAATATTGAATACAATTTTGAATTCATTCATTTTTATTTTTTGACACTTCAGCATGTGAAATGCACCTCTATATTGTGCTAGGGTGATTATCGACAGTTACCACAGTGCAGACTGCTTCTTCGCTTCGCCCATGAAATTGACAAATCAAATACACCTTTCATTATTGACTATTTATAAGAGAAAACCTTGGTATCTATGCAAATGTATTTCCCCAAATTTACTACTGTAAAACGTGATTACAGTGTAGCAGGTGCCTTTTCATATTTTTATTTATCTGTTTAAGCACTTCTGTATTTGATCATCTGTAAGAAAAGAACGTAAATACCCTGTGATAGGTAACGTAAATGAGACTGATTAAATCTTGCTATAACCTATAATGATTTTTAACTTCATCAATATACACCCTTGATAATCCAAATATTTATATAGTACTTAACATTGGAAATCCATCGATATATCCATGTTCTCAGGACAAATCGATGGTGATGTGTATTATTTTGTCTACTATGACCGATTTTTAACTTTCTGAACAATTATAACAGACGGTGTCGGTAACAACGCTGTCTTTACTCTATACACTATCGAGTAGGATATCCTGCAGTTTTATGATGCCCTTTTTTCTCTTCAATATATAAATGGTTACAAAAACGATATGCATCGGACTATTTATCGTATCGAGTTCCACACTTTTTAATTGGTGTTCCCAGTTTTCGGTGCGTAATTTTGCTGTACCCCCCGAGTAGCAGTTTTCCAAACTTTCTTCAGTTGCTAATATCTCGTGCACATACATGAGCTTTTGAAAAAAACAGTATTTATCTTGCTTCGCTGGGCATTAAGCAAACAGCGTGGGTAATAACTAAGGATATAATTGATCTCATCGTACACACCTATCACACATGTATATACATGTACGTCGTGCACGCTGCGGTATAGATTGCCTCGTCAATGAATTGACAAAATTACACCTGGCATTATTGATTTTTTCAAATCAAAAGTCTTGCTTAATATGTGATTGTTTTTCAAATTCTGTGTCAGTGCTAGTTGCACTGGTACTACGTTTGTCCAGTTACAGTGGTTAAATGTTGGTTTCACTTAAATAATAATATTTGTAAATTTAAAGGGATAGCAACTGTTAATTTTGTCCAAAAATGAATTTTCCTGTGGTAAAGGACAATTTCCCCATAGTAACCAGTTTTAAATGAATCAATTCCCACTTTCAAAACTATCCCCTATTTTTTTTTCTAAAAATGTTTGTTTAGAGACTATTACAAAGTGTAGCCATCTATGGAGGTCACGTGATGTGATGGCAAGCACAAATTCCAAAATAACTGTGTTAACCGCCGTTATGGGGGCAAAATAGAATTTATTGAATTTCTATGAGTTATTTACAATGTACTTATTGTGAAATACAGATATCTTACGAACGGTAATTATCCCTTTAATATATTTGTGACAGCAAAAGTAATCATACACCCTGTTAATCCAAAAACTGCAGCAGTTAACATTAAAAATCGACCCATTTCTCCATGTCTCAGGACAAATCGATGTTCTTGTGTATTGTTTTGTCTACTGTGACCGATTTTAACTTACTGAACAATTATAACAGACGGTGTCGGTAACAACGCTATCTTTACCACATACACTATCGAGTAGGATATCCAGCAGTTTTATGATGCCCTTTTTCTCTTCAATATATAAAGGGTTACAAAAACGATATGCATCGGACAATTTATCGTTTCGATTCCCACTTTTTAATTGGTGTCCCCAGTTTTCAGTACGTAATTTGTCACCCGGGAGAAGCAGTTTTTCCAAACTTTCTTCAGTTGCTAATATCTCGTGCACAAATATGAGCTTTAAAAAAAAACAGTATTTGTTTCGCTGGACATTAAGCAAAGAGCGTAGGTAATAACTAAGGATATAATTGATCTCATCGTACACACCTATTACACATGCACATACATGTGCGTCGTGCACGCTGCGGTATAGATTGCCTCGTCAATGAATTGACAAAATTACACCTGGTATTATTGATTTTTTCAATCCAAGTCTTGCTTAATATGTGATTATTTTTCAAATTATGTGTCCCCTGCAATTGTACTGCAAGAACTACGTTTGTCCACTTACAGTGGTTAAATGTTGGTTTCACTTAAAAAAAATAACATTTGTAAATATAAAGGGATAGCAACTGTTCATTTTGTCCAAAAATGGATATTCTTGGGGTAAAAGACAATTTTCCCATGCTTTCCTATCGTAAATGAATCCATTCCCATTTTCAAAATTAGTCCGTTTTTTTTTTTTTTCTAAAACGTTTGTTTAAAGTTTATTACAGAGTGTAGCCATCTATGGAGGTCATGTGATGTGAAAGCAAGTGCAAATTCCAAAATAATTGTGTTAACTGCCGTTTTGGGGGCAAAATAGAATTTGCTGTATTTCTTTGAGTAGTTTACAATGCTCTGATTGTGAAATATAGATATCTTACGAACGGGCGTTATCCCTTCAATATATTTGTGAAAGCAGAAGTAATCATACACCCTGTTAATCCAAATATTGAAGCGGTTAACATTGAAAATCGATCGATGCCTCCATTTTTCAGGAAAAATCAATGGACTTGTGTATTGTTTTGTCAACGTTTTCAAACATTAATATTTCCGTGAATATCTCTGATGATATTATCTCCTTAGATAGTCGATTCATTGCTGCTCTACGGGCCAAATTATTCTTTTTTCGTCTCTGTTTTCAAAGATAATAGAACAGAAGAGCTTTTTTTTTCGATCGCCTTCAGCCGCTATGCCTTCTTCACCACGAGTTAAACTGATGAGCATGCGCACTTAATATTTCTCAGGTAGCTTCCGCATGGCGAACGGAGCCGAGATTTAATTACTGTACCCAGCAGGGACGACGTGTGGGGAGGCGGAGAGACTATTAAAAGATTAGGCGGTTTTTCTTTCATGTACGTCCGCCATTTTTAGGTCACCGGCTTTGTAAAGCCTGGCTTAATTCGTTGAGAATGCGCTCTTAGAAAAAGGTCAATACTGCGATAAACACGGTAGCGAGTTGTTGACATTCTATTGTGAAGACGATGACACCGTGGCATGTAGAGATTGTATTTTGGAAACTCACAGTAAACACGACTTTAAAAAAATAGGGGATGTGGTGAAAGTTCAACGGGAGTTAATACAAGCCAAGTTTAAATGTCTAACAACCGAAAAACTGACTCGTTTTGAAAAGGCAGAAAAAGTCATTGTGGAAACCGAAGACGAAGTGACTGAAAATCAGACAAAGGTTCTTCGTTCGGTAGATTCTCACAAATTAGCTATGACTAAGGAGATAAATAAAAACAGTAAAACATTTAAAAGAGAAATCAAAGATTATTATCAACAAGTAGAGAAGGACGTACGTCAACAGACCGACGCATATTTGACCACTGTCAAACAACATTTGGAAACATATGAAACAAAAGTTCAGTCCGATTACACCGAAATGAAAAGATTTATAAATGACAGAAGCAGGGAAATAACGACAGAAGTTAAGGCACTCACCTCCACGCAGGCGAAGGCTTTAGAAGCTGGAAAGGACAAGCTAGAAATGAACAAAATTTCCATTCAAAGCATTTGTGATTTCGCTCAACAGTTCACAGACACCAGTTCTGACATAGAGGTCATGACCCACTCTAAAAAACTCTTAACTAGAATCCAGGAGTTAGAGACAGTAGAACGAGTTTTTGATACCATGATCATCGATATAACATTTACACCAGGGCAAACAGAAATGGACGCTGTGCTACAGATACCTAAAATCCCTGAATCACGGCCGCTGTCCGTCAAAAAGGGGTCCATTACGGCCAAAACATACCGGGGTCCCTTGGATGCATATGTTGGATGTTTAAAACAAAAGAGAGCGAACTATCCTGCGCTGAAGGAATTTATGAAGGTAACCTGGCTTGATAAGCCGGAGCGGAATGTTTGTTTGGAAGTGGGGGGTATACCGAGGGATATCCAGTTCACCGATGACGATTGTATTTTAGTTTTACATGGTGATTACCAGGCCCGTAGCCAGCAATATCAAAAGGGAGGTTCTTTTTCTAAAAAAATTGGCATTTTACCATATAATCCCCATGTACCTAGGTCAAATTTTACCCAAAGTGGACCTTTTTTCCAGCAAGAAGGGGGGCTCTTTCTAACCCCCCGAACCCCCCTGGCTACGGCACTGGATTACGGTTTACATGGTAGTCCCCGGTGCTATGATCGTGATGCAGTGTCTTTATTCTCCAGCACAGGTCTATGTAATCGTGATATCAGTATAGAGGGAGAGGCGAAATGTATCACTACAGTCAGTAACGATAGATTCCTGGTCACATGCGGAGATAAATGGTGTAGACTGTATTCAACATCAGGTCAGGTTATCCGGTGTTTTGGTCAGGGTGATATGTCTGACCCCTGGGGTGTCACTGTGGACCGTACAGAGGGTAAGTTGTACGTGTGTGATAGTGGTGCACAGTGCATCTGTGTGTACGACATGATATCTTTTCAACTTGTTAACAGAATTCCTATCCCAATGTGCAGTAATGGCCCACTGCCCTGTGCATACCACCACGACATCAAAGCAATCATAGTCGGCGACAGCAGTGCCCACTGTATGTATGCAGTGACACCCCAGGGTGACGTCATATTCCAATATGGAGCACGAGGTCAGTTTGGAAGTGGAGACGGACAACTGAGTAATCCAGCTGGAGTGTGCGTAGATAAGTTTGGACACATATTCATAGCTAACTACGGTAATCACAGGGTGGTTGTCCTTGCTTCAGATGGAACATTTCTACGTAACATTTTGACAAGGAATGACAGCATTAAGAATCCTGTGTCAGTTGATGTCAACAGTAACGGGGAGCTTGTTGTTGAAGATTCGGGAGGTGAAATAACCACGTACAAGTATATCGTTTAGCAATGGCTTATGTGCTTTGATATTGTGATGATGTTTGGGTTGTTTTATTAATTACGGAAGAAAATGTTATGAACACACTGCAAACGAATCTTAGCATGAACCGGTATTAGGGTTAAATGTATGACCGTTTAATATGCACACTGAAAGTGTATACAAATTCTACATAAAAAAGACAAATATCAGCATAAAACATATTAACCCTTTGCATACCAACATATTCATATGATTTATTTCATTCATAGTTTTTTGGTTGTAAATTTAGCCTACTTTCGTGACCTACTTTCCTGCCCAATTGACATACAGCTTAAAATGCCAGCAGAAAAATCCGTTCAAACATCATTTTCGGGTACAATTAAACAATGCTTTTTGGTAATTCTCTTAGTTATACTACTTGAAACTATATGCTGGCATTTGGTTGGTTTTTGTGACAAAAATTGACTTTGTATGCATCTTTAAATTAAATCGGTTCTGTGCGGAGCTTTGTTAGACCCCATTTCCATAGATTTTAGATCGATCTATCCCTGTGGGGAGTCTCACTAGACTACTGTCAGCTTAGCCGACTGAAGCGTCTGTCCCGCCTACTGAAAGCTGTAAGGGGGTAATTAACTATGGTGCGCGCTTGGCTGACTGCAATTTAGCGTGAACCCCCAGGGAGTTAGGTCGATCTAAATCTTAATCCCTGGATCGATCTAAATCTCTGGGAATACACACTTAGTATCATATTAACTTTTTTAAATTTCATTTAAGTTTTATTTTATGGAATTTTCACCGCAGTGGAAAATAATTTACACCGCGGTTAAAAATTATTTTCACCGGGGTGGTAATTCCTGTCCATCTCGGCCCGGGTGATGCAGACATGTAGGTTATACGAATCCAAAATTTACCAGATGTCTGGGAAGGAAGTTGATAAAGACACTCACATGCACATGCAGGCAGTTTAACCGGTCTATGTGCCAATCATCCCAGGAATGTGGAGGAAGCGGGAAGTATTCGAATAGATTAAAATTCACCGAAATGCTGAAATGTTGTACTAGTACGTCGCTTTTCCCTTTATAATAACTTGCGTATTATTGGGAATATTGGTAGAAAGAAACCTCTTCGAAGAAACCGAGATTACATCTATTAAGATAAGAGCTATGGGCAAACACGTCACACAAATATTTAAAGATACATTGTCCAAAAATAACGTTAAGTATTTAGTGATAACAATGGGATTCCCTTTGCATAAAACTGCAAGCGGGACTTTAATTATATAGGTGGTAAATATAGATAGGAAACTAAAGTTAACGGCAGTGGCCCCACGAACAGATCCACAAACCTTGTGAGTATGTAACAATAGCATGCACCGTGACGGCATCTGGCAAATGTAAGGTTCTCATTACCTATTCATCACCCGGACCGAGATGGCCAGGAATTACCACCGCGGTGATAGTTTGTTCCACCGCGGTGTACATTATTTTCAATCAAGAGAATATTTCTAATATAATTTCTCAAAACAACACCAGAAAGCAAATTAAATCAAATCAACCAGACGGTAAACACCGGCAGGCTTTGTCAATTTCACCATTTGTTTATTTCAAACAGCGTACCAGTACTTTTTGCGCATGCGCAGTAGTTTGAGACCTGTGCTCCATTGCCTTGCTTTCATTACAATTATGTTATTCTAAGGAAAGTCCGATGGCTTTATGCTTTTAATACATACAACCAACAGAATATTTCCAATATAATTTATCAAAACGACACCAGAAAGCAAATTAAATTAAATTAACCAGACGAGTAACCAGACGGTAAACAGTGGCAGACTTTGTCACTTTCAACATTTGTTTATTTCAAACAGCGCACTTTTCGCGCACGCGTAGTCGTTTGAAACCTGTGCTCGCCGTTGTTTGTTTACATTATAAGGTCACGAAGTGATGCTAAATATGTCAAGCCTGTAAGACGTTATAAGATGGCGGCTCCCTTTCCAGACTGTTTTCGTAGCAGAGGGATCGTTATAATTTAGCTGAAACAGGGCTAACTAGAGATAAACTTCATGAAGATTAAGGAAGAGGATCGTAGTGCGACCCGGTCACGTTGCAATACCATGGCAACGGCTTCAAAAGAGCTGTGTAACGTCTTCAGTGAGAACTTTTTAACTTGTCACATATGTCTGGAGGAATATAAAGATCCGAGAGTGCTCCCCTGTTACCACACGTTCTGCATGGAATGCATTGCTGACCATGCAGCCAAGAATGGTGTCCAGAACAAGTTTTTCTGTCCCGTGTGTCGCCAAGAGGCCCCTGTACCACCAGGTGGGTTAGAAACTCTCGTGAAAAACTTCTTCTTAATAAAAGTAAATGATTTCATGAAAGATCAGAAAGTGCATGAGTGGAGACTTTGTGAGTATTGTAAGCATAAAGAGGCCTCTCTGCTGTGCCAAGATTGTCCAAATACCAACCATCTCTGCGCTACATGTCGTGAATTGCATGACAACATCCCTGCATTAAATGGGCATCACTTTCTACCTCTGTCGATTTTTCAGTTAACCCAGCTAACGTACGAGAACAATTGCGACATGTTTTAGATAAAACTCAATTCTGTGACAAACACGACGGCGAGTTGCTGACATTCTATTGTGAAGAGGATGACACCGTGGCATGTAGAGATTGTATTTTAGAAACTCACAGTAAACATAACTTTAAAAAAATAGGGGATGTCGTGAAAGTTCAACGAGATCTACTACTGCAAAAGCTTAAATGCCTGACTACAGAAAAGCTGTCTCGGTTTGAAAAGGCAGACAAAGTTATTGTGGAAACTGAAGAAAGGCTGACTGAAAATCAGACAAAGGTTCTTCGTTTGGTGGATTCTCAGCAATTATCTATGACTAAGGAGATAAAAGAAAACAGTAAAACGATTAAAAGAGAAATTAAAGATTATTATCAACAAATAGAAAAGGACATACGTCAACAAACTGACGAATATTTGAGCACTGTCAAACAGCATTTGGAAACTTATGAAACAAAAGTACAGTCAGATTACATCGAAATGCAGAAAGTTTTAGATGACAAAAGCAACGACATAACGATAGAAGTTAAGGCACTCACCTCCACACAGAGGAAGACTTTAGAAGCTGAAAAGGACAAACAAGAAATGAACAAGATTTCCTTTCAGAGCATCCGTGATTTCGCTCAGCAACTCACAGACACCGGTTCTGACATCGAGGTCATGACCCACTCCAAAAAACTCCAAACTAGAATTCAGGAGTTAGAGACAATAGAACCAGTCTTTGATACCAAGATCACTGACATAACATTTACACCAGGGCAAACAGCAATGGACGTTGTGCTACAGTTTCCTAAAATCCCTGAACCACAGCTGTCCATCAAAACGGGGTCAATTACGGCCAAAACATACCGGGGTCCCTTGGATGCATATTTTGGACGTTTAAAACAAAAGAGAACAAACTATCTTGCGCTGAAGGAATTTCTGAAAGTAACCTGGCTTGATAAGCCTGAGCTGAATGTTTGTTTTAAAGTTAAGTGTTTGCCACAGGATATCCAGTGCACAGATGACGGTTGTATTTTAGTATTACAAAGTGATAAGAGTTCACATGGTGGTTACTTGTACAGTTATCGTGATGCAGTGTCAGTATTTTCCAGCACAGGTCAATGCAATCGTAATATCAGTATAGAGGGAAGGGGGAGATATATCACTAAAGTCAGTAACGATAGATTCGTGGTCACATGCAGAGATAAATGCTGTAGACTGTATTCAACATCAGGTCAGGTTATCCAATGTTTTGGTCAGGGTGATATGTCTGACCCCTGTGGTGTCACTGTGGACCGTACAGAGGGTAAGGTGTACGTGTGTGATAGTGGTGCACAGTGCATCTGTGTGTACGACATGGAATCTTTTCAACTTGTAAACAGAATTCCTATCCCAATGTGCAGTAAAGATCCACTGTGCTGTGTATACCACCATGGCATCAATGCAATCATAGTCAGCGCCCTCAGTGCCCACTGTGTGTGTGCAGTGACACCCCAGGGTGACGTCATGTTCCAATACGGAGCACGAGGTCAGAGTGGAAGTGGAGATGGACAACTGAGTTATCCAGCTGGAGTGTGCGTAGATAAGTTTGGACACATATTCATAACTGACTACGGTAATCACAGGGTGGTTGTCCTTGGTTCAGACGGAACATTTCTACGTAACATTTCGTCAAAGAGTGACAACATACGATATCCTGTATCAGTTGATGTCAACAGTAACGGGGAGCTTGTTGTGGGAACTTGTCGAGGTGAAATATCCATGTATAAGTATGTTCATGAGAAATTAATATGATTTGACAATGTGATGGTGTTTAAATTGTAATATTAATCACTGAAGAAAATGTAAAGAACTCACTACAAATGAACATTAGAACGAAGTGGTACTATGTTCACTTAATGTACATGCTGAAAGTGTGCAGAAATTATAATTAGATAAATTAGATAAATATCAGACACACACACCAATAGACAATAAATGTGTGTAAACTTGGTGACATTTGGTGATGTCTTTGCAACATAATGGTCATTCCTTGACCTCTGAGGGGGTACATGTAATAAAAACGAATAAATGGTATTAAATATTGATATCTTCACCACTAGTTTGTCGTTTCTGTTTCACTTATCATGTTAGTTATGATATTTATATCAATTTTCACCTGTGATGTGATCATTTATAGATAAACACGTGATACTGGAGATGGGACAACTTTAAACCGAAATTATGATGTTGGATTACAGCATCATGTAGGGGGGTACAAGTAAGAAGATAATATAAGTGTGAGGGTGGGAGTCGGGGTTGGGCTGCTCATTTAGATAAGAAGTATGACAAGGGGAGTTTCCCTTAATACCGTTGTGGCGTGATAGACCCGTGTCGTGACGAAACCGTTCTGCACATGCGCATTGAGGGTAGATTGATAGAAGTAACTTCCGGTATGACGATGTCGTCCTAAGTAGGCGCTATGTTTGCACTGAACTATGATTTTCCAATTCATAATTCAGTGGTTTTCGTCATGAGAGAGTATGTATTTGATAATCTTATTACTACAGTATACGGGGGAATGTTGGAAGTGAGCTTTTAATCGTGACTGAACTGTTTTGCTCTGTGTGAAAAACGTGGCAGATCTAAGACTCGCAGTATATTGTTTTCACTCTACAATGTTCTTTCAATGCAGAGTTCAGTCATTTTCATTAAAAAGAAATTGTGTGTTTGATAATACTACAACTTTCTCTACGGGGAAATGTTGGAAATGCATGTGCAGCTACGTACTGTAAGTCAACAGACTGCTACCCCAGCGTGAATAATCCGTCAGAACGGTTTATTCACGACGACGGTTTCTTCACGTGACACCGGTTTGAGCTTAGGGCTGACGCGCTGAAAAATGTGTTTGAGCGGACGACGAAGGGGAATACTGACCCCCCCCCCCTTTCAGCCTCCCTCCTCCTCCTCCAATCCCAACACCAGTCCTAAACCCTATACTATTATATCCACAAATTCACCATTGAAAACAACACTATCTCTCAGTACACGGTGCGAGGAATTCATTTACGAGGTTTATCTTTATCTCCGGTCATTATAACAACGATGATGGCGGCTGATCAGGTAAATTGTTGTTATTTTCTTTCCTTGTCGTAAATAACTGGATGGTTAGGATATTAAAATAGTATCATGTGGTCAGCGATATTATAAAGGTCCACCCTGCGCGTGCGGTCACTTTATGGTAGGGTCAACCACTAGTGTGAGAACTTTGACATCCAATTAGGGGGGAAGGTGGGGGGTTTAAGATATAGAATTGTTGCGGTAACCTTAACATGACTGGGCTGTTTTTCTCTGGTGTATTTAACACATTTCCTTGCGAGGAGCGATGTGATCAATTTTGAATGGTGACTATGTATGGTCTACTTAAATATAATTTTTCAACAACAATGTTTTAAAATGCAAATAAAATTAAAAAAAGAAAATTAGGCGAGTTTAAATTGAAGCTACATGTACGGCGTGCATTTTATCAGTGTATTTGGGCTAGTCATACATACGTACATACTCGTGTTTTACTGTTTGTTATCTTTTCAATAGAGTATTTATTCATAAATAGAATTATTCAATGTTAGATGTCACGCCGCCAGGTGATTCATAGGACATGTATTTTAGGAGACTTCCGCTACCTGTGAAGCGGAGAGCACCGTTTTCTTCCTGTCATTGTAGATATCTTTTTCTTTTTCTTTTGTTTTCCTCTTTCAGTGCGTAGGTCTATGGTCACTTGCTGACCTGCCTCATCTGAGGTCAGGGGTTCTATTATCACGAATACAGAAACAAAAGTCTAAATGTACATTTCAAAACCACAGAACAGTCAATCAGCCTGAAAATTGTGCCGGTATGATCCACAGACGGGGAAAATGTTCTCAAAATATCTCGTGCGTTGTTGCCTTGATTTTAAACCTTGAACAATGTATTTGTTGGTTTCTTTTTATTTACTTTTTATTCTTTCCCTTACCACTCTTCATATCATTGTCTGCTTTCCCATCTTCATCTCTCTCTCCCCCTCTCTCTCTCTCTCTCTCTCTCTCTCTCTCACACACACACACACACACACACACACACACATATACACCTTTCTCTCCCTCTCTTTCTCTCTCTATCTCTCTCTCTCTCTCTCACACACACACACACACACACACACACACACACACACGCTCTCTCTCTCTCTCTCTCTCTCTCTCTCTCTCT
>NW_019774469.1:319476-332096 GCF_001039355.2 Lingula anatina
CACACACACACACACACACACACACACAGAGGCGTTCTCTCTCTCTCTCTCTCTCTCTCTCTCTCACACACACACACACACACAAACACAAACACACACTTATTTACACATAAACACACACACGCGGGCGCAAACACACACATTGACTTTCTCTTTCTTTTTCTCTGTCATACAACGTGGAAAACTCCCAGTGCATTATATGCCTCGTGTTTCACCAGCTGCGTAGACAGTACAGTGAAGTTGTCTTTTCTTTGACACGTACTTGTGAACTAGGCAGGGGTGGAGGGTGGCGGGGGGGAAGGGGTGAGGTGGAGTGGCGGGTGGCAGGGGAAGGGGTGGGTGGGATGGCGGGGGAAGGGGTGAGGTGGAGTGGCGGGTGGCAGGGGAAGGGGTGGGTGGGATGGCGGGGGAAGGGGTGAGGTGGAATGGCGGGTGGCAGGGGAAGGGGTGGGTGGGATGGCGGGGGAAGGGGTGGGGGTTCGGGTGGGGTGGGGGTGGGGTGGCAAGTGAGGGGGTGCATGGGGTGTGCTGGCGGGGGAAGGGGTGGGGAGAGGGAGAGGGTGGCGGGAATACTGCACGTCGGAAATGAATCTCTGTGATACGCATGCGTGAGCTTAGTTACTCTTTAAGCCTCGGTCACAACCGGACGCACGAATTTCAGGATCGTAGGTCCCCTGCGATTTCTGGGTGTTGCAGAGGCCGTGGAGGTCGTAGAGGTAGAGGACAGTCTGCCTTGCGAGTCGCAATGGCCATATGAGATGTCCTTTCAAGCAGAGACGCTAATTGCAAGGAGCGATGGCCGTGGAAATTGTATCATTTCTTGAGTTTGTCTTGCTTCCTGTGTGTGGCACACACTCACCACTTACAAAGGAAATGCAAGGCAAGGCGAAAGTAATGCCCATTTGCGTCGATTTTGCTCTACACTTGCCTCACATATTTGTGATGACAGACTGACGGCGTACGTCAGTTTTGCTTCCTGCTCTGCTCTTAATTCTTTCTTCTTCCTCCTCCCTTTTTTCTGCTATATAAGCTTCCTTCTCTTGCCTTTTGGAGGCATATTAGAAGCTTAATTGAGCAAAAATTTGAATATTTTGAAAATTGTTTTACACGTTACACAGTCACTTTTATTGTAAAGACACGAGCGTGCGTCGTGGGCAAGCCTTTTATATACCAGGCGTGGGGGTGACGCACGTGCGACGCATTCCCGGTGTGCTCTCGGCTTTGTTCGTTAGTTGTGAGGGCGTGCGCCTTACTCAACACACAAAGTGCACTTGTTCCTTTATTGCTTGCGGCGTGCGTCTTGTACAATGCGCGTCTCTCTTACTAACTCTGTTCGGGGGGGGGAGCAAGTTACGCTTGCGGTCTCGCTGTTCGCAGGGTACAAGCACCTCAGTCATATGGAGAGGAATCAGAGGGTGGGTCCAAATTTTTTGGTTTGCTATTCAAAACCTGATGTGTTATTGTTGGTTAGGAGGATCATCTGTTGTTCAAACGACCATTAAGGGTGTTCTGCCGTTAATTCGAGTTAAAAAATTGACTGTTAAAGTACTCGCATGAAAAGTTTAAGTAATTGTACAAGGTATATCATCAGAGAAGCCGGTTCATCAACCACAGTTTGTCTTGTCGCCGTTTTCGCGATATTTCCGGACTACGTCATTTCCGACTCTACTACACCATGGACGCTGTCGTCTGGGAACAGGTCTCGGGAACTCGACACGTGTCTGCATCCAGAACATAACACAAGGTTCTTTACGCGACAACGTAGACCATACTTGACAATAATATGTGTAGTGCAGCACCGTACATGGTCATTATGGTTATTAACGATTTCAGCAATCATTTTTACATTAGAAAAGGTCAAACTAGATAAAAACCTTTCGTAAGGTTATACATCAATCTAATTCACCCTGCATTGTGTCAAGGTTTTAAAATCAAATAAGGAGAATTTAGGGATGGCTAGTTAGCAATGAGATATGCAAAAGTTATTAAGTGTCCCTATTTTTCTTTGTGCAACTTCATGTAAATCTGGCACGAACCAGGAAAAATTTCGGATTTTTTTTTTTTTTTTTTTGCGTGCGGTATAAAAGGCGTACAGTGCCGCCGGAATCTCCCCTTACTTACCCTCCGGGTCGCTGCGGGTTGTACGGACGGCCTGGATCGGTAACTATGGAAATAACATTGTCATCCATACGCTGTTTGGTTTCTGTTAACAATAGTTCCATACCCTGCCCGTCGGGCAATTATCGTGACAATCTTTCTGCTAACAAAAGAGCCTAACCCTAGCTCGCTGAGATAAAGATCGAAGGTGAGCGTGGTCGCAATTAAGTGTTCGTCCAAGCGTTAATTGACCTTTAATGCGCGGTGGCTTCACTCTACTTTGATCACTCTGCTCTGATACGGAGATTTTAAGTATAAGAACTTGCCAACAGTGATTTTTAAAAGTCGCTTTACCAAAAAGATTCGGTGATGACAGCAATTTTCGTGTACATTGTAGCTATGAATTGATTGAATTTACATAGAGTTTAATAAATGAATTTATGAATTTATTAAAGATCAAATAAAACACTACTCGTACTTGTACATGTAATTTTGATAAGGATTCAAACTGTCTTTGCTATATACGTATTATTAACAAGATTGAAATTTATTTTTATAGTATGTCCTTATATTTCTATTAGCTTTGTTCATAGACGAAATGCATTTTTTCCAAAAAGACTTGTCAGTTGTTTCAGTGATAAACATTTTGTTGGCCATAGCTTTAATACAGTTCAGTCTATATTTGCATAAAGGATCTCTCCCATCTACACCCGTAACATTTCTGTCCGTCCGTTCGTATTCGTTCACCAATCGTAAACAACCTTCCCATCAACTGAACGCAAAAGTTGCCTGGAAACTGGCCCGTTGTCGAATTTCGAATATTTCTTTATTTGACAAGGCGACGAGTGGCCGGCCGAAAGACTGATTCCTTGATTCTGTAGGACATAAAGTAGGAACTCTGTGTACGTGACCGGTAGCGGTAAATCATGGGCGTAACTAGGCATACGCACGGATGCACTGTGCGTACAGTTTTTTGGCCAACCATGATATTCTTTTATATAAATTTGGTGTATATTTCACGGAATATAAAAAAAAATCCTCTGCTTATTAAAGTCACCTGTATGTACAAATCCTCTGTATCAATTGTATAGGTACAATTGTTCTGACCCCCCTGACCCCCCGTCTTGCAAACTGAAGTAAACAATGCCTGTAACCTTAACAAGTCCTATCTTAATCGTCCATCTAACTGAAACTTCCTTTACCTCTTAATTGGAGGGTTCAGTGACCCTCAACTCTTTTGTACCTACTTTCTTGAGAATATCGAACGCATTCTCAATGGCGATATTTATCTCAGGTAAAAATCTGCCTGAGTGTTATTTTCAAAGAGAAGCTCCCGCAACCCTGGGGGCACTAGATAAAAGCTGGACACCAGGTTTAAGAAGGAGCTAGAGAAACAAAGGAAGAATTTTTCCTGCAAAGCTTCAAAGAATTTTGACACGGACTTGACTCAGCTTACCCATCCATACTAACACCGTGACATGGTCAATTTTTACAAACAAATAATTAAACTTAGATGTATCAGAGCTCTGTCGTGTCGTACAATTGGTTGTTTTTGGGAGCCATGCATCCACATGTAAGGTGAATGAAATCGTATGTTAGTTCAACTCAGAGGTGGATCCAGGATTATTCGAAGGGGGTTCCACATATGCAAAGCTAGCCTCTTTTTAAATAAATATACCGTTCTGGGTAATAAGAATATTGAAACTTTTTTAATTGCGAGAATATTTCTGACTAAATGATGATTTTATTATAAATGGAAATTAAGCTGCGATGTGTGGTACATACACTGTATGCTGTAATTACGCTGCCCTTCATCTCTTGCGTTAGTCATTTTGCTGGGAATTTTAAAAATCTGTGCGTACAATTTTTAAAGGTCTGGTTACGCCCCTGGCAAAGTTGTACATGTAGACCTCAACGGTAAGGGTATCGCACAGGGGTCTAGTTCAGGTGTGCATGATTTAATAAATGATGCCCGCATGCTTCCAAATTACTTGCTTTTAAAATTAGCCTAAAGTTTAAATTGACTTTAATTATTGTAAGAGTACCGTTGGAATACTTAGAATGCGCTTGAATTCGCCTGGAATGATAAGTGCACTTTCGTCTGTTTTAGCTCTCAAATGCAGTTCGAATGTATTTGGTAAAACTAGGAATATCTATAATGCTGTCAGAAGGCAACTGTTTCTCTATCATTGTTTGATATGTAATTCAAAACGATAGGAATAGTTCATCTTTACGATCTAAAGCCCAAACTTAACTAAAAGCCATCTTCATACTTAAAAGCATCAAAATAAATTAATTTAAAAAGCTGGAAAACAATCTCTCGGGCTAACTTCACTTGTTGGCACGTGTCATCTCACATTAATTAACAATCAGTTCAGGCTTGGACCTAACTAGTTAGGTCCAAGGTTCAGGTTAGCTTTATTCAAGCTGGGTTAACACGGTGATTAAGCCCTGACTATTACATAATCACTACTGTGTGACACGCGTCGTCTAAAATTAATGTTAACATTGCGATGACGCTCTTCAATCCAAACTAATCAATTGCACATAATTCTAAATCAACTGTCACGTGTCAGCAGGATTGTTTGTGTATCTGGACTTCCTAAATGGCCAATAAGTATTTTGTTTAATATGACATGTTTATGTCACTGATTTCTGTGCCATCGTGTCACCTGCCAAGTGAACGGTATAAATCGACACTCAGATTTTCCAAATAACCCTCTTGAAAACGTATGGGCTGAAATCAAACATCACCTGCCTACGCGTGTTAAGCCTACCACGAGAGAACAACTTGTTGACGGCATTACAGAGGCATGGGAAAATATTAACGCAGAAAAGTGTAATAAATATATTAATCACCTAAAGAAGGTGATTCCAGCGGTAATTGAGAGAAGGTCGTGTATCAGGCTACTAAACTAGCAACACATGTAATAAAGGTAATGAGACATTGATATTTATTTGATGTATTAGCTATTTAAATTTTTCCATTTTAACTACGCTTTTGTTGATCGTGACTTATTATCATCAAATAAAATTGTTATACGTGTTTTAAAACTAAGCCTGATTTGTTCTTCAGAGTTTTGTTCTAATATTCGACTTGCCTTTACTCGAGTCTTCTGTTGCAGTTGATACATAACCCGGGCTCCGTATCTCGAAAGGTTCGCTATGTTGCGCACGTACGTTAGTGTCTCGATTCCATAACCGATTCTATTTCGAGATACGGGGCCATGGAATCGAGACACTTGCGCACGTGGAAATTGTCCCTTTTTCCTATAGGAAATCTTATAGGATCCTATAGGAATTCCTATAGGATCCTATAGGAAATCTTATAGGATCCTATAGAAAATCCTTTAATTTCCTATTAAAGCTGGATAATTTGTAAAAAAAAAATATAAAGAACATGAACATATTTCATAGGACCAAGTCCACAGGAACAATCAGAAACGAATTTTAAAATGCAGAAATCCACAGTGGAGAAAACTCTACTCTGGTTAAAGGACAATGGTCATATAAAAATCCACTTCTCGAATTTTGAANTGGTCATATAAAAATCCATTTCTCGAATTTTGAAGATTCAACACTCAATCTATACACTAAAGGTATGTTTTAATCGATCCCCGCCATTTAAAAATTATAAAAACAATCTATTAGTAGTAAAAAAGCGTTTTAGTAAACCTCACCTCAATATGCACAAATGAAGCAACAGATCTGGGTCACGCGGTACTGTGACGACAATTGGGATAAAGGTCTATGAGACTCAACTGAGCTGCATGGTGCAAACAGACAGAATAATTTTGGAAAGTTGTGTTGAACGGAGTTGAGCAATTTTCTTTATGCCTCAGTGTGTTGCCGTGGGATTCACCAAAATTGCAGCACTCCTTGACTATCTTTCTTTATCTGTGACGGTCTTCCGTGACTAACTTACTAACTTCGGTGACAATAGTTGCGATCCTCGCGATCTCGGTCACCTCAGGTGATTTAGATCATATCAAAAGCTGATAGTCTTTAAGATACTGTCATCAGTTGGCAGAGGCCACTTTCATGTGCCAAGGATGCCCAAAACACAACCAAATTTGTTCAACTTGTCGTGATGTTCACGACAAAATACCGGCATGTGAGGGTCATTCGTTTGTTCCTCTGTCACAAGTAGATCCGTCAGCTAACCCAGTTAATATACGAGAACAATTACGCCACGTATTAGATAAAGCTCAATACTGCGAGAAACACGACGGAGAACCGCTGGCATTCTATTGTAAAAATGATGACACTATTATATGCAGGCAATGTATTGTAGAAGTCCACAGCAAACACGTACCTTTTGTTGTAAGCATAAATTACCTTTTGTTGTAAGCATAAAGAGGCTACTTTGCTGTGCCAAGGATGTCCAAAAACCAACCATCTCTGCGCTACATGTCGTGAATTGCATGACAGCATCACCGCATTAAATGGGCATGATTTTGTACCTCTGTCACAAGTCGATTTCTCAGTTAACCCACCTAGCGTGCAAGAACAATTGCGACAAGTTTTAGATAAAACTCAGTTCTGCGATAATCACGACGTCAGCTAACCCAGTAAACATACGAGAACAATTACGCCACGTATTAGATAAGGCTCAATACTGCGACAAACACGACGGCGAGTTGTTGACATTCTATTGTGAAGAGGATGACACCGTGGCATGGAGAGATTGTATTTTGGAAACTCACAGTAAACATGACTTAAAAAAAATAGGGGATGTGGTGAAAGTTCAACGAGAACTACTACAAGAAAAGCTTAAATGCCTAACTACAGAAAAACTGTCTCGTTTTCAAAAGGCAGAAAAAATTATTGTGGAAACTGAAGAAAGGCTGACTGAAAGTTAGACAAAGGTTCTTCGTTTGGTGGACCCTCAAAAATTAGCTATGAATAAGGAGATAAAAGAAAACAGTAAAACAATTGGAAGAGAAATTAAAGATTATTATTAACAAATAGAGAAGGACGCACGACAACAGACGGACAAATATTTGATCACTGTCAAACAACACTTAGAAACTTATGAAACAAAAGAACAGTCAGATTACACCGAAATGCAGAAAGCTATAGATGACAAAAGCAAGAAAATAACGGCAGAAGTTAAGGCACTCACCTCCACGCAGGTAAAAATTTTAGAAGCCGAAAAGGACAAGCAAGAAATGAACAAGATGTCCATTCAGAGCATTCGTGATTTCGCTCAGCAGCTCACAGACACCGGTTCTGACATCGAGGTCATGACCCACTCTAAAAAACTCCAAACTAGAATGGAGGAGTTAGAAACAGTAGTACCAGTCTTTGATACCGAGATCACCGACATAACATTTACACCAGGACAAACTCAAGTGGACGTTGTGTTGCAGTTTCCTAAAATCCCTGAACCAAAGCTGTCCTTCAAAACAGGGTCCATTACGGCCAAAAGATACCGGGTCACTTGGATACGTATTTTGGGAATTTGATACAAAAGAGAGCGTACTGTCCCGAGTTGATGGGGGTTCAAACATTCACATGGCTTGAAACACCAGAGCGGGGTATTTGTTTTAATGTTGACGGTTGGGTGCGGGATATCCAGTGCACAGATGACGGGAGCACTTTATTAGTACATGTACATGGTGAGTTTCGTGACACGGTGTCCGTATTCTCCAGCACAGGTCAAGGTAATCGTGAGATCAGAATAAAGGGAGGAGCGTGGTGTATCAGTACAGTCAGTAACGATACATTCGTGGTCACATGCAGAGATAAATGCTGTAGACTGTATTCAACATCAGGTCAGGTTATCCGATATTTTGGTCAGGGTGATATGTTTAAACCCTATGGTGTCACTGTAGACCGTACAGAGGGTAAGGTGTACGTGTGTGATAGTGGTGCACAGTGCATCTGTGTGTACGACATGATATCTTTTCAATTTATGAACAGAATTTCTATCGCAATGTGTAGTAAAGGCACACTGCGATGTGCATACCACCACGGCATCAATACAATCATAGTCAACGGTCACAGTGCCCACTGTGTGTATGCAGTGACACCCCAGGGTGACGTCATGTTCCAATACGGAACACGAGGTCAGAGTGGAAGTGGAGACGGACAACTAAGGTATCCAGATGGAGTGTGCGTAGATACGTTTGGGCACATTTTCATAGCTGACTACAGTAATCACAGGGTGGTTGTCCTTGGTTCAGACGGAAGATTTCTACGGAACATTTTGACAAAGAGAAACAAAATTGACCTTCCTGTGTCAGTCGATGTCAACAGTAACGGGGAGCTTGTTGTTGGAATAACGAGTGGAATAATATCCACGTATAAGTATATAAATTAGAAATGACATATGATTTGACACTGCGATGATGTTTGAATTGTGATCAATATCACTGATAGAAGGTAATGAACACACCTGACAACTACCTTGCACTATATTTGTTGTATATAAATAATAAAATAGTGCCGAAGTTATACAGTGAATGAATTAGTTACGTGTATGAGTAAGCGTAAATACAAATAAGGTCAAATGATATAATTGATTTTATCAATTAAATAACGCATTTTTTATTAATTGCAGATCAACATGTATTTTATCATTGGCCGATGCTTATTTCATTTATTGATTTTAACTATGGAATTCGTTTTGGACTAAGTATGCAAAGAGTTGATCTCTTTTCTTTTTTTTTTTTTTTTTTTTTTCATTTTTCATGTGAAAAGTTTTAACAGGTACATGGTGTATATAGAATGCACTAAGAAAGACAGAAATGCGATTTTGCTGGTTTTAATAAACAAATTGATGTCTTAAAACTAAAATCAAATGAGTCCGGAAGACGTTAATTGCTTTTATTATTTTTATTATCACTGAGGTACTGTTTTGGAACAAGTGAATAAATTCTGTCGACAGCAGGACATCCTTGTTTGTTTTCACTAGTCGTTGCTATTATAATGTCGACTGTGAAGTCGCTCCGGGCATTATTAAACAAATTAACAGTGCGAAGAATAGTGCCCAGTGAGAGAATATACTGTAGCAGACCCCCTACCCCGTTTCCTCTCACTGGTCTCTGTTCTACGCTTCCCCACTGTATACAGAAGGGATGTATGAAGACAGAGACTTCCTACTCTTATGACTGACGTGGCTAAAATAAAAAGAAAAACTTGTGGTAAGCTCCTTATTGCTTCCCCACGGCCACTACGCATGTTTATAGCATGATAGGTGAAGCACACACCCGGTGTAACGAAACTGAGGGTCCGTGTAATGCCCCTATTTCACATAGACCACGAATCCCACGAATGGCCATGAATTGACAAATATCACGATTCGTGGTTGAATCGTTATCAGTTCGTGAAGTTCTTAACAGATTCGTATATATTCGTAGTCAGTTCTTGCACTTCATGACCAACAGGAATTGGTAGCAAAAACTTTGATGCCCCTATTTCACACAGACCACGAATCCCACGAATGGCCAGGAATTGAAAATTTCAGGATTCGTGGTTGAATCGTAATCAGTTCGTGAAGTTCTTAACAGATTCGTATATAATCGTAGTCAGTTCTTGCAATTCTTGATCAATCGGGAATTCGTGGCAAAAATTTTGAGCTGTTCAAAGTTTTGGCCACGAACTCCCGATTCCAAAAAATCGTAGTGCGATCCCAGCCGAATCTCACGAATATTCGTAACACTATCGCACCTGTATCGTAACTGAATCGTAGAGCGTGTCGAAATAGACCAGAAAATTGGCAAAATCTCACGAATCCTGAAATTTGTCAATTCCTGGCGATTCGTGAGATTCGTGGTCTGTGTGAAATAGGGGCCTAACAGAGAGTCCGCTCTCCATATAGTGATAATGGTTAGGGTTAGTCTGACCTAAGTAGGTCAAAATCTAGGGCGAGGCTCACCTGTACAAATGAAAGGGAAGCGGACTCTCTGTTATGGGGGACTCTGTCACGTTACACGTTGTCCATGAATAAAAGCAAACACCAAGTTTGAAATATTTCCGTCTATACAAAATCTTCATTCATGACTTTTTAGCACGCTGTTTTCAAATACGCTGTCCAGACCCAGAACGTTATCACAACGTCAACGTCTGGAAATACATTGTGACGTTATGGCGTCATATAGACATGACGTTTCAAACGTCATAGAAAAACAAATGCGTCATAAAGGAAAATTACGCCATAAAAGCCCACAGTTCTGCAGAATCAAGGTAACAACAAACAAGGAGCTGGTGATTGAACTTCACTATGGAAAACAATGATGACAGCATGGACTGTACGGGGATTAAAGGAGGTATGGATTGTAATAAACTATTCTTGCTGGACGTGTGCTTGATGTAAAACAGTTGAATGTTTTCTTTTTTTCTGTATTTCGAAATAAATAAAAATTGAGTTACACCATTACCGATACTAGTTATTCTATTAACATTTGATATATTTGAACTTGAAGATCACTGCGAGTCCTACAGTAATACCATGCTGAGTTTAACGAATACTTTTAGATTGATACCTAACTCACATATTTTTGCGTTCATATAGGTATTTAATTTGATAGTGTATTATAAAACAACCATAACTAAACAAAGACATCCATAACCTTCTGCCGTGTAAGTCTCCTTCCGCACAACATGGAATAAAGTCTGTAATTTAATAATAAAGAAATGATCCACACGTTTTTCACAATTATATCATTGTATTGCCGTTAGTTGTAAAAATATACTTAAAATGATTAAATATGTAAAAATACTTATATATGTTCCAGCCGACTCCGAGCGAGATATAATAAAACGCAGAATAAGTAAACAAGCTTGTGATGTTTTCAATGATCTCCGAGAATCTGGGGCTCTCTGTGACGTCACCATTAAGTGCGACGGACGAGATTTCCACGTCCACCGTATCATCATGTCCGGGTGTAGCCCATACTTCCGCGCTCTGTTCAGCAACGATCTCTCGGAGTCTTTTAAGTCAGAAATCATTATCCCGAACGTTTCTGCAGCCGATATGGAGCTGATCATTCAGTATGCTTACAGCCGACAGGTAATGTATTTATTGGTTGCTTTAAAAACAAATAAAAAATTTTGTATACAAATAGACACAAACTTTTGATTCAAATTCTGTCTAACAAAACATATACATGTAGATGACTAGAACATCTAATGCACACGTGTTTATTTTAGACGTGTTGGAAATAAATATTTTTTGAGGGGGGGGGGGTACATAAAGAAGACCTCTTTCTATTCTTTCCCCTAGTTAAAGGATAAAATTCTTATTGGAAATATGTTTCTCTTCCCGCCAGGTGCACATCACAGAGGATAACGTGGAACATCTCCTCCCGGTGGCTGACCAGTTCCACATCCTGGGCCTCGTCAAGGCATGCTCCAAGTTCCTCCTGCACCATCTGAGCATCGAGAACTGCCTGGGAATCTGGCAGTTTGCCAAAGCCTATTTCTGCACCTACTTGGAGCACATGACGCTCAAGTTCATTCTCAGGAATTTTGGCGAGATCTCGGCGGTGAGTAACGAGATTTTGATGTTGGCTCCGGATGAGCTGTTGAGTTTGCTCAATTCGGACGACCTCAACGTCAGAGATGAGAGGTTTGCCTATGAAGCAGCTATAAGATGGATATCCATAAAGCCTGAGGAAAGGAAAGAATACATCGTCGACATCTTAAAATCTCTTCGTTTAGGTGAGTTTTTTTTTCTTTTTCATTCGTTCTGGTATCAATCAATGGTTTAATTGTCTTTTTTGTCTTTTCATTTTAATGAATAAATGAATACATATATAAATAAAGGTAGAGGTAATTGATGCTAATTAAACTGCCTTTTAATACTTCCAGGTCTGATAGGGACAGAGTATTTCATGCGTCATGTAAAGACCAACGAGTTCGTGGTGGGCAACCCGGACTGTAAACCTATTATTATACAGACTCTGGCGCTGATGCATGATTTTGAGATGACGAACGCTATGAACCTGGCTATAGGAAACCCCCTAATGCGACCTAGACTTCCCCATGAGGTACTGTGAACGATCTTGGTTTATTCAAAATTGGGTCACAAAAATTATTAGTTCTCGTGTTGTCTCTGTATGATATACATGTATATTTTTCACAATGGAAACATCTTAAGGGTGCCGAGGTAATTGTATAGTTTCCAGATCTGTGTTTCAAAAAGCGATTCTAGCCCGGGCCTATTGTCGTTTCAATTTAAAAAAATAGAAATTGATGAAATGTATTACTGCTTAAAAGTACTGGGTACAGACATGAAATTATTTTTTTTTTATAATATTAAGTAAAAAGTGACCTTCGTGTCCGTTGTTTGTTCCAGTTGTTGTTTGTTATTGGAGGGTGGAGCGGGGGAAGTCCGACCAAAGCCATCGAGGTGTACGACTCCCGAGCTGACCGCTGGAACCTCATGGACCCGGATGTGGAGGACACCGGTGAGGGCGCCCTCTGTCTGTCTGTCTGTCAGTTTAACGTTCACTCTTCTTATCTCACTTGAACTAGACTCTTTCTGTTTTTTTTTTTTTTTTTTTTTTTTTTTTTTT
>NW_019774469.1:332379-401483 GCF_001039355.2 Lingula anatina
TTTTTTTTTATTTTTTTTTGCTGTAAAACGTTCATTTAATTGCGAAAATATTGATTTATATACCTAATCTGTGGTATCTATTATTCAATCAATTGATATATTTATAAGTTTATTTAATATTTTTTATAATTTTTCTTAAACCGGCCAGCTACAGCACGAGCGTACCACGGGTCGGTGTATCTGAGCGGTAAGATCTACGTGATCGGCGGCTTTGACGGCACTGAGCAGTTCAGCAGTGTGCGCGTGTTTGACCCCGAGACACGTGCCTGGGCTGAGAGCGCGCCCATGCACCACAAGAGGTGTGTGAGAGAGAGAGAGAGAGAGAGAGAGAGAGAGAAGTGATAAAGAAACTGAGCTTGCTTCCATTATTTGTGTTTGTTATGTTTATTCAAGCTACTTATTTTCGTCAGTTGAACTGCATTCCAAAATTCCAAAAACCCGATCAGAATAATCGTCAAGTTGCATGCACAATTTGATTGCAAATAATTTTTTGTTTGTGTTATGTGAATGTAGTTCACTTTTCCAAGGTGTTACGTGAGTGTCGTGGTCTGTGAGGAGCTTATCTACGCCATGGGAGGTTATGACGGCCGTCATCGTATGAACACAGCAGAACGCTATAATCCCAAGTACAACCAGTGGTCCTTCATCTCCCCCATGCACCAACAGAGAAGTGATGCCTCGGCTGCCACCTTAGATGGTGAGAGATTGATACTTACAGACTTTGCTACATTAATGTGCTAATGACATTTTGTCAAAAACAAAACACATGTTAAATGAGTAAACGAAAAGATAATGAACAGCCCTTCATAGGTAGTCCCAACCATTTTCGGTTCTACTAATATATTGTTTAAGCAAATGTTCATCGTCAATTATATTTAGATATGTATTCATTAATCTTTTTGTTTATGTTAAAGGAAATGTATATATAGTCGGTGGGTTTAATGGAAATGAGTGCCTGAGTGCCGCGGAGTACTACACGCCAGCAACCAATCAGTGGACAGAAATCACGCCAATGCGGAACAGGCGAAGCGGAATTGGTAAGTTAGAGTAAAAACATCTTCGGTTCATCATGAAAAAAACAACATTATTTTGAAAAGTTAAACAGTCATGTTCATTATGCAATATACATTTTACCACCTGTCTTACTGACTTTCGTGCGATAATCCCGAGCAACATTAAACAGGACTGAGAACAGATTTCACATTGCTTGTTATTATTATTTTTATTATTATTATTATTATTATAAGGGATCACGGCATTCAGGGGCCACATCTACGCTATAGGTGGATTTAACGGCATAGTTCGCATGAATTCTGCAGAACGCTATGATCCTGTAAAAAAGACCTGGACGCCCATAGCTGAGATGATGACACCTAGGAGTAACTTTGCAGTTGAGGTGAGTGTCTCTCTCTCTCTCTCTCTCTCTCTCTCTCTCTCTGTCTCACACACACGCACACACACATACAGTTGTACCTAGCTTGTTTGAACTTTAATTCCTGTTCGGAGTACAAAATGCATTTTTTTGCCCCACACCCCCTTAATAAAATTCTGACCAGCATGTGCTTAGTTCTAACACATATGATTAAGTCAAACATAACCGGACGTGAATTACCATTCTCAAAAAGCGTTTTTTTTTTATACAAATAAAATATCAGTCAAACGAAAAACTATAAATAAAATAAATATCATCAGAAGTAAACAGAAGAAAAAGGTTAGGCGGTTTTATGACATCTTTCAGGTAATAGATGACCAGATATTTGCCATTGGTGGTTTTAATGGAATGACAACAGTGTTCTACGTTGAGTGTTATGACTACCTCGCCAATGATTGGTAAGTTATTTCTCAATCCGGCGCACAGTTTGGGCAACAGGCTGAGCTACTGACCTCAAGCTGACTTTGGAATCAATGCACGCTTGTTCTCGACTTAATTCAGTGCATAAAATAAGACGCAAATCTCTCGAAACCGAGAACTCTATTATATATAGAACTGTGAAGAGTCAAATACATAATAAGCATATACATGTGCAAAGTAATTTAGAGTATTTTCCCTTTTTCATTTTGTTTCCGCCATCATTTTCGATATTTTCCAAATTAACTTCTTCATATTATTGCTTTTCAGGTGGGACGCCACAGATATGAACATTCAACGCAGTGCTCTCAGCGCATGCGTGGTAGATGAACTTCCTAATGCGCAGGTCCGACAGTACCTGAGTAAAGAGCGGGAACATTTGTTGGATCCAGCGATTCCTCCAGCAGACGACACTCAGGTGGACTACATCCGGGAACAGGGCACGGCGTCGTCTGCTTTTTAGATGAAAATGAAGAAAAAAATGGACGCAATTGCATATTTCTTGAAACATATTTAAAAATAGCAAAGAGCACGCACATTTTTAATACTATAACATGGAAATTTGAAGAGTATTATTCCTGGTTAACAAAAGGTCAAAATATGATCACTGTTTATCACAATGTGCATATATGTATTTTATCACTGTTTTGTTCTATGAGGTCCTATTACAATGTTCTTGGTGAACGCGGTTATTATTTTAGTTCACGTTTATATTCTTTGTTCTAAATATACTCACCGACACATCTTCAAATTGTGTTAAATTCGACTTCACATTTCTCATTTTTTTATTACGTCAAGCTTTCCTGGTTGATTTATTTTGCACCCTTTATTAAATAGAATAGTTTCTTTAAATTAAGGGATAACAACTGTTCGAAAGCTATCCACAATTCCTAATAAATACACTGTAAACAACTCATAGGAACATCACATATTCTATTTTACATCAAAAACGGCAGTTATAGGTATTATCCTGATATTTGAGCTTGTCTTGAGACCACGTGACCTGCATAGATGGCTATACTTTTAAGAAAAATTCCAAGGCCTAACTTTGAATGTAGAACCGAGGGAAAAGTGTTGTTTTCCCCAGGAAAATTATTTTTAGTGGCCAAGTTGAATAGTTGTTATCCCATTGATAGAAACGTACAACTAAAAGTAAAAGACTTATGCTTTAAAAAAATTAACGGAAATATTGAAAAAGCTAAAGATGGATATAGTCATATATGACGTAAGTTGCAATTCACTTAAAACTTAAAAGGGGAATGGAGGTCGCATTTGGTACCACTGGTTTGATTTTTTTAAGGTCAAAAATTAAAACTTAAAAAATATTATTATTAAGTGATAATTGTATATTGGAATTTTATTTATTTCGAGCTAGAAAACAATTTTCACTCACTGGCGAGTTTCCAACAGGCGAACAGCGGTCACGTGCACACACACACACACACAAACGCAAATACGCACATGCACAAAGACTATTCTCAGAGAAATGTTTGCGAGCAAAAGAGAGGTCAAAGGGGCCATTGGTACGAACTATATTTATATGAATTACCAGAGGCAAACTTTTTTTAGTTTTTACCACAAATCAATTCATTAAAGACTTGAACTGAACGCCAGGGGGCTTCCAAAGGCTTCGGACCTCCCGATTACTAAGCAAATTCAGACCGCTTTATATATGTTTCTCAGAAAAGATTTCCAGGAAAATGGTTTGCATGCGTCATAGTTGCTTAGAATATCCTGCCTTTTAGATAAGACGATGTTTAACATTTCAACAAAACTAGTAAACGGTAACATAGGAAGATCTCGCAGCGTGTTAACGATTAATGATTATTCTGATAATTTCAACCAGAGGCACACTTGAGATCGTTTCACGTTAATTTCATTTTATTCTCACACTATCTATGTTTTCCGTGTAAGCCGTGAAGGGGGAAGGATTGTTACATTTGCAAAGGAAGGAGATCAAATTTCTTACCTGGAGTCGAGGCGGATATATTTTTAGCTCTCTCTCTCTCTCTTTTTCTCTCTCTCTCTCTCACGTAGAACATGCGCAGGGCTGGGGCTGATATCATTAACGATTTTAGCCTGAAAACTGGTTTAAGGTTTTAGACCTATATATGAGCTAGGGCTTTTTCGTTGAAAGTATAAAAAGTGAATATCGCAATTTCTGAAAAAAAAGGAAACATTTCGAAAATGAAACGCTGAGCAATTAAAAAAATGCCTGAAATCCAGAATCGATGCATTAGCATCAAGCATACTTTAACTGAATTTTGGGAAAATAGTTTTTACATTTGCTTTGACATTTCCAGTACGATATAATTTTTTTTAAATAGTCCATTGATTCACCCACAGGGAACAGGTTGGACTTTGCTGGCGTCCTATACCTATTGACTCCACTGTAACAACATCTGATCTCTTTATTTTGACCATGTAACATTATTCAGGTCCAAACACACATGCAAACACACATTTCCCGAACAGATTATTCTCAGATAAATATTCTGGAGCAAAAGAGAGGTCAAAGGGGCCATTGGTACGAACTATATTTATATGAATTACCAGAGGCAAACTTTTTTTTAGTTTTTACCACAAATCAATTCATTAAAGACTTGAACTGAACGCCAGGGGGCTTCCAAAGGCTTCGGACCTCCCGATTACTAATAAAATTCAAACCGCTTTATATACGTTCCTCTGACAAGATTTCCAGGAAAATGGTTTTCAGGCGTCATACCTGCTTAGAATATCTTCCCTTTTGAATAAGACGAGGTTTAACATTTCAAAAAAACTAGTAAACGACAACATAGGAAGATCTTGCATCGTGTTAACAATTAATGATTATTCTAATAATTTCAACCAGAGGCACAATTGAGATCGTTTCAAGTTAATTTCATTTCATTCACACTCTACCTGTGTTTTCCATGTAAGCTGCGAAGGGGGAAGGATTGCTACCTTTGCAAAGGAAGGGATCATATTCCTTACCTGGAGTCGAGGCAGATATTTTTAGCTCTCACTTTCTCTCTCTCTCACGTTGAGCATGCGCAGGGCTGGGGCTGATTTCATCAACGGTTTTTAGCCTGAAAACTGGTTTTATGTTTTAGACCTATATATGAGCTAGGGCTTTTTCGTTGAAAGTATAAAAAGTGAATATTGCAATTTCTGAAAAAAAAAATGGAAATATTTCGAAAATGAAGTGCTGAGCAATTAAAAGAAATGCCTGAAATCCAGAATCGATGCATTAGCATCAAGCATTCTTTAACTGAATTTTGGAAAACGAGTTTTTTTCATTTGCTTTGACATTTTCAGTACGATATAAAATTTTAAAGTAGTCCATTGATACACCGCCAAGGAACAAGGTTGACTTTGCTGGCGTCCTATAGTTATTGACACCACCGTATACTCTGCTGAACTCCTTATGCCGACTATGTGACATTATTCAGGTACAAACAAACATGCAAAAAAATCATTTCTCGAACAGATTATTCTCAGATAAATATTCGCGAGCAAAAGAGAGGTCAAAGGGGCCATTGGTACGAACTATATTTATATGAATTACCAGAGGCAAACCTTTTTTTAGTTTTTACCACAAATCAATTCATTAAAGACTTAAACTGAACGCCAGGGGGCTTCCAATGGCTTCGGACCTCCCGATCACTAAGAACATTCAAACCGCTTTATATACGTTCCTCTGACAAGATTTCCAGGAAAATGGTTTGCATGCGTCCTAGTTGATTAGAATATCCTCCCTTTTGGATAAGACGAGGTTTAACATTTCAACAAAACTAGTAAACGACAACATAGGAAGATCTCGCAGCGTGTTAACGATTAATGATTATTCTGATAAATTCAACCAGAGGCACACTTGAGATCGTTTCACGTTAATTTCATTTTATTCTCACACTATCTATGTTTTCCGTGTAAGCCGTGAAGGGGGAAGGAATGTTACTCTTGCAAAGAAAGAAGATCATATTTCTTACCTGGAGTCGAGGCGGATATATTTTTAGCTCCCTCTCTCTCTTTTTCTCTCTCTCTCTCTCTCTCTCACGTAGAACATGCGCAGGGCTGGGGCTGATTTCATCAACGGTTTTTAGCCTGAAAACTGGTTTAAGGTTTTAGACCTATATATGAGCTAGGGCTTTTTCGTTGAAAGTATAAAAAGTGAATATTGCAATTTCTGAAAAAAAAGGAAATATTTCGAAAATGAAGTGCTGAGCAATTAAAAAAATGCCTGAAATCCAGAATCGATGCATTAGCATCAAGCATTCTTTAACTGAATTTTGGGAAAAGAGTTTTTACATTTGCTTTGACATTTCCAGTACGATATAATTTTTTAAAATAGTCCATTGATACACTCTCTGGGAACAAGATGGATTTTGCTTGCGTCCTGTACTCCACCGCAACATCAGCTGATCTCTTTATGTTGACCATGTAACATTATTCAGGTACAAACAAACATGCAAAAACACATTTCTCGAACAGTTTATTCTCAGAAAAATATTCGCAAGCAAAAGAGAGGTCAAAGGGGCCATTGGTACGAACTATATTTATATGAATTACCAGAGGCACACTTTTTTAGTTTTTACCACAAATCAATTCATTAAAGACTTAAACTGAACGCCAGGGGGCTTCCAATGGCTTCGGACCTCCCGATTACTAAGATAATTCAAACCGCTTTATATATGTTCCTCTGATAAGATTTCCAGGAAAATGGTTTTCAGGCGTCATAGTTGCTTAGAATATCTTCCCTTTTAGATAAGACGAGGTTTAACATTTCAATGAAACTAGTAAACGGTAACATAGGAAGATCTTGCATCGTGTTAACGATTAATGATTATTCTAATAATTTCAACCAGAGGCACAATTGAAATCGTTTCAAGTTAATTTCATTTCATTCACACTCTACCTGTGTTTTCCATGTAAGCTGCGAAGGGGGAAGGAATGTTACTCTTGCAAAGGAAGGAGATCATATTTCTTACCTGGAGTCGAGGCAGATATTTTTAGTTCTCCCTTTCTCTCTCACGTAGAGCATGCGCACTACCTGTGTTTTCCATGTAAGCCGCAAAGGGGGGAAACATTGTTACTCTTGCAAAGAAAGAAGATCGTATTTCTTACCTGGAGTCGAGGCGGATATATTTTAAGCTCTCTCTCTCTCTCTCTCTCTCTCTCAAACATGCACTGGGACTCCTTTCAAAAATTTTTAGCATTAACTGGTTTAGACCAAAATCTGAGCTAGGGGATTTGGGTTGAAAGCAAAAATGTGTACACCATTTCTGAAAAAAAAATGTAAATATTTCGAAAATGACTCGCTGACTCGCTAAGGAATTTGCAAAACAATTCCCAGATTCCAGAATCTATGTACCTGCAACAAGCATTCTATAACTTATATTTGGAAAACATAATTGTTTTATATATATTTTCAAAAATGTTTAGCACAATTGTTGAACTTTTTTCTTTTTTTCTCATCTCTTTTTTTCTGTACAGTTATAATATCCATAACCAACTCGCATGATGCCTACATAGTTGTAGATCTATTCCACGCATATATTCATGTGCTTGATAACTTCCTACTGGTCGTATTACACAATGTACTTTGTTTTCCTAAGTAAATTCTCCCCCCGCCCCTCCCCCCACCCACCCTTTCCTGCTGTAACTTCTTCGTTCCACCAAACGCTACGATGCACTTAAATGTGCTAACTAGGAAGGGGAGCATTTTTGGCAGACTTACACATTCTCACTCGCACACACGCACGGACACACAAACGCACATTGGGATTGAGAGAGAGAGAGAGAGAAATAGAGAAATAGACAGGCGAGAGAAAAAGTGTGAGAGGAGGATCGAGAGAGAGAGAGAAAGTGAGAGATAGGGATCGAGAGAGAGAAATAATAATAATAATAATAATAATAATAATATTTATTTCTTAAAACCGCACTACACTAGCGTCTCAGTGCTGTTTACAGGTAAAATTATTAGGATTACAACTTATTATATATATAATAAAAGCTAAGGTAAAACAATTAAAATAATTAAAACTGGTTAAAATAGTAATGGTCTGAATAATAAAACTTTTTTTCTGATAAAATGAGAAGATATTAATTAAAATGCTGTGCAAATAAGAATGTTTTTAAATCTTTTTTAAAAACCTCAACACTGTCAATAGTCCGAATGTGTTAGGGTAATTGATTCCATAAAATTGATAAATAGACGATTCAGAGAGAGAAAAAGTGAGTGAGAAGGATCGAGAGAAAGAAACATTGGGAAGGGAGGCATACACCGCACCACCTGCCCGCTGTTCATACAATAACAACAATAGCTGAACTATAAGCTTATCCCGTGCTTGTATTCACCAGAAATAAACACGACCTTAAGCTATACACCTTTCGTATTAGGCCTTACAACGTCTTTGTTCATTTGCAAACCAGGTAGCTGTAAATTTATTCGCTTACTTTGTCGTCTCGATCACAGTGGACCAGGAGTAAATAGATCTAAATAAGCACTGCGACATGTAGGCACACGTCTTGCTTGGTTTAATTTTTTGTTCGTTTGAAAAAAGAAAAATGCTGTTCATTTTCTCACAGCAATAAGTTTCACCTGAGTTACAGACAAAGTGACGCTGATTGGAGTTTGTTATTAATTTCATTTCATTTGTGCTCTATTCTCATCACATATGCATCTTCCCAATGAATGTTGTACGGTAGTATTCTCTTCTAGATAGAGCAAATATACGACCCTACATATCATATAGTTACGTACTACAAGACCCTGGACAAGTATAATACACTTCTAGTATTGCTAAGGTCTGTTATGGCATCCACGTAGCAACAGCGAGCTATTGGCCTATATGCACTCTCTGCTTTCATTGTTGTACTTCTTGTATTGAATATTTGACGCCTTTTGTTATATACGCACTTCAGTGAGGTGAGGTGAAATCAATACAAGGCAGTTTTCACGTCAATAACCCGAAAGGGTCGGCCTCTACATAGGTCTGTGCCCAGCCTGGGAGGGAAAGACGCCAAGATGGCCATGAAACATTTCTACAACGACTTCAGTGAAAACTTTTTAACTTGTCATATATGTCTGGAGGAATATAAAGACCCGAGAGTGCTCCCCTGTTACCACACGTTCTGCCTGGAATGTATTGCTGACCATGCAGCCAAGAATGGTGTCCAGAACAAGTTCTCCTGTCCCGTGTGTCGCCAGCAGATTCCCGTACCTCCAGGTGGGTTTACCACCCTCGTGAAAGATTTCTTCTTAAGAAAAGTAACCGACTTCGTGAAAGGCCAAGCAGCGTCAGGGGGGACACTTTGTGAGTATTGCAACCATAAAAAGGCCAGTTTATTATGTCAGGGCTGCCCAGAAACCAACCACCTGTGTGCACCGTGCCGCGAATTACACGACAAAATACCCTCGTGCAAGGGCCACGAGTTTGCCCCTCTACCAAATGCTGAAATTCCATTAAATCTAACCAGCATACGAGAACAGTTATGTCAAGTAATAGGTAACACTCAATACTGTGACAAACACAGGAGAGAACCGCTGGCGTTCTATTGTCAAGACGACGACACTGTCATGTGCAGGTTTTGTGAAGAAGGTCACAGCAAACACCATGTCAAGATGTTAGATACTGTGGTGCAGGCCCATAGGGAGCTAATACAAGAAAAGTTGAAATGTCTCCCACCTGAGAAATTGTCTCGTTTTGATAAAGCGGTAGAGGCTTTAACACGAATCCAAGAGAGGCTTACAGAAAATCAGGCAGAGGTTATGCGTTTGGTGGAATCACAGAAATTAGCTATGACACAGGATATTAATGAAAACAATAAAACTATTGAACGAGAACTCAGTGATTATTATCAGCAAGTTGAGAAAGATGCCAGGACTCAGAAGGGGGGGAACTTGGCAAATGTCAAACAGCATTTGGAAACTTACCGAACAAAAGTAGAGTCTGATTACACCAAATTGAAAGGCAATGTAGAAAACATAAGCAAGGCAATATTGGCAGAAGTTAAGGCACTCACCTCCTCCCAGGTGAAAACTTTAGAAGCTGAAAAAGACAAACAAGAAACCAACAAGATTTTCATACAAAGTGTCCAATATTTTGCTCAGCAACTTATAGACTCCGGCTCTAACATCGACGTCATGACCCACTCTAAGAAACTCCAGACTAGAATCCAAGAGTTAGAGACATTAGAACCACTCATTGCCATCATGACCACCGACGTGACGTTTACGCCAGGAAAAACAAAAATGGACCACGTGCTACAGTTTCCTAAAATTCCTGAACCACAGCTGTCCATCAAAACGGGGTCCATTACGGCCAAAACATACCACGGTCCATTGGGTACGTATTTTGGAAGTTTGAAACAAGTGATAGCGTACCCTTTTGAATTGGAGCAGTTTCAGAAAGCCACGTGGCTACAATGGGCGAAGCTGAGCCATCGTTTTCGTGCCAAGGGTTGGCTGGGAGACATACAGTGCACAGAGGACGGGTGCATTATAGCTGCATATGGCATTGCAGCGTCCGTGTTCTCCAACACAGGTGATTGCCACTGCGACTTCGACACAGAGGAATGGGTCAAGTGTATCACTACAGTCAGCAACGATAAATTCGTGGGCACAGCGAGAGATAAATTCTGCAGGTTGTATTCAACATCAGGTCGGGTTATCAAATGTTTTGGTCAGTACGAAATGTCTGAACCCGGGGGTGTCACGGTGGACCGTACAGAGGGTAAGATTTACATATGTGATGAAAGTGCACAGTCCATGTGTGTGTACGACTTGAAATCGTTTAAACTTGTCAACAGAATTCCTATCCCAATGTGCAGTAAAGGTTCGCTGCGCTGTGCATACCACCACGGCATCAATGCAATCATAGTCAGCGACTACAGTGCCCACTGTGTGTATGCAGTGACACCCCAGGGTGACGTCATGTTCCAATACGGAGCACGAGGTCAGAGTGGAAGTGGAGACGGGCAACTAAATTATCCTAGAGGAGTGTGCTTAGATAAGTTTGGACACATTTTCATAGCTGACAGGGGGAATAACAGAGTAGTTGTCCTCGGCACAGACGGAAGATTTCTGCGCAATATTCAAATATTTAGCAGAGACATTCTGGAGCCCAAGTGCGTCGCTATTAATAACAACGGAGAGCTCGTTATTGGAAATGAACAGAGTGATTTATTAACGTATAAGTATATAGAATTGAAATGACATAGGAGCTAACTCCGTGATAATTTTTGTCACCAACAACAATGAGGACAATATAATGGGACACCCGACTAACGAGCTTCGAACTACTTGGGGTGACAATGATTGTTTCAGCCAGCTGTCTCAACCAGCGAAATTGGCCGTTCCAGAAAGTCGTCTCCACTGTCACAATGCATCGTCCCAGCCAGCATTTCTGCTAACTTGCAACTTCTAAAAATGTGACTGACCATGGTACCTTAGCAATATTGTAAAAACATGCACTTACAATCGCTGTTAGGACACAGCTAGCTCGGTATTACACCTGTATAACAAACACTAAAAAAAAACGGTTCTGGTTTTTCTAAATGTAAATTGCAGCTTAAATACTTAGAAAACCAATTCCTTGAACTGCAAACCAGATATATGGAAATGTTAACAGATTTGAAAACATGTTTTATTTATGAAATATTTAACTGTCATTCAGTAGATGTAACATTATATTTTTCTAAAAACATTAAAATTTTTAATTCAAAATATATTGTTATTAATGGGTTTTAATGTCTGAATGGTTTTGTGTAAATGGCACTGAGATACATGTGCAGTGAGATTCTTAAAGGAAATTATTTATCATTGTTATAATACTACCATCAATACCGGAAAAGCAGTCGGAGAACGCATAACTTCGCAAATAAAACTGTTTTTTTAACTGATAATTAATCATTGTTTAATAAATAGATCATAACCTAAATCTAATCACTTCAATGGTAGACCATTTCTGGCCTAAACTGCTAATTCCATCAAAATACATGAATAACTTCTTGAGAAGAGACAAACAAATGAACAAACAGAGGTGAAAACATAACTTTCTTGGCGGAGGTATCTATCCTGCATACTTGTAGAGATGTTAACAGGAGGGAGGCATCACACTGGTGGAAGACTGGCAGTGTAACATGAACGTGTCTCCAAGTTTCAAATAATTGGTTGTGAATTCCTGTTTTATTTATTTATCCCGGCCCGTAGCCAGGGGTGGGGGTGAAAGAACCCCTTTTCGCCAGGAAAAGGTCCTTTCTGGGCAAACATTTATCTAGGCATATGAAGTATTCATTACAAAAAGATCCACATGTTCAGAAAAATAACCCGGAGCCCCTTTTGCTGGCTACAGGCTTGTATACTGTATGTTTTTATATACCGAGGTACCTGTCTCCAATGATTGGCTGCCAATACCTGTTTTATTAGCCATATATTTTTAAAATAACCTGATATGTTCAGTACCAGACATAGATGATTTAAAAAGTATCGCTGGCATTTCTGAAGAAGGCAAGCACTACCCAGCAGTTACAGCGTCAAGGGCGGCAGACGACTACAGGCTCTGGTTTGTAAATTTCACTATTCGACCTCACACTACACTAACAGTGGTTATGAAACCGCTGAAAAACAGGAGGACGACGATAAACCGAGTGGACAAATCCACAAAAAACACCCCGTAGAACATACATTGTAAGTCAACGCTAGCCAAGTCACGCCACGCCGTGCGCTTCCGTGTCTGACCTTTGACCTGGACTATAGGTCTATCACGTGATATCAGTGTGGCTGGCAGCAGTAATTGCGCCGTTAGAGTGCCATTAAGGGGAGTTAGTCTTCTTTATTAAGCGAATTACTTTTTTAATGCGTCAAATGTCGTTGAAATATTATGAGTTAATAGCGTGACACGAAGAAGATATATATACATTCCACTAATACGTGCAAACCACTTTAACAAGTGGAATCAAATGCCTAAGCTTTAAGCAACGACACCTTTTTGACCAGATAGGCCTTTATGTTTATTCAATAAAACGGCTACAGGATAGTGTTAACGTGATACACATTTTTTGAAGATTGTTTGATGCCAAAATTGCAGATCAATGTTTGAAAGGTCTTTTTTTTTTTTTTTTTTTGACGAAACAGGTGGAAAAACAAGTTGGAATATTAGGTATCTAGAGAACTGAACGATATTCACATTTCAATCGATAAGGTTTACTTCTCAATTTAAAGACATTTTTCATTCAACTGTTACTGAGATTCATGAAAGGGAATATGTTGAATTGCTGTGGGGGCATTGCGTTGTCAAGGCACACCTAAGACACAATTAAAATAGACTACAGTTGGTTGTTTGAATCCAAACCATGTCGTCCATTAACACCACTAATAAAACTGAACACGTGTTCACAAACCTCAGCCGACCCATTTGCCCGTCTCTCCCGTTTTCAAGTACACAAAAGTGACTCGTTAATGCAGCTATGAGTGTCGATTGTGTTTTAGGCTGCGTTTACATTGAAATGATCGTATTAGGTAGTTAGAACTAACTCCAGAGGGACTCTCGATGCTTGACCATCTGGACAGGGGTTGACCACCCCTTTGACCAAGAAAAAAAACTCATATGTCTGTGGCAATGTCCCTTCATTTTCACCAAAACCAGGTGTTAATGAACACGACTTCTCGTCAGCCTGAAGTGGTCCACGTATTATTTCATTCAGGTAATAATTATTCTAGTGACCGTGTGTACAAACTAAAAGTCGCCAACCAAATAAGCCAACGGATAATTAACTTTATTACCCTAACACGGCCACGTACTTTTGTCAAAACCGTCACGAACGTGGCTTTATTGACCAGCAGTGACCGCCCCTGTTGTCCAGCTCATCATGACAACGTGACCACAGCCAAATGACCATTAGCCTCATAGGAACATACACGCTTGGCACTGGATACGTGTTCTTCGCTTAATGAAGCAATTTACACCTTCCTTGGACAGAATTGGGAAACATTTATAAAGTACTTAGCCCCGCTGTCGACGCGTTATTATAAATTTGCAAACATACAGCAATTTTTATATCTGAATTTTGGAGCCATTTTAATGCCCCTGGCGGTGAAGGATCTGAATGTCAAGGATGGAAAAATGGATTATTTCGGGGGTTTTGGGGGACGTTTCTTGTTGTGTATCGACTTTCTTTTTGAAACAGGTGTGCAGCTTAACCCTAAGGTTGGAGGAGAGAGAGAGAGAGAGCGAGAGAGAGAGGGAGGGAGGGAGTCGTAAAACTCGTTTAAATAATATTGCACTGCTGATTGTGAATACACAATGAAATAGAACAACCGACAACAACATGAATAATGACTATAATAACAACAACAAAAACAACAATAAAAATAGTAATACTAAAAAGTTTTAACTTTTTCAACTTCACCCAAGAAACTCATTTCTGATGTGTGTATTTGCCAGATGAACGACAAACAAAACACAGTGTGTGTATTATGTGTGTTTTATGTGTGTATGTATCATGATCACATTTCTTCTTTACATTGGCCAAAACAATAGCATAGTAATTACACTTAGAAAAAAAAAATGATATTGTTTTTAAACAGATCACTACAAAGTGACTCTCTGGGTGAGTGCATATTGAACATCATTCCAATCATAAAAAGGAAATAATTCACGCAATGATATACACACACCGTCCCGTGACTGAGCCACCGGAACTGAAGAAAGAGAAAATGTCTGGTTGTATTCTAATAACGTCCTGATATTGTTGTACATGTATAGATCATAGAGAATCGTGAAAGTTGTTAACTGTGCTATGTTGATGAATAAAATAACTATAGCACTTCCACTTCCACTGACTGCTACATCAGCTTCATATAAAGAACCACTCACAACACGTGTGGTAGAATTGCCGCCAGGTAAAGCTTTATTTCAAATACTGGGATAACGCTTGCAAACACGGAGATCTCTATACGTTGAATTTAGAAATGGGTTAAATACACTACAACGCATTAATTTCAGCGGCACATATTACGTTTATATGACTGTATATACAGCGCAGAATTAACGCGCATGTTGATGTTTTGCCGCGGGACAAACTTCAACTCAGTTTCTCGGGTAACGGCTAAACAATAGTTTGAGTAACGGAACTCGACCTTGGGAACAACCTTAACAAGTCTATATTTCTTTACCAGGCACATGATATAGCGGTAAATGTCACATGCCGCCCCATGATACTTCCACCATGGACTAGGATCAGACACAGCGTTCACACCGCCCGGTGTTGATCCACTGTTTTCAACCCACCCTCGGACCATAGGGAACCTTGGTGAACACACTGAAGCACTCGGATCGACTCCAATCTGTGATCAACGGGCGCATTGTGAACTGGCCCTCACCTCATATGAAACCGCCGCCACCGGAACTCGAACAGCGCGTTCCATTCAACAATAAAAAAGTTTACGATTGCTTCAAAGGCTGATTGATATTCAACCTCTTCGCTTCCGAAATTTTTAAACAGCTATGTGTGCCAGGCCCTCAGAGTAATTAATTCATTGGTCGTGTATCTGGAATATAATAGACCATTATCTCTGCCACGGCCACAGTGAGACGCAGGAGCTAAAGGACACAGAAAGAGGGAGATAGTGAGAGAGTGAGAGACGAAGAACACAATGGCTGGCAAACATGTCCTTCTCGTAGCGCTCCAAGTTGTATTGTTTTCTGACTGTGTCAATTCGCAGGCGGTTCCTCTTCCAGGCCAGCGACTACCAATAAGTGAGTACAGAATTATGTTCTTTTTTTTATATACCCAGAAGAACATTCAGTAGTAAAAAATTATTATCTGAATCCTTATCAGCCTTTTTGTTTCTGCTCAATATATTACACATATATAACCTTTAAAATCCATTTTTGCTCTTGAAGTCTAATCATAAAAAATGAAAAATCCGTGATCAGTTTTCACGACTGCTTTATCCACGGGATGTGTTTAAAGAAGCTCAGTTCGGGTTTTGAAAGGAGAATAATATGAACGCCCTTTTTATTTCATTTGTACTTCTGCCGTAAGGAACTCGCACACCTTATAAACGGGTTGGTCCGGTTCATTAGCATCTGATTAGAAATTCAGGGTTAAGAACGCCATAAGGCATCTCCAGTCATTAAAATATGTTAAAGACGTTTTACTTTGTTTTTAATTAGCTGTCGTATATGTTTCTGTTGTCAGGCGGGTGAAAAAGTTGTACTACACGTACAACTATACTGCAAGGAATTGATGGAATATAACTACAAACTGCAAAATACTTCACTTATTCTTTTATTAGCTTATGAAGAATAAAAAGCACATAAAACAGCAAGACACCTACAGATTTAAATATCATAGTTTCTTAAATTGCTTTAAATTGGCTTCTATTGACAACAGCCCTATTGATAATAGTATTATTGACCAACTTCTTCCCTTTTCCCTATCCATAATATGTCAAAATATTAATGAATAAAATAAAAAGATAAAATAAAATAAAGATGAAAACACACTAACCTTACTTAGATGTCCATAAGATATAAGACACACAGAGTGCGTTCGTCCCGCATGTTACAAAAAACGATTTATTGTCCAGAAAAAACAATGTCAGGAAATATCCCTTTGTCACCATAATTAATCCAAACCGTTTATAAAACCAAGATATAGAAGACTCCGCTTTCCAGCTGTAAAAATCCATTTTGAGTTTGAATTTATCTATTTGCACGGGCACAAGTGAAGGGCAGCAGTCTCCTCCATTTTTTTTTTTTTTTTCAAGACTGACCTAGAACTCATAATCTTTTAATAAATTGTAGTTCTGTGTCCTGTTCTGTTCTGTGATTGAGTGAATGATGTTGGACTTTTGAGGAAAGCAATGTTTTGCTATGTAAGGGACATGGGCTCAACCTGCGGTTCGTCCGATCGTTAAGGTTAATATTGATACCAAGCACAGGACCTTCCGCCAATTTTACCGATGACTTTCTGCCATTGTAGTACTCTAAATATCTTGACTGCCAAATATTAAGTTCTCACCATGAACACTGCCAAACGAATATCTCCTGTACGTCCTCAGTGCGTTCATCATTTTAACACAGTTCACTAATCAAAATTCTTCAAATCAACGTACTGTACAAGAGAAAACCCTCCTTTCACTGTCTTTAGTTATTTGTTATTTTGAAACTGTGATGACGTATTCAATGATAGGGAAGGCTTCCTGAAGAGCTCTGTTGATATCTAGATTTGTATTATTTGAAGTTAAGTAAACGTTTACAAGTCTGGGGATATTGTGATATATAAAGGAAGGATGTGTTAAATACTTGATGTCCTCTGCATTTCGTCTGGCCACCTTAATTGTGAAAAGAGTGAGGTATGACCTGTGAAATTAGCGCTTCTCAAATATTTATAGTAATAAGAAATTAAATATATTTACTGGGGGGTTTTCTAGGAATTTAATGTTTTAATTATGTATCAAAACATGTCACTTTATTGAAGTCTTCGGCGTACCGACAAAATACCCCATGCATCAACCACGGTTCGGCTGTACGTGTCACCTCATTTGTAGAATAAGCTCAAGTATTCGTCCAGTAATTCTGCCTACATGGTATGTGCTACATGGTTACAATGTAGACAAATCTATAGTATCCCCCGAGGCAGATATGATATAGTCAGCAACACTTCCATCCGCCACCACCATACACCCTACCGGAAAACTGAGATTCCAAACCCCAAAGCGATTTTTGCCAAACTAACAATGGATTTTGCTGTTTGCTTGGTATGAATGTTTTTCTGTTAGCGCATATTAATTGCCTGCTACATGCCGTTCACTGAGGGCATAAAGACATAAAAGGGAGGAAGTCGGCTTTCCCTCTGGTCAATATGGAAATGCACGTTGCGTGTGCGCACAGCGCGTCGTTTTTATCATTTTATCCACAGCAAACATTATTTGCATAGAATTGTGTTGTCTGCTGAATTCTATAGCTTCAGTCGATTTACTATTGTATTGATGAGAGATTTTCATTTTTTTCTAAATTTTGTAGACATCTTTTTACAATTAAGAGATGGTTAGTCCTGTCTGTTGCATACGGACCAAAACCGCTCAATTTTTCTTTAATTCATGATCAACGAACGGCGACGTCACACTTCTTAGCCTGCAATTAAATACTGAATAAACAAGATGCCATTAAAGGGATAACAACTGTTCGTATGGGATCCATATTTCACAATTAATACATTGTAAACAAGTCATAGACTGGGTTCCAGGTCTGGCTCGATCTAACAGGATCATACCAACACCATGGCGTTTTCTCGCTAAATTGCTTTCAGCCTAAGCGGCTTAGATGTCTGCTTCGCACATGACCTCCGTAGGTGGCTATCCTCTGTGATGATCTCTTTTCAGAAAACACACACACACTCACACACACACACACACACACACACACACAGGAACTATCTTTGAATGTCGAAACTGATTCGTTAACCAATAATATGCATTGAAAATCGTCATTTACCCCAGGAAAATCCTTTTTTTTTACCAAAATGAACAGTTTTGTCTCTTTAAAGCCGCGCATGTATAGAACAGGTGAACCACAGGCATGAATTGAAATCAATATAAAACCGAATAAGGTGTGTCCGACGTTGCTCCAAGAATTACAACGGGACTGTCACGACTACATCAGGGTTAATTGCACTCTCTTTACAAAAAATATTGAATACATGTATAAAATACAGAGTCAGGCTGAGGATGGGTTTGTTAAATTTTTTAACAACACTGTGTTTTCCCTCCCGCATTTATGACCAAGCACTATGAATATGTGCGACCTTGATCCAACTTTGAAAATAACCTTTTTCCATATGTACGCCCGGTTTAAGATTCGAACTGATAGGAACTCCAAGGAGATTTGCTAGTGTCACTTGTTCAATTTTTATACCATCAGTGTTGGGACTATCAGGAACGAGTAGATGTTTTTCTAAACCAAGTAAACAGTTCAACGTTTTTGAGGATTAATTGGTATGCTTTTCTGCTTTCTACACGTACGTTAAGCGGTGGGTTTGCTCCCGGTTTTGCTGTTTGTAGTTTGAAAAACAAATTGAGAGGGGAGTATACATGTACACGATCATTGTTTTCCATTTCAGCCAACGGTTTCCTTTTAACGCAGACAAATGCCTTCGGTCCAAGAGTAGCTAATGGTGTGCCAGTGGGGAGACCAATCCCTGGCATTAACGATGAAAGAGAATGTTTAGCAGCCTGCATCCAGGACGGCACGTGCGCCGCTGTGGACTTCTTCCGGGCCACCACCACGTGCATCATCCAGTCGTCGACCACTATTTGCGTCCCGCCGAGCGTCGGGACTGCTGTCACCGTCTACACTAAGTTCCCGTGCGGTGAGTTAACCTTATGGCAATAATAGCAACCATATTTCATTTATAAAATTTAGTGAAAATTTCCCTCTTTCTCTAGTATAATGACGACAAAGGATAAAGCGTTCTAAAAAAATGTGAACGCGTTTTTCACCTATAAGAAATGGCCGAAACGCCATGCTTCAAAGATACTCCATGTCGCATAGACTCTTTTATCATTAATAATGCTTATTTCATGTTTTGATAATTAATTTGCTTTTGAAAACAGAGCTTTGAAAAAAATGACCAGTTGTATCAATGCTGTTTCCCGAATCGTACATGTATGTACATACACAGTTCAGTCTCATGGCACAACGGTGCAAAAATCAACATATATTAATTAATCAACACTACTCACGTATTCTGAAATATGCTTTTGTTCCCGGTCACCAGGCTTTGACGTCGTGTCCAGGAACGCGCACGTGCCAGGCGGCACCATGCAGCCGAATTTCAGCGGCACGGCTCTCCAGTGTTTACAGCTGTGCCTTAGCAACCCTCAGTGTCGGGCCGCTGACTACAACCAGGACGGGTCTTGCTGGCTCCACGGGGAAGACACGGCCTGCAACGCGCTGGTCAAGAAACCGAACTGCGACCACTACGTGCGAGTGGGAGCGTGTATAGTTGCAGGTGAGTTGAGTGTGCTAGGTGTTCTCCACAGTGTGTTAGTTGTGCCATATGAATTGTGTTCTACCCTGCTGTAGTACTATGCAGTGTGTCACATAACGCTTTATTGACGTCCGATCACATACGCTCCACCTCCTAGCTGGCTGAATACAGAATTACCAGACACGATACGTAAGATGTGAAAACTATGGTGACCCAATTTTTTCGGAGTTCTTTTGCACCTTGATTGTTCTGGTGTGACGGGAAAGGTAAACCTCCAGGAACCGTATGCGTTCTCCATCACTTTAATTTGTGGCACTCATCCTATCTGCTAACCCCAATACTTTGACTGACCGTAACCTGCAGTGATCATATGCGACCCCGGCCTTTCATCCGCAGGACTATCATTCCTATTACTCCGGTGCTTGGCTGTACTTTGAACTTGCTATCATATCATCGTCAGTGTTAAATATTGACTCGGGCGCCATACATGTACTTTGTCCCTAATTCCATGTCGTCTTCATTGGGACCAGTTCAACAAACGGCCATGTATTCAACACTTAGTCCAACGTACAGTTCCACTGGTTTTCAACACGTTGCTTCCATGATCGTTTTAGTCCTAGCATCCCCCCCCCCAGGCCTTTGTGCTCCACCCACTAACTGATTATCAAATAAAATCTTAGTACAAATATCAACGCCACTGTTATTTCAGATACGCCACCTAGGGACTTCGCCTCGGTCAGCCGTAACACTGCTATCCAAGGTGGGGTGCTCCAGCGAGGTCTTCACGAGCCCCGTCAGTGCCTCCTCTACTGCCAGGTGAACGACAACTGCCGTGCTTACGACTTCAACTTCAGGGACCGGACCTGCTTCCACCACGACCAGAACACCGTCTGTAATACCCGGATGTCAGTGCAGCAGGTGATCCACGTGACCAAGTGCACGAGCTGCGCGGGAGGACAGTGCATGCTGCGTGAGTATTTGGGAGAAAGAGGGGGTGAAGTTGTGACGTGATGTCCAGTGAGACTTAACGAAGACCAGTCCCTTAGCCAGGGGGTGGTTGGGGGGGGGGCTTGAAAGAACCACATTTTATTCCAGAGAAAGGTCCATTTTTGGTAAAATATGCTCTAGGTTCACAAAGGTTTCATTGCAAAATGTCCACTTTTTTAAAGAAAGAACCCTCCTTTTTGATATTGCTGGCTGCGGGCTTGAAGACGTTCATGGTACCTACAGAATGCTGAAAGTGCTTGGTTCGGGAGATAACGATATCCAGAGAGAGAGGAGCCTGGTTCAATGGCGGATAGCTCACACCGCATTATTTGAAATGTTGAATGAAGTCTTACGGCTAGCCTGGTTTACACTTTTGGTTTACACTTTTACACCTGGTATACACTTTTCAACTTCCATCAAAGAAATACAGTATCCGTTTTCATTTTCTTGTAGTACAAACACCAACGCCATCAACGGCACCAACAACATCCAATACGGTCGCCCCGACAGCAGGGGCAGTGACGAACCCTCCCTTTATCATCGCCTCTGGGTCTGGGATGTCAGGTGAGTATACATGCACACAGTATCCGCGTGATTGGGACGCGCATGAAGAGTGGGAAATATCCCAAAAATCTGTAAAAGCTGCTTTCTAACTCCAATCCTCCTGAAGTCGATGGTCGTTTCAGAATATTACTTCGACACAAACTATCACTCTCATATTAAACTTTGAGTCTATTGTGACGAAAGTTAAATCACTAGTTGATCAGTCACGTATGTGGCGCCTGTTTTATAACAAAATGATATAGGGATAGGTTTTAAACCAATCCTTACCTTATCCAAGCCGACTGCTGTTGCTTTATCTTGGACAAAAAGGCGAACTTACCGCATGTAAAATTAAGACCAATTCCTGGTCTCAGTTCTTTTTCTCTGTTTTGTAACTCGTGTTTCTCCCTTGGTGTCCAATGTAACATATGTCTTCAACTCTTCCTTTTCATTTCTCAGTAACTCAAGGCGTTCACATAATCGGTGGAATCCTGCAGCCAACAATCCGAAACTTCACAATGTGTGCGACCACGTGCCTCAGTTTCTCTGTTGAAAGTTGCCCAGGCTTCGACTTCAACGCCGCCCAGCGGGCGTGCTTCTTCCACACCAACACCACCATCTGTAACGACCTGGTGGCCAAGCCGTCCTGCACTAACTACCGGAGGGTACCCTGTGGATCGGGTGAGATGTTCAAACTGAAAGACATTCCTAAGACTGGAAGAGGAATTGTAGGGTTGATCTTGATACTGTTACGGTTTTCTTTTGTCCGTCCATGTTAAACCAATGGTAATACTGTATGAGTTACTGTTTCTAATAAGATGCCCGGTTTTAAATCATTTCTGTATGTGATGGCGGGTTCGAGCTCACTTATGATGCATATTCACTCGATGTATTAATGATTTCTCAGTGTTTTCGTTGTTATTCCAGGCAGCGGAGGGACGGGACAAGGCTGTAAGTATGATTTGATTTCAACAGAACCTGATTATTAAAAAGATTTTCCCACTAGGACCGATTTTTTATATCATTGTCGCATTGATAATCAAGAGCATTGTCCGGCCTTTTCGTTTTCTTCAAACCCACCTTTTATATACTTTGCTCTATTCTAACCGTAATACAAAGGAAACCGCTGGTGAAATTATCAATCAAAATAACTACTTTATTATAAACACACACTGGACAATAGAAGTGTCACCCCCTGAGTCAAAGTAATCAAAGTTATTAACCTGAAGAGGTGGGAAATAAGCAATGTCAGAATATCGTTACAGTTGAATTGTTCAGTCAGAACCGTTTCTTTTATGAAATTTGATGTCAATTAAATGATACCAGGAACATATCATTCCACAGTCATTTATCTCCCCCAAAGTGTTGGTTCAGTAGGGGTGACACTTCTATTGTCTAGTGTGTGTACACGAAGATAAATGTAAAAATGTGAAATAAATTTTGTTATTATTTTTAATATATCTACATGTATTAATTCCTAAAATTCTTAAATGCACGACCTAAAATGTCTGTTTACTTTGCATTATCAGTGAGAGGTGCTCTCGATGGCTAGCGTTGTCGTTTCATCTGTAGGACTGCAATGACTATTTGTATTACATATACATCTGTTTATTTATCACATTCTCCCTGTCAATTTTCCCAGTCACCCAGAACGTCCACATTATCGGCGGCGTCCTGCAACCCTTACTTCGTGATCTTGCCTCCTGTATGGCCATGTGCTCCCAACTGTCCCTGGAGAGTTGTGGCGGCTTTGACTACAGCAGTGACCAGCGTGCCTGCTTCTTCCACACTAACCGCACCATCTGCAACAACTTGGTGCCCAAGGTGAGGGTGCTGATAGCTTAGAACACATTCAGAACAGCGGAAATATGGTTGACCCACTTGAATGCTTGTTGCGTAATCCCTGTCTGTGTTTAAGGCCACACTTTTTTTATGGTGACATCCTGCGCGCGCACCGATTTTCGTCCGTTCTCCGAAAAAAATCACCTTTCTACGAAGTATTCACAATGCTTGTGTGGTAAATTTGTGTTTCCCACTGTGTACTGACAGCATCCCTTTACTTAAGCAGTATTTTTCTTTTTTGGACTGTTTTTTTTTCGCCCTCTTGCACCGATTTCGGGGTCCCCAGAGGATATCATCCATAAAAATAAAAAAGTGTGGCCTAATCGGAAATTAAGCGACAAGCTTTTCAGTTGGTCGCCATATTTGATCCGCGGATCTGTTAGTCCTCTGTTCTCAATGCGCTCTTAAAGGGATTGATACTGCTTTAAAATGTCGTGAATGTGACGACTTCCAACGTGCACTTGGTGTATGACGGTTAAGAATGTTTCGACAGCAGAGACGCTGCGTGCTGTGAATCTCGTAGATGTCAGGCCCTTGCATGTCACAACAGTAAGACTATTCATGTTAGTGAAATTTTCAGTGTATACGACTTCCTGAAACCCAAGGCTCTGTGGGGGCATTGGGTTAAATATTGGAGACAAAATATGAGAATATTAATCTACCAGAGCAAGACGAGAACGGACTTGGATAAAAGAACCCAAAATGAATGCCTCCACGGTCAGGAATGTTCAACATAGATTTAATACCACTTATACTATATGCAAATGTCTCCATTCAAAACATTTTCCATTAAAAATCATATCTATTTAATAGCCAAACTGCGTCAACTTCCGCCGTCAGTCGTGCAGTGCAGACACGATGACTACGATGACTACGATGCCTACCACTGAGACCCCGAACACCGCCGTGTCCATGCCCACACCCCCCTCCTTCCCAAACGGTAAGACAGCCTTCTGTGCGTGGAAGGAATAGTGTGAACTGTATTTCTAGATAGTTGAAGACCAGGCCTACCCAACTACCAGACTCAGCACTTAAGGATCCTGAATTAACCGGTATATCGGACCACACTACCCGTTTTCAAGGTATGTGTCAGATCGCATTTGGGAGTATCAGTCAGAACACCGACAGGATGAGCCCACGGTCGTCCTACAAAATTTGTTCAGGGGTATGATACTTCGAAATGCGTAGAAACGCCTTGAAACGGGTAGGTGGCCCGATATACCGGTTAATTCAGGATCCTTATGTGCCGAGTCTGGTAGTTGGGTAGGCCTGAAGACCACCGCTTTCAATTTCTACTCTAAGCAGGTGTGGCAGGAAGGGAAGTTCTAGGAATGGACGTCTGGGGTCCCATTTGATAAGTACAGGTTTGGGTTGTTCGGAGTATTGGGGTTAGAATATGGGACGAATGTCACCTGTACAAAGTAATAGGGAACGAACTACGGTTCCTAGCTGACTACCATTCCTGTCACACCTGGAAAAGTAATATAAAGGGACATGACAATGTTGTACTTTATTAATTAGATTTTTTTTATATAATACAGTGATAGGTAATAGACGTTGAAGTGTTGTGTGCAAAGACTTTTTTCTAATTCAGCCTTTACTGTAATAACGTATGCTGAGTACTCTCTATTGACAGTAATTTTTAAATATTTTGAAATAAATTTTTAGATTTAAAAATGTGGTAAGCGTTGTGACAGAGGTCATGGTGCCTTTGAATTTCTAAAGTAGTGATGCAGAGTATATTGAGTTTCACATATCCCGCAGACTACAATGCAAATTTAGCTTAATCAAGACATTTTTCTTTATTTCAGGAATCATACAAGGTAAGAGGTTTTTGAGTTTTGCTGATAGAATATGGAAAAGTTCCGTTATTTGAAAGACAATACTAGGACCGCCATTCGCCTCTGTTTTGGATGTTTGAAGACGAAACGCATTTCCAATCGCTTGTGGTATTTTACCTTAAACCAACATTTGCTGACGAGGGCCAGCTACGTGCAACGGTGCCGCCTCTTTCTGAAGGTGTCGGTTCCTGAACCCCAATGACATATATGCAAACTAACGCGTGTCGTGGTTATAGACGACATCAGTCCTATACAATGAACGTATCGCGGATATTACTGTCTCCGGAGTCAATGTTGTCACAGGTTTTATCACCTGTATGTTCGAATACGTCTCCTTGTTGTGAAACGGCCGCGTTTGCTGACCCTGAAATTACCACTCTTCTCATTTGGGATTCTCAATTTGTTTTTTACCGTTTTAATTTTGAAATTACGTTGCTATTTGAGTCGATGTTCACTTGCTTTGGTTGGGACAAATATTTTCAATCGTTTTACGATCGCAACTTTAAGAACTGATTTAAGGTAATTGGTGTTGATGATTTGAGGGGGCGTGTGTTTTTTTCTATGTGGTATTTCTCTCATCAGTCACAAGAACTGGGTATATTTGGATTGTCACAGAATAAGTTAACACCGGATTCACAAAGGGTTCGCATTTTTATTTTGGTGAAAGATTCAAATCAAAGTTTTGTTATGTCAAGTTTTGGAAATGTCGTACAATTTTAGTCGTGTGGGGGTATTTCATAGTTTTATATACTCGGGGCGTCGTTCTCAATGTTGATTTTATGTTTTATTTATAGATTGATTGAAGGATGTTTTATTCATTTATGCCTTCTGTTACTTTGCTTTTATGTACTTTATTTTATGCAGCAAGCAATGGTTATCACATAAATGGCGGCGTCTTGATCCAAGGCATCAGTGACGCTGCCACGTGCGCGGCCCGCTGTGTGGCCCTCCCCCTCTCCCTCTGCCAGGCCATTGACTTCAACAGCCGGACGTCCAGGTGTTACTTCCACTCCCCCCGGACAGCCTGTAACACCCTGCTAGCCAAGGCCCACTGTGTCAACTACAGGCGGGTCAGGTGTACAGGTGAGGCACGCCTTATTTACCTGTCTGTTCAAATGTTATATCAGGGTAGTACGTGACGTCATGCTGACGTCACATCAATAATTAAGGTAAACGGTTCTGACTATTAATGATATTGTCTCCTTTTGTCACAGCGACCATTTGTGTTTGTGTGCTTCAGTGGGGGCCTTATCTATGACCCCATTCCCAGAGATTAGATCGATCCAACTAGACCGACCTAACTCCCTGGGGGTTCACGCTAAATAGCTGTCAGGCGAGCGGGCACGAAAGTTAATTACCCCCTTGCAGTAGGCGGGACGGACATTTAAGCCGGATTATCTGACAGTAATCTAGTGAGACTCCCCACGGGGATAGATCGATCTAAAATCTATGGGAATGCTCCCTAAACGGTCGCAGTTATCATGACGTAAAAAGATAAAGGTATTTTAATTGTAACACACACACCGTCTAATATCTGAAATATATTAGGATTTTTTTGCTGTTGCTGATGATAATTGTTGCTGTACTTACTTCAGGATCCTACCAAGCACCTCACCAACCCACCTACAGCCATCGAGTCCACCACGCCCCCGCCAAGCCAGTGCACCACGCCCCCGCCAAGCCAGTCTACCATCCGGTGGTCATTCATCTACCTGTCCAAAAAACCTACGATGAGAAACAGACCCCAAGCGTGGCTCCCCCGCACCAAACCTATCACCAGTCTGTCCCTGCCGTACAACAGGCCCCACAGCCACAGCCACAGCCACAGCCACAGGTCCCAGCCCCGGCGCCTGCGCAGTCGGTGCAGACAGCTGGTATGCGTTGATATTTTAATTTGATCGATATTTCTATGAAAAAAACTCGAGATTGGTCCATCCGTTGTAATTTGTGTTCTTTTCGGAGATTATTGAATGTAAGTAATGGCGTTGTAGTAGCACATAAATGTCAACTCTTGACTTTTCAAATTTGTTCGCGGCAGCTGCATTAAACAAAATCAACAATACAGCCTACCTCTTTTCATTCCATGGAAGTCATAATCCCATTATTAACGAAAAAGAAAAAGGAGAGTGCAGATGTTAGAACAGACGTGAGACTCCTAGAATATTACATTGAACAGGAATAAGCTCTGATATATTTTCAGAAAATTTGAAAAATGATTTCGTATCTAAAAGCGTGTTGTTAAAAGGCCATGCTGGTGGCAATCCTGTCAATGAGCTTTGTGTTTTTCTCATCTAGGTAGTTGCCCGCGTTGCCAGACTGTAGGACAGTTCTCTCCGGGACCCAATCAGAATCAGTTCTGTGTGTGTGGTGCGGGACTGCTGTCAAATTTGATGACGTGTGCCTCGGGGACGGAATGGTGCCAGCGCGTCGTCACCTGCGTTCACGCTGGATCCTGCGGCGGAGCTTAAGTCTAACTTCTTCAATTTTACCTGACTGCGTACTGATATAGCAGTGAACAATTAATTTTTCCAAGTTATTTTTATACGTTTCCAACCACCACCATTATTAAATCACTTTAATTTTTTTTAATGTGCAAATATTTAGTTCAGTCCTCAGCTATGGACAATGCAGTAGATATGTTGAGAGTGATAGGCCAATTTAATGCAGACCTACGCGTGAGAACTTGTTTCTAGTTTAACGCCGAGATGGAGAAGTTATTTAGATTAGATGACAGAATTTGCTCCCAACGGAGAATTATTATAGTATGTCACTCGCTACTGTGCTTTTACAATCCTCCAATACAATACCTCAGAATTAAAGTGAATTATAAATGTATAATCAACTGGTAATGGGTTCATTTGGATTATTATATAATTGTACACTCGAAATCCATGTTACGTGTTTTTGAGAGCTGAAGATGGTTCATTGAAGAATTGTTTTAACTTATCAGTAAAACAACGGCAACATCAGTTAGACAAGAGGCTGTAATATCATTTATACTGTTATCCTTTGCCTTACTGTACATCTTAGAACAGATTTAATTTTGAGTATGCAAATACTGATTTTTTTACAGACAAATTGCTCGTTTATTTTCTGCAAACATTAAATTCGTAACAGGTTGAAAAAATGGAACAAAAGTCGGCTTGTGACTTAAGAAATGGGAAATAAGCTTACAAAGGTATGAAGTAATTAAATAAAACCCATTTCAGCGGTTGTTTTCTATGTGTTTTTCCTTCTTGAAAATATTTAATACGGTATTTGGAGGTTACCAGTAGCAAACCTGTTGTAAATGTTCGGTGTCTTATTATCAGACCTGCACATGCGCACTGTCATAGTATGTAGCTTAAGGCGTGTAGTTAAGGTGTGGGGCTTGATACTCAGAAAATGCCTTCTAAGGCTAGCTACTTGTGTGATAGCATTTATTTTGTGTTTTGAACATTTTAAATACTGCCTTAAGTTCAGTTCGTTTGTCAGTGGGTTACTATAAGTGGTACTATAAAATCCCATTCCCAGAGATTGGATCGATCCAACTAGATCGACCTAACTCCCTGGGGGTTCACGCTAAATAGCTGTCAGCCGAGCGGGCACGAAAGTTAATTACCTCCTTACAGCTTGTAGTAGACGGGACGGACATTTAAGCCGGATTATCTGACAGTAATCTAGTGAGACTCCCCACGGGGATAGATTGATCTAAAATCTATGGGAATGCGCCCTAAGAGTCAGGCTCCATCCTTGAAGAACATAAATAATAGACAAAATCAGAGTTGTGAGATGGTAGAGTTTTTTTTTCTGTTTGGTTGCCGTTTACTTCAATTTTTGTTTATCTACGTTATGGCTTCTTTGTGACGAGAAGAAAGAAGTGCGGCAAAGGATATTTTATGTTACAACTCATTATTTCAAAAAAAAAAAAACATTGATTTTTTATGGGTAACGGCGGTGGTAACAAGCAATTTGTGTCTGGCAGAGGTTAGAAAGGAACTGGTAAGTTAATACTTTATTACTTTCTTTTTTTTATTCTTTTTACGTTTCTGTATTACAAATATCCTGCGTAGAGCTTTTGCAATCTTGAACTGCTAGTTAGACTGCGAAACCGTGGGTGAGGTATTTTGGTATTGGTATGTAAAAAATATTTGTAAACTTACAATATGTGTGCAACATATTAAGCTACGATCTCATTTCTTTCAGTCAATCCTATGAGTCAAATCCTGGGTGGAGTCTTAGTGGACAATGCAAATAACGTGAGCACGTGTAACCTCATCTGTCAGCTGACCTCTGTCCACGGGTGCGCAGCCTTTGACTTCAACCACATGACCCGCAGGTGTTTTCTTCACGGTTACAGAACTGCCTGCAATACCATACTGCGCAATGAGAACGTGACACATTATAGGCGCCAGCTATGCCGTAAGTAAAGACCTGTACTAATAAGTTATATAGGCCCCAGATGGTGTTTTATGCTCGTGGATGAGGCGTTGATCAGACTGCAGATAACCCAGTCTGCGGCTTATCCTTTGTTATTGTAGACTTATTATGACACACGCTGACGCAATTTAGACGTTAACTGTGTGTTTAAGACCAAGGTAAACGACCAACAGACCTTTTATTAATTTATATATCCGAGGAAGTTAAATTTCTTTAACCATTAAAATGTTTACGACGTTGATCTACCAGTAAAATTGAAATCGACACTCTTTAAAGTTGGACTTAGTTATCTTAATTCAATCATTTCAGCAAAACATCCAAACAAAGTTACGAAAGCAGCCACTACCCGCCACACTTATCCCCCGACAACCACAACTACAACCACAACTACAACCAAGGCACCTCGCACCTATCCCACAATGCACCACGGCTATAACATGGAAACTTTACCCACCACGGCCTCCGAGCCTACTAGACCCACTTCACCAAGCACTTATCAAACCCATCCAACAGTGCCGCACACGTATCCAACAGCTCCGCCATCAACCTCTCCCACAATGCCTCACACCTATCCCACAATGCCTCCAACCTATCCCACAATGCCCCCAACCTATCCTGGCCCGGATGCCAGCCCAGAACCTACGCCCAAGCACCCGATTTACGCCAGACCCATGCCCGGAATGCAAGAAATGCCAGACATGCCAAAAGCCGAAGAGGGCTACCCAATGCCAATGATGCCAAACATGCCACAAATGCCTAACATGCCAGACATGCCTCAAAGACCAGGTAAGATTTGTTTTTGAACACATTTCCAGCAGGTCTGGTTCATTTACATAAAGCAGAAGCAGCGTAAATGATGATAACACAAGTAAACATGTTTACATGAAAGAACATTTACAGTCAAATTTTGAGAATACGACATACAAATATGAGATTGAGGTGTGAAAAATTCTACGTGAAACTTGCAGTCGGCTGCTGTCCGATGAAGTACGTACACATTTACGTAGCCACAGGTGGCGGGATATTTCAATTATATAACCATACACTCTATGTCTCTATTTCTTCTTCTTTCGAAATATTATTTTTCAGACCATTTTAAGACTACCGTGCTTCAAATACCGTGTAATATCCGGTCAAAAAGTCTCAGCTCATCCTCATTTATTGTTTAACCATTTCGTTTTAGTTCACGTGTTCCCTATCCATTATCACTTCCCGATGATGATGATGAAAACGGAGGCAACCACCACCATGAAACCAACTACAATGTCCACCACACAACCTACCACAACTACAACAAGACCAACCATGAAGACCTACCCTCCACCTACCATGAAAACCTATCCTCCACCAACCATGAAAACCTACCCTCCACCATCCATGAAAACCTATCCTCCACCAACCATGAAAACCTACCCTCCACCAACCATGAAAACCTATCCTCAACCTTCCACTTCCCATATGACATACCCGCAACCTACAACAAGCTCAACCATGAGAACCTACCCTCAACCATCCACCACCACCACAATGATGACGTACTCTGAACATATGCCGACAGCTCCTGCAGGTAAGGAAGCATTTCAGGAATAATTTTTGCTTTTGTTGAACATAATACACGTCTTCACAGTATTGCAACTGAAATAAAAGGGCGTGATAAAACCGCTAACGCTCCTATTACTCCAAAATAAATGAATAAATAAATAAATAAATAAATAAATAAAACCCCAAAATGTGTTGTGTTTTAGAACCATTTTCACTAACGTATTTTCTTTTGTTAATTGTTTCGATTCCGTCCACCTTCCTCTGAAAATAACACGTGTGCAGTGGGCACTTTTTGAAGACCAAAATTATACAGAAATAATACAGAAATAATTTAATATATTTCAATACAGTTCATACAGCAATTCAGAGCATGAAAATGTTCTAGATAGTCACTTCTGTGTATCTAAACATTACCTTACTTCAAATTGCTGACGGTGTATACTTTTGCTTCTTGTGACCTTTAAAGATGCTGAAAAGTATATTCAAATATTTTCTTTAACATATTAATGTACACAAGCGGACAGGTAGCTAATATTTTGCATATCTGTAAAAGCGACTGTTATGTTTTTATGTCGACAGGTACTTGCGGCTCATGCTCCCAGCCTGGGCAATACATGGCGGCGTCCAACCCTAACCAGTTCTGTCTGTGTGACGGCAGCCGCCTGGCCCACTTGATGACCTGTGCCTCGGGGACCGAGTGGTGCCAAGTCAAACTCACGTGCGATTTCCCAGGATCCTGCTCGAGCGGAGCAGTCCATAATGGTAACAATGGGCAGACGCAGACGACAAAGAAGACCAAAAGATATTAAATGACGTATTGAAATAAAGTGGATGGAATTATCAATAATCCGTGGGGAAAAAAGGCTAAAACTTGCTTTTTTTCTCTCGTTTTCACACACTTTGCTGTCAAAGGAGAGAAAATAAATTACAAAGAAGATCAAATAAAATATATTTCCTTCACTTGAGACATGAACGAGGACTACATCCTTCACTTAAGGAGAGTTTACGTGAAGTGTAGTTATGGACTACGGATGGTAAGGGAATCAGGACATTAACATTTTATAGATAGCTTGTGTCCCATGTTCAGAGAAATGACTCCTTGTATATCAGTTGTCAAAGGATTGTCTGATTCGTTCCAAAAATTAGGGTTTATTCTTTTTCCTTTTTTTATTTTAAATGGAGTGCAAGTGGACCGTCTTCCAGGTACTAATGCGCTTGATGGGTCCAGACCAAACAAAGTGCAATAGATCCATTACTTATTAACGTCTTGGAAGCTATAAAGAACTGATTTTATCAGGACGTTAGCAAACAAATTGAAAGAGTTAATTACAATTGCACGCATGGCAATATAATATAATTATATTAGGCTCTCAAAGGCATGTGATCGATATATGTTACCGAAGCTTATGAACCATTTATGCCTAGTTTATTTTTTGTTTGGGCAAGGGGTTTATTGAAATCATCACTGTACCCAATTAAGAATATGTCTGAAGGATACTATTATTTGTTATCCGTTATCCGGTGCTGCGTTTCTGTCGCCATGGCACCGTATGTAAACAAGCTGATCTTGCAAAGAGATGCGTGGTCTTTAATTAACCTTGACCTTGAAAACGGACTTACTCTCTTTTTTTTCCTATGTCGTGTATGTATTCTGGAACTTTGGTATGTGCATATGTAGTTAATTAATATTCCAATGTGAAATACATGGGTTTGGTGTCTCATATACATATATACGTAGGGTTAGAGGGGAAACGGTCAATGCAAATCCAGCTAGATGGAATGTAGAAAACATTTATTTGTTAAAAATAAACTATACATAATCGAAAATTAAAGCCAGTGACAATTGTATTAATGTTATTGTCCATTTGTTACATTAGTCATTTATTGTTTACTGTATATAATCCCCGTTACTTCAATTTCCCCACCAATCTACTTGAATTATATGCTCCTGATTGTGTACAATGTTTTTTTTACGGATTAAGGTGAATGCATCACTGAATTTAGGAAAATTAGAAGTTATAGTAATACAGAATAGCTAGCTTACTTTGGGTCATTTTCGTTGGTACTCATGCTAATTATGTTTTACTGTAACACCTTTCAATAGCTTATGATATCAGTTTTTGGATATGAAAAAAAATGCTGGCCACATGAAAGGCCTTTGGGAATTTTTTTGGTATTTGGTCATTGTCAAAGAGATTATTTCAACGCAGTTCCCTATCACTCGTCTTGGTCTTATTAAAGATCATTATACATGACATACCCTGGTATTGATAAACGCTAAAAACAAAGCGTCCCTTAATTTGGCAGGGCGCATTGTCCAGTGAAATGGACGCCTTTTCTGCCGTAATGTGCAACGTGCATGCCCACACAGCGCTTGGTTTACCATTTGGATGACCAAATATCCTAAAATCTTACTATGAAGAATGCAAAGTCCACAATACACATTAATCCCATATGCTAGTTTTTTTTAAGAAAATTTGATAAAATATATATACACTGCATTGCCAGAGCACCTTAACAATACAAAATTTCAAGTGTACAAAAAAATCTTATAATCAGAAGGCACTTTTTCAATTTTTTTAAAACGGAAACGGAAACTTAAAAGTTGAAATTTGCTGTAACTTATAACAAACTTTTATAGACATCACTGAGCATGCATTTGAGTTTATCAACGTAAGGTCCAGTTGATATTACAAGATTTTAATTACAAAAAAAAACTCAAGTCATGTTATCACAAGGGCAGTAGGAGTACATTTTAATTGAACCAGTAGTTTATAAGCATGCATTTCTCTGCCCATGATGTATTCTTCAAATCATCAACACAGAAATTCCCCTTTTGTGCAGTGGACGTGGTGTGATGTGGTCGTGAAATGTCCCAGTAAGTCTTGTGGCGCTCTCTGGTCAGATTTTTTTCGCACAAAAATAACCTAAAGATCAAAAGTATTAGTACACCGATTTCATACATTTTGGTGCAACCAGTATTCATGACATGTAACTTAACTTCTGTAAAAGCAAAGAAACAGAGTATTAACAGGAAAGGGACCACAGGATCATTTTTATCTTTTTTTCTACTGAATTCTGTTCACTCAAACCCAGCACACTTTCCTTCTCTGCCAAAGGTCTCCTTACCTCGTGTCCATAGGTTTCCGTTACTTCTTCTCGTTCATGTTGTGGTTGATATGATCATCAATGATATCACCAGCGCCACCTAGGACATCAGGTTCTTCAGAACTCTGCTCCTCGCTCTCACTGCGTTCATCTTTCTCTACCTACCACCACAGAAATGTTTAAAGATCAAATATCAAAAGGTCAACTTTACAATGTTTTTGAAGACAACTCTACATCATGAGCAATACTTTCTAAGCAAATCTAAATTAACTGCCTAAATAATGTCAATTAACAAAATGACAACTTTATAACTTAAACTATGTGTAACATATTAAATAACTTAAAACAGATGCAGTAAAAAAAAACATCATAGAAAACTTAACTTTTTTTAGCTAGATGAAATTTATTTCAGATTTGTATTTGGGTTCATTTTCAATTCCAGACTGTCAAAAATAGTCAATAACCTGTGGATTGTGTGCTACTGTTTTCTGTTGCGAGAATTTGTCATTGGTGTGTGTGTGTGTGTGTGTGTGTGTGTGTGTGTGTGTGTACGAATGCTTTAAGAAAAGACTGGAAGGGAGAGGGGTGGGGTGGGGAAATGGGGGGACTGCTGTACTGCAAGCTCTTTTTTTTTACATCCTGGGCAAATGAAAAATATATATAAAGAAAAGATAAAGAAATGGTAATAGCCAACAAGAATTGTGACTGTTTCAATGAAGTAACACCCATATACATTTTAAAAATCATAACACTTNGATTTCATACATTTTGGTGCAACCAATATTCATGACATGTAACTTAATTTCTGTAAAAGCAAAGAAACAGAGTATTAACAGGAAAGGGACCACAGGATCATTTTTATCTTTTTTTCTACTGAATTCTGTTCACTCAAACCCAGCACACTTTCCTTCTCTGCCAAAGGTCTCCTTACCTCGTGTCCATAGGTTTCCGTTACTTCTTCTCGTTCATGTTGTGGTTGATATGATCATCAATGACATCACCAGCGCCACCTAGGACATCAGGTTCTTCAGAACTCTGCTCCTCGCTCTCACTGCGTTCATCTTTCTCTACCTACCACCACAGAAATGTTTAAAGATCAAATATCAAAAGGTCAACTTTACAATGTTTTTGAAGACAACTCTACATCATGAGCAATACTTTCTAAGCAAATCTAAATTAACTGCCTAAATAATGTCAATTAACAAAATGACAACTTTATAACTTAAACTATGTGTAACATATTAAATAACTTAAAAAAGATGCAGTAAAAAAAACATCATAGAAAACTTAACTTTTTTTAGCTAGATGAAATTTATTTCAGATTTGTATTTGGGTTCATTTTCAATTCCAGACTGTCAAAAATAGTCAATAACCTGTGGATTGTGTGCTACTGTTTTCTGTTGCGAGAATTTGTCATTGGTGTGTGTATGTGTGTGTGTGTACGAATGCTTTAAGAAAAGACTGGAAGGGAGAGGGGTGGGGTGGGGGAATGGGGGGACTGCTGTACTGCTAGCTTTTTTTTTTTTACATCCTGGGCAAATGAAAAATATATATAAAGAAAAGATAAAGAAATGGTAATAGCCAACAAGAATTGTGACTGCTTCAATGAAGTAACACCCATATACATTTTAAAAATCATAACACTGTATAGTGATGTTGACGCACCTTTCCCAAGGCAAGCGAGTTGTAGATGACTCTACTGATCAGATAAGACCAGTAGAAGTGGAGGAGCTGGAGCACTACCACTGCAGCGATAAACACCTGCATGGAGGGGTACCAACCCATTATTACTGTACTCTCAAATAAAAAAGTATGGATTATCCTAGAAGATAGAACAATGGCAACGGTATTGGAGAAACTGAGGCTAACCCAGAATACCACCACCTTGATTACCTGTGCTGATCATTTCTACCTAAGCAAGAATGCCAGATACTGTACACTATGATCTACAAAACCCTTTCCTTCATTCAGCAGCCAAGTCATTCTGGCCACTGTTTGTTTCCAATCACAAATATAAACTCTTGGATGAAGACAAATTAATGTTATATCATCAAATACAATCTGGCAAAATGATCATAAAGCAAATTTATTATCAATAATTTGGATTGGTTTAGACCATTAACATCAACATTTCCATGTAGTTCAATTAAAATATCAAAGTGCAACAAAATTAATTTTTCTATAAAACTGAGTGCACTACCTCAACTTGATAATCTTTCATCGTCATCATCATCACCATCATTGTTCCACTGTGGTGCCATTGGATTTCTGATACACAATACAATAGTAATCTTTCAACCCTACTACTACTGAAAATCCTAAGTCAAAAACCTTAAGCATTTGTCTGTTTAATGAGACACAAGCAACAACTGATAGGTAATAAAACGTTATTATATATATATATGTGTGGGTGTGTGTGTGTGTGCATTTTTACAAGAAATTCATCATTTTATGTTTGAATTGATTTCTGCATTAAATTTATACATTTTTTATTGCTCAATATTGGATATACACAATCTGACAAAATTACATTGGGTGAAAATGTTATTGGCAGCAATTTCCACCCCAAATCAGGTGTTTATAATTGCTTATCAATAAATAATGCTTCATTAATATTGCTTCATATTTAAAAATCATGATTTTCGATTAATTGTATTATTAAAAATATGTTTATCCGATACAAAATAGACACAAAACCTAGCAAAATCTTTAACAACATTCTGAAATAAAGTGCAATATTTCATTAGTGCAATCATACCAGTATTGATGGTGGAGTCCACACTTACCTAGTGGGAAATATGATCAGTCTAGTGATGAGCCAGACCAGAGCAAACCCTACAAACAAGAAATCACACAGCTTCTGCCGACCTGCATATTTTGCCATCTTTGCTGCCTAGAACACAGAAATATATGACAAGTGCTGCCATCTAGTGAGTAGAGACCAGAGTTAACCAGCAAACATCTACATTTGTTTTCTTTTCCAAACTATGTATCTTTTTGTACATCAGAAGTGTTAATAATAATTAATAATATATTATTAATAAAATATATAGTGAAGTCATTTTACAGGCATTTGGTATCAAATTAAAATGTAATGAAGGCTTTTATCAGTCAGGAAGTTTTTGATGGCGTTTCAGGAAAAAAGCCCCAACAGTCTGTGTGCGTGGGGGGTATTACATCTAGCCAAACGTCAGCAGCATTATGGACAGCTAACATCAGTGTTCCTATCCTGACATAGTTACCGGACCAAGACATAGATATCAGGAAGATGGTCACAATGTGGTGCAGGAACGTCTCCCAGAAATCCTGAAAAAGAAATTATAGAGAAAATAAAGTCATGTATAAAATCAATTAACTAAAGGCTGATTTACTGATAACTAGAGGACCAGAGAGCGATTGCGGGTCCGGATATTGTACCACTAGCTGGAGTAAGTGCATTCGTATGCCTTTTTCTCCCACCATTTTTTCTTAGAGCAGTTGGACCCCTTTTTAAATAACCGTCGTATGAGCCGGTGACTCCCAGGGGGTACAGAGACACCACTTAATATGAACATAATAATAATAATAATAAATTAACCCTTGTATCACCATACTGTACCTTTCTTTTGATGTCAACAAAGTGTGAGGCGGAGAGAGACCAGTAGAAGGCTAACTCTAACATATAGTACCAGAATACATCATCTGACACATGCTGGGGAGGAAAGAAACCAATATTATAGACATATTTTTCCCTTTTAAGGCAAAAATGACATTTTGATTTTTAAACATACATACCGGTGTGGATATAACTCCGTTTTTATATTAGCTGCCGTTAAACAACTGTCATTGCATACATTAGATACATATTAGTGTTTGCTCTATATAAAAGCAATGATGTAAATGTTTCAGTCACTTAGCCATGGAGTCCATAATACTAGCCTATAGGGAAGAGAGATAGAGTGGATTACCTGGTCTGGATAGCCTATCCAGCAATTCCGTATCTCCCAAAACCATGGTTTCTGCAGTTCCAGAGAAATTAATTAACTTCAACATATAACATAATGGTTTCAAAGTAAAACAATATACATTTACTTAAATACACCTTTCATCATTATTTATTTATATAAGTTTGATGATAACAATTAAAATCAAGACTGTCTCTGCCTTCCATTCTTAAATATCCCTGTTTGAACAGTGTTAACAATGATTGGGTCTATTGTTCCAACTTACATCCCATAATATGGTGATACCGTACACAAAGGCTGATAGGTAGAAACAAAACCTCCAGCTACAAAAGAACAAACAGGAAACTCTACACACTGGATGAGCTAAAATGCTTCTTTAGTTTGCCACCAACATAACGTGTTGCCATGGCAACAGCAATAAGAGACAAACGAATTTTGGGCTTGCTGTTAATTATGGTCTCAGAGGAACATGATGTAAAAATGGATTGTGAAAGTAACAATAACGATGGATCTGGTTTGGACAGTGTAAAATCAGGTTTTAGCTGTGGTCCCAGAGATGATGTATACCTACAAATCAATGGTATAGTTTATACGCCATACTGGGCTGGGTTGTATGAAAGCCGTATAGCACTATACACCGGATAACTCTATACAGTGTGTAAATGCCCTATACGGCGTATAGCTAAACGGTGGATAAATAAACGGTGGATAAATATGCATTGTATAAAGAGCGTATAAACAGGCGGTTAGTTAAACGGTGGATAAAATTGAAGATAGTTGCTATGAACAACTTGGTCTATGTCCATATTTGGTTACCCATCAGACACTGTTGCTAAATCACTTTACTGATAAAACAAATCCAAGAAATTGACAATAGATTAATTTCTTTTCATATATTATTCATTTTTATTTAGCATTTATGTACTGTTCATCTTTGTCTCAAATACAAGACTTAATTATTGCAATCAAACACTGAAATGAACAAAAGAAACTGGCAAACACTGAGATTAAATGCATTGTAGGTGAAAATTCATTTTTAACTTGTAGTGTTAATTGTTGTTCATGAATAATTTTACATGTGAATATTATATTTTAAAAGAAATGTAGAGAAATTGCTTTACATTATTTACTATTTTCAATTTTATTATTTATTTTACTACTTGTGCATTATATGTGCTGATGAAAATGTACATGTAATGTTATTTATACAAGGGTATCACATTGAACACAATAATTGAACACATTCAATTACGAAACATAATGAATAGATGATTACGGTCTGAAACGGTACACAAATAATCTTAATCTGGATCAGTACTTTTATATCTACATATATGTGAAATATTAATGTTTGTTTGAAAAGTTTTGAAATATATCCCCTGGTTGCTGGTGTTGAGGTGGAAAAAATGTGCACAATGTGGATGCTTCCAGGCCACTGGGAGACAATACATGTAAATCTACATGAAAAAAGAAAAGAAATGAATATTAAGAATGATTTGAAAAGGGGAAGGGGGTGGGGGAGACAATAATTAAAACAATAATAATGGTGAAAGCACATCATTTTTGGAACATTTTCTTTTTTTTTCAATATAGTCAAAGAAATATTCAGTTTGCATTTATGAGATAGAATATGATAAGGTGATGAAAATAAAATTCAATTAATATATTAGCATTTAATTCCATCATGTATAGTCCTTATTTACTTTGCAGTTTAAAAGGGCCTACTTTTTAATAACCAAATAAATAGAAAGTAAAGTAATCAACACATTCCCAAAGTTTTAAAATGGAAATTAACTTAATTTTTGTAATTATGTGGTTCTGCAATGATTTTGTTATTCATTAAAAAAAGATTATAGACTATTAAGGTAGATTGCATTAGCTGCACCTGCATAAACATTGCTTGCACATTCAGTCACACTGAAGAAGCCAAGGTCATGGCCACAAAAATGGCCGACTTTCAAAGTTGAACCACGAATGCTGCAGATGTTGGACGTGTTATTTACGGTGAGCTCTTCAAATTTATGCTTTGAATATGTAATAAAGATCAATATCTTTGTGGTCACATATAGCCTGAGCATTCAAACTGTGGTATTTCTTTCTGTTCACCAATGCAGGCTCATTCAACGTGGGCACTGTTATCCTAATGCGAGTTCCGTCCACAGCCCAGGGAATCTGGCAATCCTAAAAAAAGCCACGCCGGATCGTGGCCTTCTTCCTCTCTCTTCTCTGTCTAGGTGGACTATACTGCTGAGGATTCCTGTGGAACCTCAGCAGGCATGCCATTTTTATCCACTGTATAACTATTTAAACGACCTCCCTGAGACGTATAACTTTAACCGACCGTTTAGCAGATTTATCCACCGTATAAAGTTATACGTCTTTCATGCAACCCGTATAGGAACCGTATAAGTTACACGGCTGATTTATCCAGCGTATAGTGCTATACGGCTTTCATACAACCCAGCCCTGGGCGTATTGCCATCGGTGCCGTTGTTCTTCACAGGGTTATTAAGTGCTGTACCTGAATCTGTTATGTCTAAAAATTACAGCAGGCACATTAAAAAATATAAAATGTTTGTTAGGAAGCAGGTGTAATTTGGACTGTTTATATCTGACATATTTGAGTGTTTCCAGACATCAGCTGGCAGCACAATGTTAACATTATGATATATAAAACAGAAACTGAGAGAGATAATCTGAGGTTCAGACATGAAATAGAGCATGTAAAAAAATTGTCACATCTGTATATGTGAACTAACTAGTTTGTAGTCCGAGGGTCAAATATGGCAACCCATTACAAAAATTGTCGTCTAAACCGCTTATAGACACTGAATAGATTTCCCGTGGGGAAGTATTTAATACCCCCGTCACACTTATTCGGAATCAGCAGGAATGAAGAAGAATGAGCACGAACGATGAATTTTTAAAATTCGAAACACATTCGGGGGGAAATTTTCAAATTGACCTTAATTATTGTAAGAGGACCGTTGGAATACTCAGAATGCGCTTGAATTCGCCTGGAATGATGAGTGCATTTTCGACTGTGTAGCTCTCAAAAGCAGTTCGAATGTAGTTGGAAAATTAGGAATATTTATAATGCCGTTTGAAGGCAGTAAGAATATTTAGAACATACTTTGAACGGCGCACTAGTGTAGTTCGATTGCTGGCAAAATTATTATTTCAGCTCATCCGAGGCACATTCGAAACATTCTGGCGGAGTATAAAATCATTTAATGCCCGTCACACTAGAGGCGGAATGATTAAGAATGGCGTCGGAAATACAATTCTTTGTGCGTTCCAGGATGTTCGAATAGCATTCTAAAAACATTCTAAAAATTCTGAGTGCATTCCAAATATTTTAACACATTCTTGTGGCCGGCTCGAATGTTTTTGTCATGTCAAAAACTTTCGAAGTGCATTCCAAGAGGAAATTTATCGAATGACATTTGAACAGTATTCTAACTGCACTATGACTGCATTCTAAATATTCTCACGGCCTTCCGACAGCATTCGAAACATTATGATCAGTTACCATTCCTGTGGCGTTATCTATACACTCTGGGCATCGTGTTACATTCTAAACATGTTAGAAAGTAATTTTAATTAAGTATTTTAGGTATTTCAGCTGCATAATGTTTGAATTCTTTATATTTCAAACCATCATTGGCAGCCATACCGGGAGCAGTTAACTGCATTTGAGTTCGCTTCGTATATCATTCGAGGCATCTTCTTACATACTTCTGCCTGTATTCGGCCAGCAGTCAAACCACAATCATACGGGATTTGAATTTCATTCGGAATATTCTGACTGCAATTTGAAATTCCCTCCCGATTATGGCACGAATTTTTCAATTTATTCATTCTGGCTGGTTCTACCTATATTCCTGCTGGTTCTGAATAAGTGCGACGGGGACCTTAAGTCGCGCACCAGTTCAGAATGGGTTAAAGTATTTGAAATGCACTCAGAATTTTTAGAATGCTCTTTGAATATCCAGGAATGCACAAAGGATTGTCTTTCCGATGGCATTCATGTTCATTCTGTCTCTAGTGTGACGGGGGTATAAGCGGGTCGGTTCTGTTTGACCCTCCGACTACGGCAGTTAGCCCACTGCTGTGAAAGCGGCCTAATAGAAACAGCATGTCACAAGATTTGAAAACTAATTAAACTGTTCAAATAAATTACCAATTATAACTATATTCTAAATGAGAAAACAAACAAAATCACAAATGATGAGTAGCCGCGTTTTACGCAATCATAGCAATCTCTTCATACCTATTTTCCGAGAATTTTACAATATCACTGGGTCTGCCCAGATTCCTCCTGAGCCGAAACCATCGATGTACACGCCGCCTGGTCCAATCTGTTTGTTTTACTATGGCCTGATATAAAAATAAAGAAAAATTCAAACTTGAGTACTAGCATATATAACAGTTATAATGTACAGTTATGTACACGCCGCCTGGTCCAATCTGTTTGTTTTACTATGGCCTGATATAAAAATAAAGAAAAATTCAAACTTGAGTACTAGTATATATAACAGTTATAATGTACAGTTGTGTACACGCCGCCTGGTCCAATCTGTTTGTTTTACTATGGCCTGATATAAAAATAAAGAAAAATTCAAACTTGAGTACTAGTATATATAACAGTTATAATGTACAGTTATGTACACGCCGCCTGGTCCAATCTGTTTGTTTTACTATGGCCTGAAATAATGGGAAAAACATTTAAACTTGAGTAAATATAACAGTATAAAAGTCAACAAGTACAGTTATGAAACTGTATTTCTAATGATTATGAGCCAAATATTTATTTTAACGGCTGCATCAAGATCAGTATAAATTAAAATAACATAATAAAATAACATACTTTTTATAAATCCTGTGTAGCCAGTTTTTCCAAGTGGAAACTAGATGTGATATTCTTGCGCTAACAAATCCTTTAGAATTGTCAAAAATTTCCATTTAAAAGAAAAGTTTGCCGCTCACCTGTAATTGTTTATCACTCGGGTTTTTATTTCTTTTAAATTCACTTTCTAATATGGGATTTTTCGGGACTTGAACAATTACTTTTCCCTTCACTCCCAAATGTACAGCAATAGGAGAAGCTATGTACCTAGGTAAAGACATAATAAAAACTAATAATGTGCCATGAATATGGAATCTGGTGAAAGTGGCCATTATTAACAAGATACTGCTCTGGAGACACTGGGAATATTAAGATAATTCATTCTCAGCCTATGTGCTCAGAATCTTAATGCTCTTTCCATGATGCATTGCTTACTCAAACAGTTCCTGGTGACTTCCCCGACTCCACAAGCGCGCCTTTAAACGGATTAAACCTCTGCTCCAAGGTTTAATTGCTAGGCCCTACAGCGACGGCGCGAGTGGAGGCGGGGAGGCCATCAGGAGGCATAGACATCACTTTTGAACTGTGGTCGGCCATATCCATTCTGAATGGGATCAAACTGACAGCCTAGTATCAGCGGCGAGGGCCAGTGTGTTCCCCACATTATATAATCTGTACTGAATTACGTGAATGTCAATAGGCAGGTGTCTCAGTGTTCCTAGGTAATGACACAGAGCTACAAGGTAAATACAGATGACCTGTCTGATATCAAACAGCAGAGCAGAATGAATTGAACATCTTCCAGCAGCATCTATTATTTACTATGACATAATTGATAGCCTTCCATTCAGAAATGTACAAAAGCTAATACAACACTACATATGACTGTTATAAGACATTAACACTCAAACAATGGGTATCACTTCTATCTTGTTAACACTATTTCAGCAGTGTGCATCGACTGCGGTAGGGCAACCAATTTTTTAAATTTTTAATTAATTAATTCTTATTTATTTATTTATTTTATTTATTTATTGTCATTTTTTTTTTTTTTTGCTTATCCAAATTACTTCTTTTCGTCGCTTTTTTCTCTATATGGTTTAAATAGGGATAGAATAAGTCTAATCAACCCTATCCTGTTTATCCAAATTAAGTCAGTTTTAGCATTTAGCTAATTAACTGCTGAGTGTTACCACTACCCCAGTTTGGTCTCAGTTCACATGTCCCACATAAAGAGAATTTGGGTTGAGGACTTAAGGTCAATCAAAAGAAAAATCAATCAAGCCACCTTCACTCCATTAATTTGCCACTGATCCCCAATATGCTATACAGTACCTTTTATTGTCAAAAGAAAAGAAAAGAACCATTCATTCATTGTTTCAGTTAACAATTATTGATTCAATTATCGTCACAACGGCTAAGAATGGCTGTTTTGGAGTAGGTATACTTACTGGCGCTACTAATACAGTGTTAGCAGAAGTACATGTCAGACATGCTTTGTTTCATTTCCCTTCAATTAACAGTATTAAAACTGATAAGAAAGATAGCAACAGCACGTTGTTAAACCTCGTATATCACAGTGTACAGACCGCGGAGAATTTCTCATACGTGTAATCAGTCGCGGGCATGGGCACGCGGCTCGTAGTAGTAGTAGTAGTAGTAGTGTAATTGTCCCTATCTGTTAAATTGGTCTCTGTCAACTTAAATTTTATCTTACTTTATTACCCTTTATCTAAAGTTACGATAATTTGCAGCCACGCGGTCAGACACGCAATTATCTGAGGTCTAAAGCCAGGTAGCAGCCAAGAAATAAATACAGTTTTAGATTTTATAACGAAGCTGTGGTTTTGCGTTAATTTTCTCTCCAGGCATAACCCAAGTCGGGAATCGTGGACTGAACCTTGAAATAATCAGCATTAGGATTAGAGCCCATATATTAAATTATACCCCGCGGTATCTGTAAGAACCCAGTACAACGTACGGTACCAAGTTATGTAATAAAAACGGGAAATTCAAGAAATATCGTTTCTTATTTAATTCAAGACAATGAGTGAATAATCCATGCAATACGATCTCTAACATCTTAACATTAGAAGCATATGCAACATTTTAACAGACTGGCGTTTAATGTCCATCTTGACCATCCAGTCTTAATCCTGCTGATAAGTGGGCGTTCACCAACCACCTGGTCAACACAAATACTGACCTCTCGAAGAGTGGCCTTAGCACCAAAAGCACTGCCGCTATTGGAATAGAATACCAGATAAGATCTTGCACTTGTGGATGATATATTCCATTATCTGTGTTTTCTAAATGTTTCCACGTAAAGCCTTCTGGAAGCCAAAATTTTTCGTTCCAAAACAATGCACATAACGTCCGCCAAGCTTCCATTTCGGTCGGGCTGTCTGCTGAGATCTCGTGCCAGACGAGATTTTACGTGAACGATCTTACATCAAGGCTCTTAGAATGGCGCGAGATACACCGTAACACGTCACAGTTTGTGCGTTAGTACACGTGTTAAGAATAGATTTTCCTTTGGTCGGGCAGTAAGCGATTTATTTTACAGAAGCAATAAGCAAAGGCGGGTGAAAATGATACATTGATTGTTTTTAACGAAACTGCTGTTGTGATCGTGCATTTCCCTACCTTCACCAGGGGTAATCGTAGAGAGGGGTGAGGAACGACCATTGTTCTCGTCAGAGAGGCTAATCATGTTCAGGGTATGTTGATGTACGAACAGACAGAAAAACATGAAATGTGGGAACGTTACTAATGAAGCTACTGGTAGTAGCAGTAGTAGATATTAGTTTGTAGTCTTGAACAAGCACTTCGATGTCGAGCTAATAGTTGTCAAAAACAAAAGACCCCAGTGCGGTACATCGACTACTGTTCCTGCGTGCCGCAAAGGTCAAGCCCTAATTGCCCTTGAAGGTTACAAACCAGTATATATGGTGCTGGCGGTTATGCTTGTCTTAGACCCCATTCCCACAGATTTTAGATCGATCTATCCCTGTGGGGAATCTCACTAGATTACTGTCAGCTTAGCCGGTTTAAGCGTCTGTCCCGCCTACTAAAAGCTGTAAGGGGGTAATTAACTGTCGTGCGCGCTCGGCTGACTGCAATTTAGCGTGAACCCCCAGGGAGTTATGTCGATCCGGATGGATCTCTGGGAATGCACTCTTAATAATATACCACGCGTTTCCACCCACTGCCTTCACCCGGTGTGCTCTCCCTGCGCGGAGAGCGCGCAATTACGGTAAGTACTGCGCACAACAGGTGGAGAGCCCAAATTCCCTGCCTGATCCCGGTCAGTAGAACTCAACCACAGCTACCGTGCAGACGTGTACGGTACCAGAGACGAAAATAAACAGAATTGAGACACAATGCACGGTGGTCTATAATCTCACTCCGTAAGTAGAACTAGTGAATACTTTACTGCCAACACTAAATGTAGAGGATCATATATACGTTGTTTTGAAATGATGTAGTAAGACTGTCAATGGCGAGTTGGGGAGACAAGAGCAGAATTGTTAGCAAGGCACTTTGTACACGTGAACCGGTTAAGTTAATGATAATTACATTTTGCAAAAACATTTAATTGAAGGACTTATTTTCCAAACTCTGTTATATGAATAGCAGAAACATACGGTTCAACAATTCAGTGTAAACATTTTGACATTGAAAATAAAACAAGGCAGCAAAGCTGGCAAATGTACAGACAAAGAACAGAAAATAAAGATGCAAATAAGTGAAAAATTAAATTTTCACAAAAAACTGTTAAATTACCAGAAAAATTTACCAAANCTTAAAAATTTTCCTCTTCTCATCGACCTGAGAACGTTTTAATCTCTGAGCATTTTGTTCAGCTTTCCTGTACTGTGGATCAGTTCTAAGAAGTTGCATCCTGATTTTATTTTTCTCTCTTTTCAAAATATTTCTGTCAGTGCTACTGGTTCCCGTAAGTGAGGTATCCAAAAGAGTTTTATTCACTGCGTCAATTTTGCTTTGTTGTTTGTCTTCTGTCCATTTTAACTGCCTCTTCATTTCATCATGTAGTCTTTTTAAATGGGGTTTGTGCAAATTTGTTTTATCAAAAATGGATGAAATAGAATCAGAGGTAATGGTATTACCAGTGTGTTTTGTTAATGGTACCTTCTTCATTGAACCCATTTTTGAATATTGAACACTTTTTTCCACAGGTTTTAAGGATGTTTTTAATGTTACCATATTGGGTTCATTTTTTTGAATTTCAGGAAAAACTACCGATTTTTTCTTTAATTTGTGGGGTACTGTTGATAGCTCTGGGTTGACTGGCATGTTAGATTTTACAGACTTATCTGATGGTGAAAAATGGTCTGAATATATTATAGACTTACTTGAATGACCAGGGGCATTAGTGGCACTCAAACTGACGGGATAGGCTGTGTCAACTGTAGCATCTGTCTTATCTGAAGCATCTGTATAAGCTGCATGAACAGTAACATCTGAAGCAATGGGAATGTCAGTGTGTTCAGGAAATTCAGTGTTTTCAGTAACTGCATTATTTTCACTTTTTTCAGTGTTTTCAGTAATTTCAGTGTTTTTTTCAGTAATTTTTGTTAACTCAGTATTTTCAGTAATTTCACTGCTTTTTTCAGTATTTTCACTGTGTCTATCAGTAATTTCACTGCGTCTATCAGTAATTTCACTGCTTCTATCAGTAATATCAGTAATTTCACTGCTTCTATCAGTAATATCAGTAATTTCACAGTTTTTCACAGAGCCCACCGAGGTGGGCGTGCCTGCCGAAGCAGGCACAATAGTAGTCGTGGCATTCTTAGTCACCCTCTTGCGACTTTTCTTGATCATCTTCTTCTGATTTGCCCTTCTTTGGACCATGCTTTGTTTTTTCAACCTAGGCATCTAGAAATATGAAAAAATACATATTTATTGGCAAACCATAATAGAAACTAAGAGAGTTGTAAACAGTTTCTTTCGAGTGCAACTGCTTAAGAGGCCCTTAACAAACTACCAAGACTAACAAGTGCACCGAAAATAAAACATTATCAAACAAAAACATTATTTACTGATGTGTTGATTCTGTAATTAAAGGTACATGCCGATGGAGTGTGCATCCCCAGTAATACATGTAATATACCTCTACTAGTTACTTGTATAACAGAAATGAAGTTGACATGCCAATGGACAAAACAAATTAATCACTTCATCAACAATAAAATAGCCTTAAACTATCTCATAAAATTGATGGTTAATTTGCACTACTTATCTAACCTACTAATATTTATCAGTCCCATTTATATACAGCAGAGAAAGCAGACAGACGAATGTATTCACATATGCCTTTTTGTGTTGTTTTACAAAATGCTAGTTAATTATAACACGGGGTACTCAGGACACAAACCATGAATACTAGATACCGCCAATGGATTTTTGGAATTTTGGAATTTGGATTTTTAATTAGAACGGTGCCTTACATACAATGTTTTATTCCATTTTAAATGAGTCAGAATAATATAATATTGGATTCCTTGCAAAGCATAATATTTGTTGTGCCCATCATATTACTGTCATTACAGATTACACAACTACACATAATAATAATAATAATAATAATAATAATAATAATAATAGCCCAGTTTCTACTTCCAGCATCGAGCGGGTTTATATTGAGTCTGGTAGTATTATTTGTCTTACGATGCCAAAGCTCAGAAATGTAAATTAAGGGCATCAGGTATGCTAAAAAAAACTATTAAGGTTTGTTTCGTTATTAAGGTTAAATGGAAAAAGAAAAGACTTCAGAAGAAAATAGGACTTTTGGAACATGTTCAGACCTGCTCTAAGCTACTCTTTTTAAATATGAATTGATTTGTTATTATCAAGTTGTCAGCCACAGCTACTTAAAAAGAAGTGCAATGATACATAACACTTCATTATATACAGAATATCTGTAAATACCTGGATGGATTTTTTACAAGGTAACTAAATTACAAGGGTTGATTGATAAGTAGTGAACCTCGTGTGGAAAGGGTTAAGCAGGGATATCCCTTTTCAGCCCTTCTATTCCCTGACTATTTAAAGGTGTGTAGCCAAAGTTTGGTGTCATTTGATTAGTTAATGTCGACGAGGTAGCACTCCCAAATAAGCAAGGCAAGTGACTTTTGCAAAATGCCCCTGCTCACAAGTCTGTCATTGCCATGGCTGCAATCAACGAGTGTGGCTTTGAACTGATAGAACATACACCAACATCCTGATCTTGCTTCCTCTGACTATTATCTATTTTCCAAATTGAGAAAGGCCATTTCAGGTACTCACTTTGTGTCAGATGATGACATCATACGTGAAGTGGAGGGGTTTCTGAACGTCCAAGAGAAGGGCTTCTATAAAAGTGGCATAGAGTCTCTCAAAACTCACTGGCAAAAGTGTATAGATACTCAAAGAGAGTATGTTGAAAAATAAAGAAAAATACTTGTAAAATGTGTACCCCTTCTATATGAGGCTAACTACTTATCAATCAACCCTTATACAACTTAATTGCTATTGGCCTCCCAAACAGGTATATTAAAGAACAAAACATGGATAAGGGAACTTGGTACATTTGATAAATGTAAGTACTTATTACTTTAGTCAAAAGATAAAAATATCACAGTCACAATTTGCACATTGAGACATGTGAAAAGTAAAACAAGGATAAAGTGACAGCAGTTGAAAAAAAATTATAAGATTGCTGCACAGAAGTTATAAAAAGTGAAGACCAGTAACCAAAAAAGCTACTTGTATGGGTTATTAAATAAACATTTAATTGATCCGTCCATTAAGAAATATTCAAATTGTTGATCTCCTAATGATGAACGTAAACATTGTAATTAATGTTAAAAGGGAATATTCATAANTAATGTAACCATATTGGGTTCATTTTTTTGAATTTCAGGAAAAACTACTGATTCTTTCTTTAATTTGTGGGGTACCGATGATAGCTTTGGGTTGACTGGCATGTTAGATTTTACAGACTTATCTGATGGTGAAAAATGGTCTGAATATATTATAGACTTACTTGAATGACCAGGGGCATCAGTGGCACTCAAACTGACAGGATAGGCTGTGTCAACTGTAGCATCTGTCTTGTCTGAAGCATCTGTATAAGCTGCATGAACAGTAACATCTGAAGCAATGGGAATGTCAGTGTGTTCAGGAAATTCAGTGTTTTCAATAACTGCATTATTTTCACTTTTTTCAGTGTTTTCAGTAATTTCACTGTTTTTTTCAGTAATTTGTGTAATCTCAGTATTTTCAGTAATTTCATTGCTTTTTTCAGTATTTTCACTGCTTCTATCAGTAATTTCACTGCGTCTATCAGTAATTTCACTGCTTCTATCAGTAATATCAGTAATTTCACTGCTTCTATCAGTAATTTCACAGTTTTTCACAGAGCCCACCGAGGTGGGCGTGCCTGCCGAAGCAGGCACAATAGTAGACGTGGCATCCTTAGTCACCCTCTTGCGACTTTTCTTGATCATCTTCTTCTGATGTGCCCTTCTTTGGACCATGCTTTGTTTTTTCAACCTAGGCATCTAGAAATATGAAAAAATACATATTTATTGGCAAACCATAATAGAAACTAAGAGAGTTGTAAACAGTTTCTTTCGAGTGCAACTGCTTAAGAGGCCCTTAACAAACTACCAAGACTAACAAGTGCACCGAAAATAAAACATTATCAAACAAAAACATTATTTACTGATGTGTTGTTTCTGTAATTAAAGGTACATGCCGATGGAGTGCGAATCCCCAGTAATACATGTACATGTAATCTACCTCTACTAGTTACTTGTATAACAAAAATGAAGTTGACATGCCAATGAACAAAACAATTTAATCACTTCATCAACAATAAAATAGCCTTAAACTATCTCATTTAAATTGATGGTTAATTTGGATTACTTATCTAACCTACTAAAATTTATCAGTCCCATTTATATACAGCAGAGAAAGCAGATAGAAGAATGTATTCACATATGCCTTTTGGTGTTGTTTTACAAAATGCTAGTTAATTATAACACGGGGTACTCAGGACACAGACCATGAATACTAGATACCGTCAATGGATTTTTGGATTTTTGGAATTTGGATTTTTAATTAGAACGGTGCCTTAGATACAATGTTTTATTCCATTTTAATAGAGTCAGAATAATATAATATTGGATTCCTTGCAAAGCATAATATTTGTTGTGCCCATCATATTACTGTCATTACAGATTACATAACTACACATAATAATAATAATAATAATAATAATAATAATAATAGCCCAGTTTCTACTTCCAGCACCGAGCTGGTTTATATTGAGTCTGGTAGTATTATTTGTCTTAAGATGCCAAAGCTCAGAAATGTAAATTAAGGGCATCAGGTATGCTAAAAAAAAAAAAACTATTATTTAAGGTTTGTTTAGTTATTAAGGTCAAATGGAAAAAGAAAAGACTTCAGAAGAAAATAGGACTTTTGGAACATGTTCAGACCTGCTTTAAGCTACTCTTTTTAAATATGAATTGATTTGTTATAATCAAGTTGTCAGAAAACAAGTGAAATTAGTAAGCTACAGCTACTGAAAAAGAAGTGCAATGATATATAACACTTCATTATATACAGAATATCTGTAAATACCTGGATGGATTTTTTACAAGGTAACTAAATTACAAGGGTTGTAGTAAGTAGCGAGCCTCGTGTGGAAGGGGTTAAGCAGCGATATCCCTTTTCAGCCCTTCTATTTCCTGACTATTTAAAGGTGTGTAGCCAAAGTTTGGTGTCATTTGATTAGTTTATGTCGACGAGGAAGCACTCTCAAATAAGCAAGGCAAGTGATTTTTGTGAAATGCCCCTGCTCACAAGTCTGTCATTGCCATGGCTGCAATCAACGAGTGTGGCTTTGAACTGATAGAACATACACCAACATCCTGATCTTGCTTCCTCTGACTATTATCTATTTCCCAAATTGAGTAAGGCCATTTCAGGTACTCACTTTGTGTCAGATGATGACATCATACGTGAAGTGGAGGGGTTTCTGAATGTCCAAGGGAAGGGCTTCTATGAAAGTGGCATACAGTCTCTCAAAACTCACTGGCAAAAGTGTATAGATACTCAAAGAGAGTATGTTGAGAAATAAACAAAAATACTTGTAAAATGTGTACCCCTTCTATATGAGGCTAACTACTTATCAATCAACCCTCATACAACCTAATTGCTATCGGCCTCCCGAACAGGTATATTAAAGAACAAAACATGGATAAAGGAACTTGGTACATTTGATAAATGTAAACTTGTACTTATTACTTTAGTCAAAAGATAAAAATATCAGCAGTCGCAATTTGCACATTGAGACATGTGAAAAGTAAAACAAGGATAAAGTGACAGCAGTTGAAAAAAAATTCTAAGATTGCTACACAGAAGTTATAAAAGGTGAAGACCAGTTACCAAAAAAGCTACTTGTATGGGTTATTAAATAAACATTTAATTGATCCATCCATTAAGAAATATTCAAATTGTTGATCTCCTAATGATGAACGTAAACAAAGTAATTAATGTTCAAAGGGAATATTCATAATAAGTTATCTTTAGCTGACTTGGATAAATGCTGGGGAGTCTCTGCTTGGAAGCTTAATCCATTTATTAACCAAACAGTACCTTTTTATATGGAGAGGGAAAAAGAACTGGTCTCATCTATAAGGGTCTATTCCCACAACTTTAGATCGATCTATCACCGCGGGGAGTCTCACCAGACTAACGTCAGATAATCCCCCTTAAGTGTCCGTCCCCGCCCACTACAAGCCATAAGGGGCAATTAACTTTCGTGTCCGCCCGGCTGACAGCTATTCAGCGCGAACCCCCAGGGAGTTAGGTCGATCCAAAGTAGGTCGATCTAATCTATGGAAATGGGGTGTAAGATGCTAAAGTGTGGTATTGATGGTTACCTTTAACAATCATACTATGAAGTAAATGCGCACTAAATTAAAAGGATATTTTCATTAATAAAAGGGCTGCTACTAGTAACTCATTCCCTCTGTAGGGATCTAGGTGATACTCTGTAGGTGATACTCTTAGCACAACAGTGTTCAATATGCTCATTGATGCTCTGGGTGACAAGTTAATTCAGCCCAACACTAATCTGGTCCTCATTTCTGAACCAAACACCTGTAAATTGCACGTTTTAGACAGATGGACTAATTAAGGGTCTGTTATGTATTCAAAAGCAACCTTCAAATGTGAACAATCAATCATGAACAAAAATGGTGCAAACTTTTTTGAGCCTTTTCTCATATTTGGAGAAACCAATCAGTGGATACTGACATTTCAGATTTCAGGAAAGTATACAACAGTATTATATTTAAGTAATAAAAATTGCCATAAAGGCTTGATGTTTCAAAATAACGAACCCACATATTGCCAACAATTAAGTATCTACCTATCTAAAAATACTGCCTTGGTATGTACTTGTCTGCTAGTAGATATCAATATTAAGTGCACACTGCTGGTACTTAGATGATCTTGAGACTTAAATGACAAGTATCTAAAACAATACTTACATTCTATTGCCACACTAATTATCCTGACAAGGTGCAATTGACTAAGTGGGTAACTGACTGACTGAGTAACTTCAACTGGGAACTGGAAGAAATAGAATGTTATATAAACTCAACTGACTATTATTTAATCTAGCACTGATGCTCTTAATATCTGAAACATATTCCTTTACTTTTGATAAGCTCCACATTGTTGAGAAGAAACTATGGTTACTCAAAAAATATATAGCATATAAAAATAATAATAATAATAATTATTATTATTATTATTATTTACAGTCTAAAATCCATATATAAAATGTTTAGTAGATTTTACAGAGGTAAAATGAACAGAATATGATCTAAAGAGTCAAAAATAAAAAATAAACAGTTGAGATATAAACGATATTGAAATATATGGTGCAATGTAAATTAATATATTCTGTAGGTCCCATTTAAAACAAGATGATCCGCCAACTAGCAGATCTGCCAACTAAATAGGGCTGACCCTACTTTAAAAATGATAGCGCTGAATCCAGAAGGTCTCACATCCTCAACATGCGCCCTTAAATGGATTTAAATTCATGCAGGGTTTAATTATTAGGCCCCTGCAGTTGTGGCATGTGTGGGGGCAAAAAGACCGTTAAGGAATAAATGGCATGGTTATTGAAGTGGGGTTAAAATTATTTAGTGGACGAATCTGCTTGTCAGTGGTCCCTCTATTCTGTTGCTTCAATAACCAACCCACATATTGCCAACAATAAAGTATCTACCAATCTAAAAGTATTTCCTTGGTATGTTCTTGTCTGCTAGTAGCTATCTATATAAAGTGCACACTGCTGGTACGTAGATGATCTTGAGACTTAAATGACAAGTATCTAAAACAATACTTACATACTATTGCCACACTAATTATCCTGACAAGGTGCAATTGACTAAGTGGGTAACTAACTGACTGAGTAACTTCAACTGGGATCTGGAAGAAATAGAATATTATATAAACTCAATTGACTATTATTTAAATCTAGCATTGATGCTCTTTATATCACAATAATAATAATAATAATAATAATAATAATAATAATAATAATATTTATTTACAGTCTAAAATCCATATATAATATGTTCAGTAGATTTTACAGAGGTTAAATGAACAGAATATGATTAATAGAGTCAATAATAAAAAAATAGCTGGTAAAGATATAAAGATATTGAAATATATGGTGCAATGTAAATAAATATATACTGCAGGTCCCATTCAAAGCAAGATGATCTGCCAATTAGCAGATCTGCCAACTAAATAGGGCTGACCCCACTTTAAAAATGATAGTGCTGAATCCCAAAGGTCTCACATCCTCCACATGTGCCCTTAAAAGGATTTAACCATGTGTCCAGGTTTAATTATAAGGCCCATCGGGCCATGCAGTTGTGGCGTGTGTAGGGGCAAGAAGACCGTTAAAGAATAAATGGCATGGTTTTTGAAGTGGGGTAAAAATTATTTAGTGGATGGATCTGCTTGTCAGTGGTCCCTCTATTCTGTTGCTTCAATAACCAACCCACATATTGCCAACAATAAAGTATCTACCAATCTAAAAGTATTTCCTTGGTATGTTCTTGTCTGCTAGTAGCTATCTATATAAAGTGCACACTGCTGGTACGTAGATGATCTTGAGACTAAATGACAAGTATCTAAAACAATACTTACATACTATTGCCACACTAATTATCCTGACAAGGTGCAATTGACTGAGAGGGTAACTGACTGAGTAACTTCAACTGGGATCTGGAAGAAATAGAATATTATATAAACTCAACTGACTATTATTTAATCTAGCATTGATGCTCTTAATATCACAAACATATTCCTTTACTTTTGATAAGCTCCACATTGTTGAGAAGAAACTATGGTTACTCAAAATATATATAGCATATAATAATAATAATAATAAATAATAATAATAATATTTATTTACAGTCTAAAATCCATAAAAAAATGTTTAGTAGATTTTACAGAGGTAAAATGAACAGAATATGATCAAAAGAGTCAAAAATAAAAAATAAACAGTTGAGATATAAACGATATTGAAATATATGGTGCAATGTAAATTAATATATTCTGTAGGTCCCATTTAAAACAAGATGATCCGCCAACTAGCAGATCTGCCAACTAAATAGGGCTGACCCTACTTTAAAAATGATAGCGCTGAATCCAGAAGGTCTTACATCCTCCACATGCGCCCTTAAATGGATTTAACCTCATGCAAGGTTTAATTATTAGGCCCCTGCAGTTGTGGCATGTGTGGGGGCAAGAAGACCTTTAAGGAATTTAACATATTTAGTGGACAGATCTGCTTGTCAGTGGTCCATCTATTCTGTTGCTTCAATAACCAACCCACATACTTCCTGCAATTTAGTAGCTGCCTAGATGTTCAAGTATTACCTTTTCTATATACTTGAATTCTAGTACTTAGCTATCTACATCAAATGCATAATTCTGGTATTTTGATGATCGTGAGACTTAAATGCTAATGATTTAAAACAAACAATACTTGCCACACTTATTATTCTGTGAAGCTTCAACTGAATTGCTTCTAACTTCAACTGTGAGCTGGAAGAAATATAATATTATACAAATTCAACTTAAAATGATTAAATCTAGCATTGATTCTCTTTATATCACAAAGGGGGCATCTCGATAGTCCGAAGGTTCATTGGTCCGAAAAGTGGTAACATTTTTGCCGATCTTTTAATCAAGGGCTCATTGGTCCGAAGGTTCTTTAGTGAACATTCGGACCAATGATTCTTCGGACTATTGCTATGGACCCATCACAAACATACTCCTTCACTTTTTATCAGCCACAATGTTGAGAAGAAACTATGGTTTCTACAAGTATATTAAAATATCACCAGTAATATTAGTACTTACTAGTACTGTAACACAGGATAAACCTTGACCCCCTTTTGGAGCAAAGTACACATGCTGTTAAACACCATAAAACAAATGCATTATCCTGTGAATCAATGAAAGGCAAATTTCCCCAATAAAGAAATGTGGCATCAATTCAGGCAAGCAAGACACCATTGCCATTTAATGAGATTTTTCACATAGCTATTCTTAACTTTCTTTAGTCGTGAATATTGTTGATGCACATCTCTAAAAGTTATGCACTGTTTTAAATACTATAGAGCTTTAGGATACAGATTTGACATAAACATCTTCAGTGTCTAATGTTATGTATGTATGATCTTTTCAACTGTTAATTAGGATTTATTAATTAGCTTTATTTTTGCTCTTTAATTGTTTTGCAATAGCAGTATAAATAACTCCTCTTAAAAACTAACATTAAACTAAAATTAACAACTTACCAAGCTTCTTCTGTAAACCTATGGCCTCCTTCACAATGTCTCTAGTTGCACATTTCTAGGTCACTGCATCTCATTAGTCAAATGAACTGGGGATTGTGGGAAACCTCCTGATGAGAGCTTAGAATCTTCCTAAGGGAGATCTGGCTTTTCTGTTAACCTTTCCACCCTTAGCAACAGTCTCTAGTTGCACATTTCTAGGTCACTGCATCTCATTAGTCAAATGAACTGGGGATAGTGGGAAACCTCTTGATGAGAGCTTATAGAATCTTCCCAAGAGAGTTCTGGCTTTTCTGTTAACCTCTTCACCCACAGTATAATAAAACAAGACAGCACTGTTCTGACATGGGTTTATTTCCATATTTAACACTTTCTAAACATAAAACAAAATAAACAGTGTACTGCAATTTTTATATGATCAACTAAGAAAATAGATGAGATGGGAAAAATATCAATAGAACAGTGTTAAATGTCCAATTTCCTCCATTCTTAGATTCTGAACATAGTGGATGACTGAATCTGACAAACTGCAATGATATGAGTTTATTTCCATTTTTGACACTTTATTACACAAAACACAATAACAAGTTTACCATAATTTTTACAAAATCAACTGAAAATATTGTAAAGATGCAGGAAATGTCAAACAAACACTTTTACGTATCTTATTACTTAAATAATAAGGCTATTAACATGCCTAAGAATTGAATCTGAGGAAATGCGAAAAAAACAGCTTCACTTCTAAAATAATGCCCCGATTATGCTGATTTTCGAACTCAATCTGCGTTTTAGTAAGATTGACCATTCCTGTGAGTTTAATGACAATGGGTCTCTCTGTTTTTCTTATATTGTGTTTACAGTGTTGCATATATGCTGAAAAATGAAAAAAAAACAACACAACTACTAAAATAGTGGCCCGATCATGCCGATTTTCGAACTTGACCTGCGCTTTAAGAAGATTGATTACTCCAGTGAGTTTCATGACAACAGGCCTAACGGTTTTCCTTAAAATGTGTTTACAAGGTTGCATATATGCTGAAAAGGAAAAAAACAGCATAACTTCTACTATAATGGCCCGATCATGCTGATTTTCGAACTTGACCTGCGTTTTATGAATATTCATCAGCTCTGTTAATATAAAACCAAAAAGTAAAACTGTTTTCCACTTATCGTGTTTACGGTGAAAGTGCACGGCGACGGCATCGGCATCGGCATCGCCATCGGCGACGGCGACGACAGACGCAGGCGATGGCAATATGTACAGACACATCTGTGTCTGTACATAAAAACATTCTGGGCCATATGTGGTCCATGTCTGGCCCTAATCTGGCCCATTTGAATATGATCTGGCCCACATCTGGCCCACATCTGGCATGCCATACCTTTGCCAGATATTGCCAGATCTGGGCCGACATCTGGCCATATGAGCAAATGTGGACTGGGCCAGATGTGGCAATGTCTGGGCCAGATCTGGCCCAAACATTGCCACATCTGGCCCACATCTGGCAAGCCATACGTGGGCCATACCTTTTGCCAGACATTGCCAGACGTTGCCAGATCTGGGCCAGACGTGGGCCAGATCACTGAGGCTGTCTGGGATGAATCTTTTATGAGTAATTATTTTGGAATTTCTCAATCAGAATTTGACAGACAACTCATTACTATTTAGGCAGCAAACTTAGATATAGTTTTTGTCAACTGGGAGAAAATGACATCAGCACAGAAGTGACCTCACTTCCATTGTTTCTGCCATCCTTCGTATGACCCACGCTACCACTGATTACAATCCCAATATTCAGAAAACAATTTGAGCATTCGTTTTCAGGGATCAACACAGTGTGTAATTTATCATATTGTACTGACATGGTTTTCTCTTGTTTTCTGTTAAATTATCTAATATGTGTACCAAAAACTTGTTTCCTCAGTTCTTAGTTATTATTATGCAATTCCTTGATCCAGGAATCTTAAATCTTCCGGCCCTTCTCCTTTATCTTCTATATCGTCACACTATTATGTGACCCAGATCTGTTGCTTCATTTTTGCATACTGAGGTGAGGTTAACTAAAATGGTTTTTCTACTAATAGAACGTTTTTATACTATTTAAAAGGTGGGTGTTGATGAAAACATATCTATAGTGAACAGATTGATTGCTGAATTTATGTAATAAATTCGAGAAATAGATCTAAATGTGACCAGAATTCTTAAATGATATCTGACATTTAATAAAATTCAATTCATGCTCAATTAATGCTAATTGAAATATGTGCTGTTGTTAGTAGGGTTACACGAAAATGAAATTAATGTTATCTGATATTAAATAGTTTAATAAAATAAAATCGTTTCATGATCTATTAATGTTAATTTAAAAATGTGTTGTTGTTAGTGTGGGTAGAGGTTGTATTTATAATTAGGAACTTTGACAACCTCATTGGAGGCACATCTGAAACACCAGGCAAAGTAGCCTACTTATGTCAGATTTCCCAACATCTGCCAAGATTATGATTTTACAGCTAGCAGAAACTGCACAATGTCCAAGTAAACAGCTCCTACATACCGTTCTTTCCAGAAAACCACCTCCAATTTTCTGTTCATATTATCTTAACAGTATTATAGAGCAAACTTAGATTTAAAAGGGAGAATTTGACAAAAAGTTGAAAAACAAGAAGATACTTGTAAAGAAGTACTAAGAAGTATTGTATACTTTAGTAGAGATTACCATGAATTTATACTGGTAGGTGTTCTCTTACTGGCCCCTTTGATAGATAAAAAGTTACTTTACACTTTCAGTTAATCTTCATAAATTTCTAATATTTGTAAACAGTACTGAAATGAATAAGAGACAATTTGCCCTGCTTTCATAGATTGTGACAGTGGTGCATGCCGGACACAATGCAATCACAACCAGTCACAATCTAAGTGTAACTATATATAAATATGCACAAATTTATTATTTGTTGTATGTCATTTTATCTAATTACATGTCACCGTTCATTACAGGGTGAAAATATTAGTTATACCAATAAATATATTTTAAACCACAAGAGAGTCCGTCTGTTACATTAGTACATAATAGATTTTTAAGGGCATCATCTATAATTGGCAGCTAGCTGGACAAAAACACCAAATTTTGCAGGTGTACATGTATAACTACCTTTTGACATACTAAATCATACTAGTCTCTTACCCCTCTGGAGAATAACCCCATTTGGGCAAATAGTTCAAGATGGTCACCAATTTATGGCATTATATAAANGCGACGGCGACGACAGCAACGACGGCGACGACAGACGTAGATGATGGCTATATGTACAGACACATCTGTGTCTGTACATAAAAATCCTGGTTTCATTAAAGTGCTCTGGAATTTTTTTTGTTTTTCAGTATTGTATCTCTCTCAAAATGATTATTACAACCCAATGCCCTTTTACTTGTCTTGGTCTTATTATTAAAGATAACTATACATGGCATTTCCTGGTACTGACATACGCTAAAAACGAAGCGTCCCTTATATTGGCAGGGCGCATTGTCCAGTGAAATAGGCGCCTTTTCTGCCGTAATGTGCAACGTGCATGCCCAAACAGCGCTTAGTTTACCATTTGGATGACCAAATGCCCTGACAGCTTACTAGGAAGAATACAAACCTCAAGATTGTTTTAAAACGTTTATTAACGCAATGGTTAACGCCTTTTCCCCTTAATCCTTAATGTTTTAAAACGGTTATTAACACAACAGGCAACACCTTTACCCATAAACTTTTTGTTGAAGACGCAAGTTTCAACAACCTCCCAAAAACTTGTTTAACACATGTCAAAAGTACAGGACAGAGCAACTGTAATCGTTTCAAACAAGTATTTGAAAATGCACATCAATACACACTATTCTGATAAATGTTAACCTCCATAAACTTTTCCAAGTACGATATTTCTTCAATGATCAATTATTAATGAATTCGTACTAAATACTTTAACAATTCCGCCATACGCTAAAAATCTAGAAATAATTAAGAAAGAAGTCACTTATTGCAAGAATTAATAGAAGTATGTTAATAGCAGGGAAACATCATTAGTAGTAGAAACAGATATTACTCAAAGAACTAAAAAATATGAATTTAAAAAAATTGGAAAAAAAAATCTTACAATTCGCCTGCTAACAATTGCAACAAGGTTATCACATAAATAGTAAATATGCTTCCCAATGTGCCATGTTTTTACCTAATACAAGTTGGTGGTGATGAACTGTACTGATTTTTTTCTTGCCACATGGTGCAGCACTAAACAACAAGGGGATGGTCCTTTGTTATGTTTTAATTTAGCTCCTCTGTACATTTGCTGATTGTTCGGTAATTTCCTACCAGTCTAATGGCTATTTTATAAGTTATACTTAGTAAAACTATGTGTTGTGAAGAATTAACATGTGATTTAATATTCCTGTACACACATCTACACACAAAGCATTCTAAAAAATCCCTCAAACATTTACAATATGGCTGCTAAGGCACCAGTCGTCAGTTCAATAACTGTATGAGCAAGCATCTTATTCTCCAACCACAGAGTTGGGTTTGCCGGGCAAGTTTACTCAACCCACCTTATTTTTGAACAGTCAAAAAGCTTGTGCCTCTTATTTCACAGGAGACAATGGCCTGATCCTGTCAATTTGGATCAAATTTGCAAATAGAATTGCACATTTGCAATAGTTATACAACTAAGTCAAATAAGAAACCGCAACGTTAAGAGAGATCATTTTTAAAACTGACACCCAGGGTCCTTACACAATTGGCAAGACTTCAATACATAATATTTTAACATGCAAGATGGATCATTTTTGACAGGAACAAAGTTTTTTTGTCGGAGTGGAGAGAATAAACAACACAAAATACCTTATAAATGACATAACTGACTCAAATGGCCTATTTACAAAACGTAGTTTGAATTGGTCTCACATTTTGATTAAGTCACAAACCCTATGTAAAACATGGGTGTACAGACTGTTGTAATGGTCAATCATCACAATGATCTGCTCTTTCACTTCCTGTGTTGTGAAAAAATATAAATGTTAATTATTAAAAAATAATTTTACAGACATGTCAACAGCAAATGATCTCCGTACATTTTACCCTCATGATTCTTAACTGAACAAGAAACATTCAACAAACTTCAGAGTCCCCAAAATAAGAAAAAAAAACTGTTTCAATAATCTCATTCAATACACTTTCATCAGTAGTTTGCCTTCAAATTTGTATTTTTATGTACACCTTAGCAATTACAGGAACAAGCATTAACTTACTATATACAACATTACACACATACATTTTGGTTGTAAGACTTGAAAGAAAAGGTCCTAAGAAAGAACAGGATTAAAGGAATTTTACAAAATCAATTGAATAACATCCTTTCTACCACTACACTGGTAAGATGGAGAAATACGTATAGATAAGTAGCGACCAGTAATGTGTGCCCTTACAATTGTCAACAAGGTTGGTTTAAGAGAAAATACAAATGTCTCAAAGTTCACACATTAATCCCACATGCTAGTTTTTAAAAACAAAAATTTGAAAAATATATGTATATCAATTGCATTACCAAAGCACCTTAACAGTACAAAATGTCAAATGCAGAAAAAAATCTAATAGTCAGATGGCACTTTTCTAAAATTTAAAGTTAACAATTGCTGTAACATACAAAACACTTTTATACACATCACTGAGCATAATTTTGAGCTGCTAAACATAAGGTCCAATTGACATTTCAAGGTTTAAATTATGAGAAGAATTCACATCATCTTTCACATAACATACCATATTTGAAGATGTATGAAAAGATGGCCTTAGAGCGGTCAGTAATTCACATCCACACTTTCCCACTTTTTTCTTTCACTAACGTTTAATTATTTAAGAATTTTATGACCCATGGTTGGATGAGAATTTGGGAGAGTAAGCTTAACCAAACTCGACTCCAATGGAAAAAAAATCACTTAATTTTGGAATGTGTGGCCTCACATACAGGCTTTAAACACAAAGACAGGCAATGGTCAGTTTTAGGGTCCTCTGCAGATGTCTTGGCATCTCTTTGTCTCATCAAAAACCACCCAGTCTTGTTATCACAGGGGCAGTGGGAGTGCATTTTAATTGAATCAGTAGTTTATAAGCACACATTCCTCTGTCCATGATATATTCTCCAAATCATCAACATAGAAATCCCCCCTATAGCCTCTGTGCAGTGGATGTGGTGTGATGTCACCATGAAATGTCCCAGTAAGTCTTGTGGCACTATCTGGTCAGATTCTTCTCGCACAGCAATGACCTAAGTATTAAAGTATTATTGGGTACACTATTTCATACATTTTAATTCAACTAATATTCATGACATGTAACTTAGTTTCTATAAAAGCAATGAAACAGTATTAACAGGAAAGGGACCACAGGATCACTTTTATCTTTTTTTTTCTACTGAATTCTATTCACTCAAATCCAGCACACTGTCCTTCTCTGCCAAAGTTCTTACCGCGAATCCATAGGTTTCCGTTACTTCTTCTCATTCATGTTGTGGTTGATATGATCATCAATGATATCACCAGCGCCACCTAGAACATCAGGTTCTTCAGAACTCTGCTCCTCGCTCTCACTGCGTTCATCTTTCTCTACCTACCACCACAGAAATGTATACAGATCAAAATATCAAAAAGTCTCTATTACAGTGAAGCAAGTCAACTAAAATGAGCAATACTTAATAAGCAAATCTAATTTAACTGCCCAGGAATTTTAATTAACAAAATAACAACATGATAAAACAAACTATACATAAAATGAAATGAAAATTACTTTTAAAAAATAATGCATGAAGTTAAAAAAACAACACTGGAAGCTTAAATTTCACTTAAAAAAACAGTTGAAAATTATTTCAGCTTTTCATTTTTCATTTTTAATTAAGATTGAAGTTGCAGCAATGGGAATCAAAAATCTTAATTGTCAACAATTTATAGATTGGGCCCTATTATTGTTTCTGTTGTGAGGAACTGTCATTTGTATGTGTTTGTGTGTTGCGTGTGACTGCCTATAGAAAAGACTGGAAGGAAGGGGGGTAAAGGGTTGGCAAAATGGGGGGGGGGGGGGGAGGGTTAGGTTGACAGGGGAGGAAGGGGGTAGAAGGCAAACATAAGGCTTATTATACATGCATACACATACCAAGGTGGTCGTTTTGCAAGCCCCACCCTTCACCTGCATGCACATGCACAAAACATGACCTATAAGTATATATCCATTAATGGCACATGCACTTTTTGTACAGGGGTATGGAGTTTAATTCTGCTGTGTATAGGGTGTTAGTACAGCACCGATGCATGGGGTCGTTATGTTGCTGAAAGCCGTAGCTACAACAAGTCTCTGGAATACTGAACAATTTGAAAGATAACTGCTTTCAAGATACCATGTTTTGGTGGGGTGGGGGGTGTACATTCATTTACAATATTTATTTTGAAACCATAGAATTGCCTCTACTTAATAGTTAAATGCTTTATGGTTTTCAAAATGTTTTCATCTTTGATTTAAAAAAAAAAATATGGGAAAAAATGGACTAATCTCTGTTATTATCTCCTCCACGGATTGCCCCTCCTTGCAACTTGTAAAAAGGTGGTTGGTATGAAAATAGGCAACTGCACTTAATTCAATTTCTTAAATTATATTGCCAAGAACAGAAAAAGGATAAAAGTTCCATAGAAAATAAGCTATTGATATTTAGGTTAAGTCCAGTATATTCTGCATGTTACTTGAATGTTTGAAAGTTATCTATACTTCGCAATACAGATGAAAAGTGGAGTGCTGGGAATTGCTTCACTTCAGTGCCTGTCACAGGGCAGTGTTCAGCTTTATGTAAGTTTTAGCTTTGTTTTATGTGATGGCTCCCTGAAATCCTCCTGAAAATTTAACATTTTCAGTATACTGTTCTCCTGTGGAAATTCCATAAAAAATCAACCAAGCATGATAATAAATCTGAATGCTACAGCATCAAACTGGCCATAAAGTTGTGAAGACAATTCTTCTAAATGGTAACTAACAATAAACATAATAAAACAACATAAAAAGCCCCCGTAATATTTGGCAACTTAAAGTAAAGTCAATTAATGCTAAAGAACCAAATGCAGAGCTAAAAAAAACTTATTTCACCACACAGCTAACAGAAGTGCAGGTTAATACTATATTACCTAGTGCAAGTTAAATAAACAATAAGAAAACACATGCTCTCAGACACACACTGTTAACTATCTGCAGAAACCATCACTGGTGGGAGGAATTGAAACACCACACCCAATTATTATCATTATATACATATATATATATATATTCCAGAGCACCCTGCAGCAAAGCACACACACAACAACAATTCACTGCACTAGACAATAAATGGTAAACAGTTAAATCAATCAACACAAGGAAATATTGAAGTCTGACTGAGTATACATCATATGATATTAGGGATTTGATCTGAACTGCAAAGTCAATTAACTGGCACATAAAACACTGACATAATTTTCTATATCCCCTTCAGGGCTCGATATTAAAGGTGGCTTGCCGGCCTGGGCCACTTAAAACCAATATCAGGCCAGTCAATCACAGGGGTTACTGGCCCCAGGGGCAGGTAAAGTTTAATGTGCCAAATAACCCTTGTAATATCTACCAGACCTCCCTGGGCTGTGGAGAAAAAAAATTAGTGTCAAGCCCTGGTCCTACTGAGATAAAGCAAAATCCCATTATTGGTCTCAAGTTGTAGGTGCCACACATCGTAACCATGGACTGAATGGTTAACATGTAATGGTTAATATCTCATATACTCCAATTATGGGAGGAAGCTAAAAGCTACTCAAACATAATATATTTAAAACATCAACATTCAGCAGGTTTATGAGTGTCAGACATTTAGGAAAGATTGGCACAAGGCTATCATAGGCTAAACACTGCAGAAAGGTTTCTTATGGTTTGATTAGTTAGTAAAAATAGTCACCAAAAGGAACTGGAAAGCCATTCACTGTGAAAGACGTGATGTTTACAAATCACAACCTCACAATACCAGCCATCCACATATATTAGGAAGAAGGAACTGTACAACCTGGTGGGACCTATTTCACCAGACGTTTCACTGCTTAGCTAATGCTGCATAACTTCCACAGCCAATAATATTGAATATAACGAAGGGGACTCTGTGACAGATGGCGGAGTGGTGGACAAACCAAAAAAAAAAAAAAAAAAAAAGCCACCAGGGTATTAAAACTGAATTGTGTGCTTTCAACTGATACAGGTAAGACTTAATAACAGAACAGATCCATTCCCTTACAAACAATTCCTATGGGGTTTCCTTTTGGACTCTAAGGGACTCTTTAGGATTTCTATTGGATTCCAGAGGCGGATCCAGAGATATTTTCTGACAGTCTTCCAAATTATCTTTGTTGATCCATCCTCGATCCGCCCCTGGATTCCTATCCAGGACATGTCCTACAGGATTACTATCTAGGAAATATGTCCTACAGGACTACTATCTGGGATATATGTCCTACAGGATTCCTATCTAGGACACATCTTCTATAGGACCCCCTTGGGATTTCGGACCAATTTTCCCACAAGTCTCCCTGCAGTAAACTTCTGTAAGCGGGGTTGTGAAGCAAACATTTCCCAGGTGGTCGAGTCCCAGGCCCAGCGTGAAGCACGGCGTAAGCACATGTTATTTGACTCTGCAGTTCACATGCAAATGTTACATATTTGGCTGTAACCTAGCAACTGTGGCAGGTGTGACAGTGTGGTTTCTATGGTAACACAGGCCGAATGTTTTTATATGGCAACACCACACTTGAAAATTGTGACTTGGGACATCTGCCAATGATAAGTATGGATTATAAGCTGTAGATGGGGAAAAATGCTCAGAAATAAGTTTAATTATCAACTGTGCTTTCTTGTTTTTAGTGTGATAGACCCAAGCTAGAAGAAATTCCGCTCTCTTGAATTCAATGTTTTTAAGTGATTTGCATGTTGTTGTACTGCTAGCTTTTTTGAATGAAATAAGTAAATAAAAACAAATAAAAGAAACAGATAAAAAAAAAGGTAATAGCCAACAAGCATTGTGACTGTTTCAGTGAAGTAACACACAACTACATTTAAAAAACATAACACTTTATAGTGATGTTGACGCACCTTTCCCAAGGCAAGCGAGTTGTAGATGACTCTACTGATCAGATAAGACCAGTAGAAGTGGAGGAGCTGGAGCGCCACCAGTGCAGCAATAAACAACTGAATGGAGGGGTACCAACCCATTATTACTGCACTCTCAAACACACATGAACGGATTATCCTAGAAGATAGAACAATGGCAAAGGTATTGGAGGATTTTTTCATTAACATTTTCTCTTCCTTTCATATCTGTAAAAATAATTAACGGAAAGGAATTCAGCTTCTGAATCAGTGCTTCTCTTTGAAATATCCTAGAATACAACACAGTGGCAAAGCTAAATGACATCTTGGTTATTTTCTTTTTTTCTTTCAGACTGTTTTGTTGGCCTTTCTGTTTAAAGGGGTACCGTCTTGTCATCAAGGCTCAAAGAGTAACCCTAGAATATAGAATGTTAGCAAAACTTATTGCAGCTTTCAAATTCTGTGACTGTGTTTCCATTTTACTCATCAAAAGATTCTGTTGAGGAATGGGCAAAACCCCTTCTTCCCTGATAGCCAACAAATTATCTGGCACATTTTTCATTCCATGTTGCCAGAAATATTTGTTGTTTTCCTTTTGAATTTTCTAATTGTTGTTTCATCACCTTAATATGTCTGCAATAAATTAAGCACCTTTACATTGGTTATTCACTGGTCTCCACAATGCAAAGCAATGACTGAGGGCAAGTAGTCTATGTAGGCAAACAAAGAATGCGCCATGGAGCCTTAACCTACCAGCTAGAGAAGCAGATGAATTGGCAGTAGCTCATGCACTGGTGTTTTCTGGCATTGTTCCTCTAACAAAAGCTTAAAATAGGATAGAATTTTCTGAGAAACCTCTGCTTTTATTCCTTGAACCATATAACCAATTACCATGTATGTATCTCCTTCCAAAACGAAACATTTACCCATACATATCTGATCAACGGCTCAACACTGACACATCTTGTACTTCTCAATAACAGTTCACAGCTGCTTTATTGGTACAGAAAAATTTGACAATCAAAAGAAATTGTTTACAAAGTGCTGAAACAGTGTGATCTTCTTGCCTCATGCTTAGCAATATCAGTGCTACTTGCTGTTGTTGGGTGTTCCATATTGCTTGTGCAACACATTCTACAGTCACATCTACCACAATATGGCTGTAATCTATACATTGTGCTGGAGCTCACCCAAACACACTCCACTGTCACACCTAACACAGCCGTGGTGTCCACAGGACTCTGATGAGGAAAGTGAGAGGGTGACCAGGTAAATGACATCATTAAATAGGGACATTTCATTTATCATACAGATTGCAAAGCATGCTCTAGTGTTGGCAATGCACTGTCACACACAAAACATTCATATGCCACAAGTACACGTTCTGAGGAGATGACACTGATCTCATCATGAAATTCAGAACAAAAATAAACACATAAAACACATACAATAACAAGACCAAAACAACATAACACTAATAAATGAAATAACACTGTGCCATGCTGAACAGTACAGTGTAACAGATGGATATATCACAGACATTGCACAGACACAAAACAGACATTGTACAGACATCACACAGACATTGTGAACACAGAACAGAAATTGTACAGACATCACACAGACATTGTACAGACACAAAAGTCAGCACAGACACAAAATGGACTTCACACAGACATCACACAGACATTGTACAGACATCACACAGACATCACAAAGATATCACACAGACATTGCACAGACACAGAACACTTTTATACTGACTGCATACTAGTCTAGCCTTCCAAACAGTATTCATCAATGAATACACAGCTTGTACCAAACAGGTGGCCAATAAACAAAACACATGTTCTGGGACATTTTCTGCAACATCATGTGATGTGATCTTAACATTTTAATCCTGAAAAGCATTTCTCATTCAATAATTTTACTTCTGTCCTCTGGGTATTTTTTTAAAATCCTGTGACCTAAAAATCCAGTGTTCTTAAGGCATAATTTAAAGCTAACCAAAACAATCCCAAAGCACCCCTTTCTTGTAAAAATGATCACATGCATATATCAAACATCCACCTATAACCTCTTTATCCTAAAGGCAAACATGCCACCCTCCCTACCCCTA
>NW_019774469.1:408381-430416 GCF_001039355.2 Lingula anatina
AGTATTATTTCTTACCCTGACTATCTGATCACGGGAGTAACAGGACACTTGAAGAGCATTCACAACCCGTGGATCTGAGGACTAACTAGTCTGCTGATCAAATATGGCTGACTCACTTCAAAGCTGGCCGAATAATCACCTAACAGACACTGAACAGATTCCCAGGCAGGATTACATGGCAAGCGTTCAGTGGAGTTTTCAAGTGTGTCAGCCATATTTGTTCCAGGTTGGGTATGCTCTCTTGTTGAATGAATGAACATGTTCTACCAATCACTTCGAATCGAGTTTCTATTATAAGGGAAAAATATCTTCTACAAATGTTTTTCTGCATGTCATATTTCAGTCAACATAGTCAAACTTTAAAGATAAAAGGCAAGGTTTCCTCTTTATCAAAACAATCTCTGCATTTAAAAATATCAAAAAAAAAAAAAAAGAAAAAAAAATCGAGAAATTTCAATTTCTTTTTAATGTTTCATGTTTTTCTATGGTTTGTTGGAATATGACTGTCAGATTGCTTTTATGCAGCTATATAGACATTCTCTGAATTACGACTCCCAAAATAACATATTTTTAAACTCTTTTTTTTTTTTTTTGTTTTATACATCAAATAATCTATTCCCCACAGTAGTTTCTATCAAACTTCCCCAGTGTCAGTGTGCAGGAAACCTGACATAGTGGACAAATGGGGCAGTGTCTACTGGCCCACACCCTGATTCTACTTGGAGACACGGCAGGATTCTACTGCAACTAGCCCTCTATACTATACCCAGGAAACTAGCTCTGTGTGATTCTATGATCAAAACCCAGGAAACTAGCTCTATGATATGATCTAAATCCAGGAAATTAGCTCTGCGATATCATCTATAGCGTGGAAGCTAGCACTATGCATGGAAACTAGATCTATATGTGGAGACTAGCTCTCAGTCTACGGCTTGTAGAGTGTGTGCAGGTGCAATCAGACAAGAACAGTCACCCAGAACGGTTTAGGTCATAGATACCAGACAAACAGTGGAATGGCCACCAATTACAAGACTGTTGAGATAACTGATGATGTAATTCTTTCTTTTTTATTATTAGTCTGTGCTCTCAAAGATACACTACACCTTAAATATGACAATGCTAAAACCTGTGCTTAAAAACTTCATTTTAGGTTTGCATTATGGCAATTTCAAAAACATATAATCATGTAAATGTTGGTCGACTGGAAGTTTAGTTTTAGACAATTAATGCAGATGCCAAAGTATTAAGTAAAGTATTAAAAGTATTAGAAAACTAAATCCTGCAATATGATAATTTCTGTAGACTTTGTTTGTATATCTTATGTCAGTTTCGAGCACAAGGTGGCTGCCAAAGTTACTTCTGGTTGTCTGGTGACATAATTCACGCCTGAACCAGTTTAGGTCTATTCTTGTCTGAAGATCGAAACGTGCATTAAATTCTACAGAAGTGAGAAAGAGGAATAAAAAGAAGAAGAAGAAGAAGAGATAGGAAAAGAGATGGAGAACAGGTACAGAGAATAATAAGGAGAAAAGAGCAGTGAAAGTGTTATGTGGCTGTCATGGTGCAGAGAGCAGCATTGAGGTCTGCAGTGTGCACTGATGTGCTGATAGTGTATATATAGTGTGCACAATCAATGAGGCTGCTGCCACTGGTGATAACTACGATGGCAGTTGTCTTTGACTCAAAATCATTCTGGAGAATTTCTAAGACCATTTATCAATGAAAATAGGTAGAGATGCGCTTCCCATAGTTGATGAAATCATGAACATCAGGTTTTGCTTCATTTCACAATTGCTGTAGTTGAGATAGGTTCATATGATCCACAATCATGACGGGAGCACATTGTGATTGCTGTAGTTGAGATAATATCACAATCATCACGTAGGGGGGAGGGGAGACAGTGCTATACGCCTACCTTGCCCTTAAGAAAAGCTGTGAAGGCAACTTTGCATATCAAATAAAACCAAAATATGTGGAGCACCAGTAGGGATGTCAGCAGTATGTTATACACCCAGTAAAAGGGGTAGGTGAAGGGGTCCACCTTCACTGTGGTGTGCCCCTCTAACAGTGTGCTGCGGATCACCCTGGAAGGAGACAAGAGATTGGAGACGACGTCAGATTCACTTCATACAACAGTAGCAGGTCTTTGCACTGAAAACTGAAATGTCTCTAATCATGGTCCTTTGATTTAAGTGATTTCAAGATGATGAAAAAAAAAAAAAAAAAAAAAACTTTTACAAATGGGGCTCATGCAACTGATGTGAAATGGGAAACATAAAACGGGGTCCAAGGGACCTCCCAGGACCTGAGGTTTACGCATTTTTGGCTCCAAATAGTCAGAAATCAGCAGAAAGTTGGAAAAATCTCATCCGCGGAGTATCTGACTCTGTGTGGCACTAACCCACATTACCACCACCTTGATTAATTGTGCCGAACATTTCTACCTCGGCAAGAATGCCAGATACTGTACACTATGATCTACAAAACCCTTTCCTTCATTCAGCAGCCAAGTCATTCTGGCCACCATTATTTTCCAATCACAAATATAAACTCTTGGATGAAGATAGAGGCTGCAATGCTAAATCTATGTTATATCATCAAATATAATCTAGCAGAATTTATCATAACAGCAAATTTTACCAATAATAAATTGGTTACATGGTAATCAATAATAAATTGGGTACATGATAATCAATAATAAATTGGGTACATGATAATAAATTATAAATTGGGTACATGATAATAAATTATAAATTGGTTACATTATAGGCTATTAACATCAACATCATATTATTCAGTTAAAATATCTAAGTGCATCAAAATTAATTTTTCTATAAATCTGTGCACTACCTTAATTTTTCGGCCCTACTGAAAATTACTGAAAATTTCAATCAAAAACCTTGTGCATTTGTCTAAATGTTTGATAAAACACAATTAAGCAACAACTGATAAGTGATAAAACATTATTATGTATAAGTGCATCTTTGAAAGAAATTTCATCATTTTCTGCTTGGATTTATTTCTACAATGGCAATCCATCTTATGTGATCAATATTGGATAAACATTATGCATCTTTAATAATCATTATCACTTTAGCTAAAAAGGATTTCTACCTGAATCAGGTGATCAGTTGCCTGTCATTAATATTTGATAATATTGCTTAGAGCCTTGAAGGTAAGCATATTTCAAAATCATGACTAGCACCATTTCAACAAAAAAGATCAATTCTTAAAATTATAATCTACTTATCCAATGCAAAATAAAAACAAATCCAAGTGACATATTAAAAGGTTTCAGTCTGAAAGAAAGTGCATCATTTTGTCAGTGCAATTGTGCCAGTAAACCAGTAATAAAGGTCCGCACTTACCTTGTAGGAAATATGATCAGTCTAGTGATGAGCCAGACCAGAGCAAACCCACCAAACAAGAAATCACACAGCTTCTGCCGACCTGCATATTTTGCCATCTTTGCTGCCTAAAACACAGAGAATAAAACATTATTTGATGGTTTTCTTCTCACATTAAACATATTACCCAGTTTATGAAACACTAAACATGGTCCTTGTCACAAAAATTAAATAAATAAATAAATAAATAAATAAATAAATAAATAAAAATAAATAAAATAAAATAAATTAAAAAATAAACTTCTACTTCATAAATTATATTATCTAATGCAATGTGTAATATGGCAGAAATATATGACGAGAGGTGCCATCTAGTGAGACTTCAGCCACCAAAAGTTACCAGGAAACAGCCAGATCTGTTTTCTTGTTAAAACTCAGAACCCTGTTATGTATCTTTTATGTATAAAAGGATTAAACATATTGTTTACAATATAATATTGTACTAAAATCGATTCGACGGATATTTGGTTAAAAGTTGATCCCATTCAAAACAGAAGACTTACTAGTCCGAGGGTCAAATATGGCGACCCACTACAAAGCTTGCCCTCTTATCCATTAATAGACACCAAATAGATATCCCGTGGGGAAGTATTCAAGTGGGTCGGCCATATTTGACCCCCAGACTAGTTAGTTCCCTATTCTGAATGGGACCACTGAGACGTGGTTCTTGTCAGTCAGAAAGTCCTCCAACATCTAACAAACTCTGTACTATCTAACACATGCCTTTCATGTGTGTGTGTGTGTGGTGGTGGTGGTGGTTGTGGTGGTGGTTGTGGTTGTGGTGGTGGTGGTGGTGGTGGTGGTGTGGGGGGGGGTATTACCTCTAGCCAGAAGTCAGCAGCATCATGGACAGCTAACACCAGTGTACCTATCCTCACATAGTTATTGGACCAAGACATTGACATCAGAAATATAGTCACAATGTGGTGGAGGAACATCTCCCAGAAATCCTGAAATTATAATTAAAATTAATTTATTAACTAATTTATCCAAGGCAGATTTGTTGAAAATAACATTTCTTCTCAGTTATTGTGGTATTAAGAAAAGTTAATGGATCCAACTCCTCTTTTGCAGACATACATGAAAATATGCACAGAAACTAAAATAATAATAATAATAATAATAATAATAATAATAAAACACATCACCATACTGTACCTTTCTCTTGATGTCAGCAAACTGTGAGGCAGAGAGAGACCAGTAGAAAGCTAACTCTAACATGTAATACCAGAATACATCATCTGTTACATGCTGCAAGAGAAAGAAATCAATATCACAGACAAATTTACCCTTTTTTCTAGCAGTGATGACATTTCAAAATTTCATCACACATATTTGAGCAGATGTAGCTCTGTTTTTATTTTAGTTCTGTTAAATAACCTGTTATTGTAACCCCAACTGCAAACCTGAGTAATTTACTGGTACATGTATTCTATAATAGCAAAAGCTTATTTTTAAAAAATTAATTTTTGATAACAATGCCCCAGTCATTGGCCTGTAAGTTCACCTAGTGTATTACCTGGTCTGGGTAGCCCATCCAGCAATTCCGTGTCTCCCAAAACCATGGTTTCTGCAGTTATAGAGGAATTTATTAACTTCTACATATAACAATATTTTCACAGTAAACCGTATACATTTACTTAAATCCACTTCTCTTATTGTTTAATCAGAAGTTGGATAATTATGATTGAAATCATCACTACTGTTACTTATGTAAAATGATTCAACTTAAATGTGCATTCTTGCAAATAATAATGATACAACATATAATATCAACAAATAATATTAACAAATATATTAACAAAGTTGGGAAATATACTAATATTACTAAGTGAAAAAACTTACTTTAACAAATTGAAAATTATCTGCAATTTCTAATTTTTATAAAAAAAGAATTAAAACAACATGTGATTGACAAAAACACTGTTGTGGCTAAATCATTAGTATAACACCCAATACAAGGACTTATGAGGGCAAGGAGGCACCGAGGTCACACTCACAACCAAAGTTGATCCACAGACTAGCTAACAGAACTGCAGATCAAATATTGCTGATCCACTTAAAAGCTTCACACATAACCCCCTAATAGACACCAAATAGATTCACTGCAGGGAATTATGTGGCAATCTTTCAAGTGGGGAGGCCATATCTGATCCGTGGATCTGCTGGTCTGTAGATTAACTTTAATTGTGAATGCAATCAAAGAGACTGAAAGGATGCGGCTGTATTAGTTCACTAAATGAAGGAAAATAGATATGCAACATGCTACACCTTACCCTGGGAAAATAAATGATGCCCTGGGGTATGGGTACTGCCCCAGAGGTCTGAATGAGGCCCCCATTTACAAAAACTGACTGCTGAAGCATGACTTTGATTTAATTTTTTAAAACACTATTTTCTTTTAATAAGACACCTGTTCTGCTATTGTGAACGCATTTCAATCAGTCCACATTTTCAATATCAAAGTGTATCAGGACAGCGTTTTCTACTGTAGAGAAAATTGTACTTCTATTTTTGAACCACACTATCTTTTAAATGATTTTGTTTTAGAATGAAAATATAGTTTATCAATTTTGTTCAGATAAAGTGAAAATAACCATACTCCCATGTTTATGGAAATCTACCCCTGATTGATTGAATAGGGAGATAAAGGGATTAAAGGATTAACTTGGGGGGGGGGGGGAATTTTCTGCCTTAAAATAACCCATACATGCACCCTGGGACTATAAATGGTATTTGAGGGTCATCAACTGTGGTTTTATTCAGGAGGCAGACAGACTGGTGCTAAATCAGACCTGATATATATGACCACTAAGGTAATGACTCCATCTTTTCTATGGGGAAAAGATGATCAAATTGAATCTTTCAGATTTTTAATTTCTGAATCATTAAAATATATTCTTTCTAGCATAGCTATTTTTAGTGTATAGAACAGGGCCATGCTTTTCAAATTTGTTGTTATCACACAACAAATATGTCAATCTTCAGAATTTATGATTAAAAAATTTACAATATTTAAAATTGAAAACATCAAGTCATTGCCATACCTTCTCACCAGAATCAAATATTAAAAGTCTCTTTTAAATCTGGTTAAGAAACAACACAAGTCTGTCTGCCTTCCATTCTAAAACAGCCCTGTCTGAACAGTGTTAACAATGATTGGGTCTATTGTCCAACTTACATCCCATAATATGGTGATACCGTACACAAAGGCTGATAGGTAGAAACAAAACCTCCAGCTACAAAAGAACAAATAGGAAACTCTACACACTGCATGAGCTGAAAGACAACTTCATTAGCGTGCCACCAGTACATTGTGTTGCCATGGCAACATAGCAATAGGACACAAACAAATTTCCGGGGCTTGTTAATCATGGTCTCAGAGGTACATGATGTATGAAGGGACTGTAAAAGCAAGAATAACCACAGAGCTTGTTTGAACAATAATCAAGTTTTAGCTGTGGTCTCTAGAGATAATATATATATATATATACCCACAAATCAATGGTATAGTTTATATATCATACTGAGTGAAATGCCACTGGAGATGGTGTGTTTTGTGAAACATTCTGCACAAAATTATAAAATTCTGTACTTGACTGTGTTATGTATAAAAAGTGTATATATATATATGGAATATAATAACCCATTTACACTGCCATCTGAAAAAGCTGGATTTTTCAAATTCGAATTATTCAAATTGCTGCTAACAGGATTTTGAGAATCCGGTTAACAAAAATCCTCATGTGTTCAGACTACTGCAGTTATTTGAATTGGGAGCTAATTAGCCATTAATTCGGATAAAAGGCTGTAGTTTGAACGGATTATAAGTGTTTGTTTGGAGGTAGGTGTAATTTGGACTGTTCATATCTGACATATTTGAGTGCTTCCAGACATCATCTGGTAGCACAAAGTTAACATTATGATTTATTAAACTGAAACCAGAGAGAGATAATCAGAGGTTCAGATGTGAAATATAGTTTGAAAAGAAGAAGAAAATGTTAGATGTTTCTGTCCTAATATGTCTGTCCTTTTGGTCCTACAGATTGTAAAATATTCAAAAATCTTCAATACGAGGGGGGGGGGGGGGAAGAGAGAGAGAGATTTCTCAAACCCGTCCCAAGGATAGGCCTCCATTTTGCAATACAGGTCTGATAAAACACTTTTGATTGATAACAAATATGTAATAGTTTGAAAAGAAGAGTGTTACATCTGTAGATCTATGAATGTCATGTCACTGTCCTCAACATGTCTGTCATTTCTATCTCCCAGCTGTTATTTACAACTTTCTTCAACATTAAATTTATCGTCAAAAATTTTCAAAGGGCGAATAGGCAAGGAGGGAAAAAGTTCTATCAAACCTGCCCTAAGGGAAGACCTCCATTTTGGAATTCAGAGTTGATAAAACATAATTTTGATTGCTAACATCATCACTGTATAAATTATTGATCACAGACACCAGGGAAAATTTCGAAATCAAATTTCCTCAATTTTCAAGAGTAACTTTTGCCTTCACTGTCCAGATGATCATGTTAACTAGATGATATCAAATAAATCCCACAGCCCAACCAAGACACACCACTCAACTCCGGCGACAGCGAGTGGGATAACAAAGAATTCAATGCACTCCCCAGAAAGAGACAACCATAGCAACCTTATCTGTTGTAATGTGAGGACTAGTGAGATGAAGAATATTGTTTTGTGTGAAAAGTGTAAGAATCACAGCAAAATAAAGAGTGGAAATACATAGATGTGTGCACAGCACAAATATTAAATCAATGCAATAAAACCAATTATTTATTATGTGGTACTCAACAGGTGTTTTGACAAAATCTCTAACTGTATAATAGAAACAGCATGCTACAAGATTTGAAAACTAATTAAAACTCTTCAAATAAATTACCAATTATTACTATATTCTAAATGAGAAAACAAACCAAATCACAAGTAATGAGTAGCCAAGTTTTAGGGAATAAGAACAATCTCTAAATACCTATTTTCTGAGAATTTTACAATATCACTAGGTCTGCCCAGATTCCTCCTGAGCCGAAACCATCGCTCTACACGCCGCCTGGTCCAATCTGTTTGTTTTACTATGGCCTGATAAAAAATAGAGAAAAATTCAAACTTGAGTACTAGAATATATAACAGTTATAACGTACAGTTATGGCTAGAGCCAAATATTTATAATTTTACAGTTGCATCAAGATCAGTTTAAATACCATACTATATGTTATAAATCCTGAGTACTAGTAGCCATTTTTACTCAGTGGAAACTAGGTGTGATGTTCTCTTGCACTAACAAGTGATGATTTCTAACAACCACTGACCTTTAGACTTGTCAAAAATATCCATTTTTAAAGAAAAAAAAAATATGTATAAAAAAATCCACTCACCTGTAATTGTTTATCACTTGGATTTTTATTTCTTTTAAATTCATTTTCTAATATGGGGTTGTGCGGGACTTGGACAATAACTTTTTCTTTCACTCCCAAATGTACAGCAATAGGAGCAGCTATGTACCTAAGTAACGACAAATAATTAAAACTAATAATGTGCAATGAAAATGAAATTTGGTGAAAGTGGGGCAGCATTTATAAGATATTCTGAAGATACTATACAGATAGTAAGACTGAGTTCCCATACTTCAGATCCATCTGGATAGACCTAACTCCCTGGGGGTTCATGCTAAATTGCTATCATTTCAAAAGGGAGCCGAGTGCGCATGAAAGTTTTAACTAAATTACCCCCTAACAGCTTTTAGTAGGCAGTACAGACATTTAAGCTGGTTAAGCTGACAGCAATTTAGTGAGACTCCCCAGGTAGATATATCGATCCAAATATCTGTGGAAATCTTATGTAATTTCTTTTTTTTTCTTTATTTACTGGATTTTCTTTTTTTTTAGTTTTGCTGAATACTCTCAAGGACAAAATCAATAGTTTTTCCCATCCAAATGTTCAAGGCTTCTTGAGCATTACTGGAAGAATATCAAATTCACTGAGGAAGCAAGTATTGGATAACCATCTTCTCTCAAGGAAGCTAATCATTAAGCTATTTCAGCATTAAGAAATCTGATTCTCTCCATTAAATACACACACACACACACATCATGATTAAGCTTGCTGAAACTGCTTATAATGACAGGGGGATATTTCTGTCTTGTAAGATAACAATCAGGGAGACAATGCAAGTATAAATCCTTAGCAATGTGTTAAAACTTGAATCAACACCACATTCAACAGTTAACAAGAGCAGAAAATGATCTACACCACAAACTGACAGGTGAGGATCAAAGGTGAGGGGCCAGTGTGTTCCCCACATTATAAGGTGTGATAACTGAATTCCCAAGGTACATTGTGTATATATAAATAGGCAGGTGTCTCAGTGTTCCTAGGTAATGACACAGAGCTACAAGGTAAATACAGATGACCTGTCTGATATCAAACAGCTAGAGTAATAGAATAAATGGAACCTCTTCCAGCAGCATCTATTATTTACTATGACATAATTGATGCTCCTATTCAGAAATGCATGAAAGCATTGTTACATATCAGTCATACAGGAAGACCTACAAAATAGATATTACTGCTTTGTTATATATATTAATCATGGTCACATGTATTGGCTATGAATGGTTGTTTCTTTTGCACTGTAATAAAATGAAATGTTCTAAAACCAGATCGACCTGGACTTGTGGGTAATGGGGACAAGCTGACCCACATAATTACCATCACACTGAGAATAACCTACTCTACAAGTCAGCTGGGATCTTTTTTCCTCTTTTTTTTTACAATTTCTCACTATACAGTAGAGAAATATGCACATAAGTAGCCATTGAAATATCTGTGAATATTGATAGCATAATTATCCTCTGTGGATCCAGTAAAGGACAACCCTAAACAGTGTGCAGGTTCTTGTTGTCACTTAAGGTGACTGATAGTAAAAGGACCAAAGTCATAGAAACACAGCCCTGGGCTTATAAGTTTTTATGATAAATTAAAACAAACTTCCCAAAAGGCCAATTAAAGACGGGGATTAAGGACAGTGTCCAACGGATGACGCTCTGGCGCCAATTTGAGAGGAAATATGCCGTTTTCGGTATTGGGATTTTCTCTATAACCAAGACAGCTATTCAAGTGATTCAAAAGGCCTCATAAAGCTGGGTGAAAGCACTACAGCGGGGTACCAGGGAATTGTCTTAAACTATTTACTTTTGATTTTATCATCTTTTACGTTAAATCAGCCCATATTTCAATGGGTTATTCATTTCAAAAGGCGATAACTTTCAAACAAACAATTTCCTCTTAAACCCCTGATATCATGCTGTAGTCCACATTCCTAACAACAATAGGTGCAATTTTTGTAACGATCGGTTGCTCAGATAGTGAGATATACTTGGCAGCGATTCACTTATCTCGTCAATATAGAAAGCTGTTAAAACAGCCAAAAACATTCACAGGTTGGTTAACAGGGCTTATTAGACAAATGCTTAGCTGGCAAATTTACCTGTTATCGGTTATACGATCAGGTGGAACCATTGCTCATTGTCATCTAAAAATATTTTGTTTGGGTGCTTTAAAAGGGCAGAAAATCGTGCTTTTGTTACATTTTCCGACCACTCGTTAGGCTTGTAAGCGTGCCGCCATTTTGATTGACAGCTCTGGAGAGGGCCCTAGCCTAGGGATGCCCAGTAGGGTGTCAAGGATATGTAGAAAGCGCTAACAAAGGCGATTACATTTAACCGCAATTAAGAGGTGTAAAGTTGCATCTGAACGTTTCAATAGGTCTCCCTCGGCAATCAAGTAATTTTACCTGAGATATTCCTTTTCTGTTATCGGCAAAGTGATCAGATAAAACTGTCTGTCGAGAGCAAGTGGCCGTCACTTGTGTTAATACGAGTTTTTTGACGGGTAACGCTGCAGGATTATTTTGCACGGCACTTGGTAGTCGTCAGATCAACGGAAAAATCCAATGATTACTTCAGAGCGGTCTCTCTCAAAATGCCAGCTAAGATAAAGGGGAGACGCTCAGCTGCACAAGATTCAGCGGTAAAAGTGGCTGAGAGAAGGCTTTTGAATAGGCCTATATATTTTATTTTTACACACATGACACTTAGACCCTATTTGCTTTTTACCTGCTAGTCTTGACTATTCTCGGGGTCTTTTTGTGATTTTCATTTTTGGACACTTGAACTCTTTCTTCCTGCTTGATCAGTGATTTTGAAATTGTTTTTCTCCAAACATCGCAAAATGCAAAGCCGCTAACATGCGTTTTTATTTTTATTGTTTTAATCATGCTGTCAACCCTTGCTTGGATTTCTCTCGTTTGGCCATTCACATCACAATTTTTCGCGTGTCTCTCAAGCTCCATGATATCATATCTTGGAGAATAAAATTTTATTTTGTCAACATTAGATTTACCTTTTGCAAACGGCGACCACGGTTTCGTAACGTGTCGATATATATCGCAAAAATTAAGAGCTAGGCTAAAAGTATCCTTTCTAGCGTTTTTTTAATTTTATTATCGATTTTTCTTTTATTTGTCAATTAATTTAGACGATTCGATTAACTCTTTCACCCAATTATTTGGTATACAGAAATCAGTCATCCGACTGAACAAATAGGGCCGGTTTTCCCCAAACGCCACGCATAGGCCCTACTCTCTTTCAAAAAATTCCTTCTTTCCTCTGGAAATGGACTTTTAACACGGACTTTTCTCTTCCCCGTAGTGTACTAGCTAGACTTTTTCGCTGCTAAGCTGATGTAAGACTTATGACCTATTACCGCACACGTAATCGGCTTATAACTCATTAACTGTGCTCCGACCCCCTCATGGCAACGGCCCTTAGTAACAGAGGCGTGGCTTAGTTGTCAGCCTGACTGGGGCGCGTGCCGGTTGAAAAACTCATCAAAAGACACCTTTTGCGATGCAAATTCATAAAAATTATTACATCCAACGTTAGATACTTTTTTGATTAATATAAACACACAAAAAACTCAAAAACATGATTTTAAGCGTATTTAACCCTATCACCGGCCTTAATAGTCTATAAACATCTGAAACACTCAGGGTGTCTGCCACTGTTAGTCTCAATAACTTCACTAAAATATGGTCAAACACTTAACAGATTTTTCTTTAAATACACTTTATCCTTCCATTACTACAAAAACACTGACTATGCTTTGTTTTCAAATTCTTTTCAGTACACTTTCAAACAAGGCGTGATAAAGCATTTATTTGAAACCAAAGTTCATTACTAGTGCATGCTCACAAGAAAGCAACTGTGTGGACTTTATGCTCTTTTAAGGTTCAAATAGTACCATTCTCAGCAGGGCACTGGGGTTGTCATGTAGCAAATCCTTACTGCACAAACTTCATATGCCTATATTACACATGCTATAATATACTGCACTGACAGAGCAGTTTTCATTATTCAAGTCTCCTTCTTATGACAAAAAACATAACACCACACATTTAATTTACTCTTTGCCCTGTAAAAACACTTCCCCACACCTTCTGATATTGTACGTAATACATCTTGTTTCTGATGTTAGATCTACATACCCTAGACAAACATGCTTATTCAAAGGGTGATTTTGTACTTTGCTCACAACCTAAAGAGTAAATATATCTTTATGCCTGTTTGGGAATTTGAGTGCTGCACCCTTAGTACTCAGTATTGTGTATTCAGAGCTTGTCCTTTCAATTACATAAAATCATGTAGTCTAGGCTACTAGCGATTGTATAAATGATTAAGAAGTTACTTGCAGTTGGCCTAGATAAAGAAATGAGAATACTGGTTGAAAATAAATTGCACGAGAGCAGCGCAGTACATTACCCGACAACGGTTGTACATTTCCTTTTTTTTTTTTTTTGACTCCTTACTCTAAATTCAATGTGAGATGGCCATTTATATCATTTTAATTATCGAAACATAGTTGTTGTTGATGCTGTGCAATGTTTCCTGCTTTCTCAAGCACAAGAACAGAAATTACATTACATCTTGCACCATCACTAATTGCTACATATTGAAGATTGTAAAATGCTATCAGCTCTAACCCATGCCCAACTGTTACTCATAGTTACAATTAAAATTTTTCAACACAACAGATATAACGGAAGCAGGTGCGTTGCCTTCCATGCTAAATAACAGTTTCAAATGAAAGGAAAAAAATACACAATGAATCCAAGCTAAACTGCAGTCTTCAATTAAAGGAAGGAAATATATTTTCAGGATGTCCAAATGAATAATCTTTCCCATGAATCATTCATAAACCTGACATATGTGTTGTACGTCATTATCTCTCTCATAAGGTCATATTAGCAAATCTATGTAACACATGGTTAGCTAAGACCCCATTCTCAGAGATTAGATCGATCCAACTAGATCGACCTCACTCCCTGGGGGTTCAAGCTAAATAGCTGTCAGCCGAGCAGGCACAAAAGTTAATTACTCCCTTACAGCTTGTAGTAAGCAGGACGGACATTTAGCGACCGTTCACATGAAAAATCTATTTTCTAAAAATCAAAAAATCTATTTGCGGTATCTTGTGATCACGGTCTGTGCCCTGAATACCCCACGGCGTAATTACTGGCAGAGCGAGCCAGTTAATTCCAAAGCTGTAATTAATTCTCGGCTGCACTCAGAGGAGATTCTGACACCTTGATGCATGCGCAGTAGTATCTCTAAGCTGTGGAGTTCATCAGTTTAGTTGTGACGACTCAAGCATACAGACGTGTAATATGGCTAGTGGTAGTGCTTGTTATTGCACAAAATCGACAAACATATTTACTTTACTGCAACCTCCATTTACTTTCTAACTTCCTACTGCGCATGCGTCAAGATATGAGAATCTCCTCCGAGGGCAGCCAAGAACTAATTATAGCTTTGGAAGTAACTGGCTCGCACTGCCAGTAATCATGCCATGGGGTATTCAGGGCACAGGCCGTGATCACAAGATACGGCCAATAGATTTTTAGATTTTTAGAAAATAGATTTCTCACGTGAACTGTCCCTTAAGCCGGATTATCTGATAGTAATCTAGTGAGACTCCCCACGGGGATAGATCGATCTAAAATCTATGGGAATGCACCCTAAGTGTCCCCTCCTTTCCTGGATGTCAGAAGGTTATACCAAAATCTACTCAACCCCACCTCACTACTAGCAGACCTTAGGATATTGATGAAGAAAACAAAGCAACAAAACATTTGAAACATTCAGGCCAATCTAAATTTAGTAAAAATCAGTTTTATAAAATCCTCATCAGGAGGAGACAAAAAATCAATGTGCTCGGTTGATTCTTTCCCATCGTCAGACCAAAAATTCAGAATGCGCCTTTGGTTTTCTCCCATCACGTGTGGCATTTTGCACCTACGTAACACGTGGCTTCATGACAGAAATTTACAAACAGCTGCTGCAGGAGTAGGAATAGGTGCATTTCCAGAGAGAAAGAAAAATTACATGCTGAATCTGAGGTTGCAGTCCATCTTCACAGTCAATTGGTATAAGTATAAATACTACACATACTTGTACTAAGCCATTAATCTTTCACGCTATAATCTGTATCTACAGGCCTTGTAATGTGTATAAGCTGATTAACAGCCCGGGAGCCACCGGCTCATATGACGGTTATTTTGGAGAACTTTAGATTTGGCCTCGTTTTTNTGGGGGGGGGGGGGGGGGGGCTTTTTTTTTTATTTTTTTTGGAGAACGGGCGAAAATCCGTGCGCGCGCAGGATGTCATCCATAAAATTAAAAAAGTGTGGCCTAAACCTGACATATGCATGTACATAAGTATCTCTCTTATAAGGTCATATTAAGTAAATCTATGTAACACATGGTTTGGTAAGTGCCCCCTCCTTTCCTGGATGTCAGATACCATTAGATTTTAGATCGATCTATCCCCGTGGAGAGTCTCACTAGATTACTGGCAGATAATCCGGCTTGAATGACCGTCCAGCCTACTACAAGCTGTAAGGGGGTAATTAACTTTCGTGCCCGCTCGGCTGACAGCTATTTAACATGAACCCCCAGGGAGTTGGGTCGATCTAGTTGGATCGATCTAAACCTCTGGGAATGGGGTCTAAGGCCTTAGGATCTTGATAAAGAAAACAAAGCAACAAAACATTTGAAACATTCAGGCCAAATCTAAATTGTAGTAAAAAAAACAACCCCTCTAAATTAGTTTTAAAAAATCCTCATCAGCAGGAGACAAAAAATTAATGTCCTCGGTTGATTCTCTCCCATCATCAAACCCAAAATTCAGAATGCTCCTTTGATTTTCTCGCATCACGTGTGGCATTTTGCACCTAGGTAACACGTGGCTTCATGACAGAAATTTACAAACAGCTGCTACAGGACTAGGAATAGGTGCATTTTCAGAGAGAAAGAAAAATTACATGCTGAATCTGAGGTTGCAGTCCATCTTCACAGTCAACTGGTATAAGTATAAATACTACACATACTTGTACTAAGTCATTAATCTTTCACGCTATAATCTGTATCTACTGGCCTTGTAATGTGTATAAGCTGATTAAGCTAAGTAGTTACTGGTTAGTAGAAGTGCATGCATGCATGCTTTCTTTCTTTCTTTCCATTTCTAAAATCAACAGTATTACAAAAGAAGCCAACATGTTGTTGAACTTCATATACCACGTTATGTAATAAAAACGGGAAATTAAAGAAATATCTCATCTAAACAAAATTCCCGCAGATTAATTTAGTTCAAAATAACGAATGAATAACCCAAAATATGATCTATTTTATCTCAGCATTAAAATCATGTGCAACATTTAAATAAAAGGGCGTGTTATGTCTATCTGGACCGTCCAGTCTTAACCCTAACCCAAGGTAATTAAATGCTCGGGCCGGTAAGTGGGCGTGACGAAACGATCACCCCACTTTCGCCACACGGCGGGTCAACACAAATACTGACCTTTCAAAGAGTAGTCTTAGCACCAAAAGCACCACTGCTAAAGGGATAGGATACCAAATGAGATCTTGCACTTGTGGATGATATATTCCATTATCTGTATTTTCTAAATGTTTCCATGTAAAGCCTTCTGGAAGCCAAAATCTTTCGTTCCAAAACAATGAACACAACGTCCGCCATGCTTCCATTTCGGCCGTCTGCTGAGATCTCGTGCCAGGCGAGATTTTACGTGAACTCTCTGAAATCGAGGCTTTTCCTTTTCGTGCAGGCCGCCATATTGCCTAGGTAATACCCAGAATTGGGTGGAAATAAATCCACGATCATCTCAATTATTGGAACTATTTCAAACTTTTGCGTTTGTGTGAAAATAAAGTGTAAAATTTTCTGTCGACAAGGTTTCTTATGACTAGATGACGGTAGAATTTAGAGGTGTAATCGCTGTCGAAATTCGGCATGTGTTACATTTTAAAGGGTGATTCTTGAATGGGCAAGTGCTTTAAAATAAGTGTCGGCAGTTTTTATGGCTACCAAATTTCTGAACAGAAAAAAAAAATAAACTTCCTATCTAGAGACGCATATTGTTGGTATGTAGGGCCTTGATTAGTGGTTCTTCAAAAACTTTGTTTAGGTTTCAGTTGTTGCGGTCTGAAAAAAAAAAATGCATTGTACTATGAGCAGTGTGCATAACTTGGATGTGCTATCATTTTAGGTGCAAATATGGGAAAATTTATGAAATCTGGGAAAGTTGTCCTAGTGTTAGCAGGACGCTATGCAGGCAGAAAAGCTGTCATTGTTAAGGTGAGCAGCTGACACGGTTTAAGCTTGTGTGCATGTGGTATTGCTCCTCCTCTCTCTTTTTCTCTCTCTCTCTCTCTCTCTCTCTCTCCACATAAGTTTAGATCCTCATTGATTTTGCAAGCCATCTTACTGATATTGGGCTTATCATGAAAGAGAACTAGTAGATGACTTAGTACAGATCTATGTGTTTAACTCTTTCCCACTTGTTCATCATTTGTAAATGCCACTGTTGTTAACGGATAAGCCTTTACAATACAATACATTTTATTTCATGTCGGGTATAAATTGAAAGGAAACATTAGCTTTACAGCTATTCTCCGACTGGGTAAGGACAAAAACATATCTACAATAATGCAATATTTTTACATGAAGTCTAGTAAGATGATAAAAGGAAAATCTTCACGGTTAATGTTACAGTAAACATATAATAATGCATGCTGTTGCTTGTGATACTTCAGAACTACGATGATGGTTCCTCTGAGAAGCAGTACGGCCATGCTTTAGTTGCCGGAGTTGACCGCTACCCACGCAAAGTGACCAGAAGAATGGGCAAGAAGAAAGTAGCCACCAGGTCCAAGCTGAAGGCCTTTGTCAAAGTTTACAACTTTAACCATTTGATGCCCACAAGGTAAGCTTGAATTTTAAAGGGATAATAACTCTTCGTATGAGATCTATATTTCACAATAAAAACATTGTGAATAACTCATAGAAATATAATATATTCTGTTTTACCACAAAAACGGCAGTTATAGCTATTATTCTGATATCTGAGCTTGTCTTCAGACCACGTGACCTCCATTGATGGCTATATTTTAACAAAAAAAAACAAACTTTTTAGAAAAAAAAACAGGGACTAACTTTGAATGTAAAAATGGATTCATTAACCACTGGTAAGTATGGAAAATTTGTTGTTTACTCCAGGAAAATTCATTTTTTGGCCGAAACGAAGAGTTATTATCCCTTTAAGATTTAGATGGATGTAGACAGTGTTCAGATTCAAACAGTATACCCCCTGGATCCATCCAACTCCTTGTTGGAATTTTTGCTAGCATGACATGTCTTGTTTGAATAGTGAGGTAGATGTTGATTGTTCTCCAGCAACTTGAGGAAACATGTCAGATAGATTACAGTGATTGCACTTTATCTCCCACTGAGTTGGAATGCTAGTACTCTGGGGTTTATGTGAAACACACTACAGTAAAGCTCTTTTTGTCTGGGCATATTTGCTAATAATAATGTCAGAGTAAACTAACGAAGCTACGTGCCAACAAGTCCTGAACATGTCTTTTCTAGTTGGTTTATATTTATTTGAGAAATGAATTAGAAATCTGTTGCTCACAGAAGACAAATTCCTGACCTTGTTAAGATGGCCTCCTTCTTTAGCTGAGGTAGCCATTGTTCTTTATTCACTTTAATGCTTTGGACTATGAGAGATAAAGAGTTGGGATGGTTCAAATCATGTGTGTCTGATCAGAAGACACCTATTTTTTTCTTGTTTGCCAAGTTTTTAATCCTCATCTTCTGCTAATACCCAGTAAAAGTATTGACTTGCATTCCCTGGGTCCTTGTGGGTGGACTGTGTATGGATTTGCTCTGAGTTCAGCTTTTCAGATTAACATGCTGCCCTTCGGCATTACAGAAAAGCTGCTGATTATATGAGTATGTTGGAAACTAAAGGAAGCGTGTCATTCAGTTAAGCTGATTGCACTTAGCAAGAGTTCCTGCTGAGTTGGGCCTATCCACGTAGACCGACAGTTGTTTTATGGGAATGGGGTTTGAAAGGAAAAAATTCGGAAGATATTTTACACATATTAATCAAATCTCTAACTGTCAGTTTCATTCCTGTAGTGGTTTTATTCCAGATATTCAGTGGATGTGAACGTAGACAAACAGACCGTCAACAAGGACGCATTCAGAGACCCCGCGCTGAGGAGGAAAGCGCGGCGAGAGGTGAAGATGAAGTTGGAGGAGAGGTGAGAAGACAGCAAACACAGCACAGTTTGTGAAGAATTATCTCAGCTTACTAAGTATTTTAAGGTTTAATGTAGCCATTTTAAATGCAGCATCTCGGTGGTGCAAGTGATTGTATTTATTTCCGCAAAACAGTTTCTGTAATTCATAAATTGCAAGATAAATCTGTGTCAGAGACTGAATGCTGATTTGAGCTGAGAAAGTTGACTTGATTTATGTACAGGAATATTAGTTAATTGATGACCTATTATTGATACACAGTAACAAGTAATGTACCCTGTAAAACATTCATTGTAAATGCAAAGAATTGGTCCAGGTTACTTTACGTAGTGGAAAACTTCACTGTTTCCTCGTGGCACTTTATTTAGACTGTTTCACTGCTTTTAAAGTTGTATGGGAATCTTTTGAAATGATTGTGATTAATAAACATTATTCAGAAGTGGTAACAATTTTTAAGAACAATTTTTCTTTCTTTTCAGGTACAAGACTGGCAAAAACAAGTGGTTCTTCCAGAAGCTGCGATTCTAAATATTGCCGTCAATTTATTGTACAAAACACAAAAAGACTGTAACATATTAAAAAAAGCCAATTGAAAAGAATAATATACTGTGGTTTCTTGTTCTTTTGTCTATTATGCACCTTTTTGTTATCAAGAAGAAAGCCCAACAAACACAGAAAATGTAACAACTACAACAACGCTGTAAACCTCAAAAGAAAAAAAAAGGAAAGTAAGGTAAAGCTGCATCAGGAATGATCTTGTAGAACAGAAGGATTCTTGGTAAAACCACTTCAAAATTGGGATTCATCGCTGCTGTTGGCCTTGGCTGAAGACTGGCATGAAATGGGATTCCTTTTACCACTAAGTAAAATTGTTTGAGAATATTGTCTCCCCTTACTTTTTTAGTCGGCCAGTTGGTTAAATATCACCTGCCCAATCCAAATAACAGCCAGTATTTTAGCGATTTTAGAATGATGTCAATTTAAGATGCCCAATCTTTAAATAGCAGATCTGGACACGGAACTGGCTTGTTCGCTCCCCCCATTGTTTTGTGGAGGTGGAACAATTAATGAGACAAATGCAAATAAAGAAAGGTTCCATCCCTGACTGTCTCCGCTACTCGTCGCAGAAAAAAAAGTGATTTTTTTCATCCCGACCCTCACCTGAACATAATCCTTGATCCCGCAGCGCGCTGTTAAACCAATGATGTTTTATTTTATTTCGCTGAGTATTTGTAGTGCATCCCAACTGAAATAACGTGCACTGGAATATATTACCCATGGTGATAATTTGATCACCATGAACAGATATGGTTCAGTTTTCCTTTGATTGTGGTAGGTGCGACAGCAGATGTGCGCATCTAACGCATCCGCTGTGCACAGTTGTAAAACCATAGAAGTAAAAGTGATTGCTGATCTTTACCTTATGTTTCCATTTAACAGTTAGTTATACTTTAATTATATAGTTAGGTACCTGTAACGGACACCCTTGGGTTCCTAATACTAACTTATTACAGAAATGCAAATGATGACATGAACAACAGAAAGTTTGAATGAGTGACTCAAGATAACTGGCAAAAACTGTTGAATAAGAAGAAGAATAAAAAAGTTAAGGATTTTAAGTTCAAATTGTCGATGATATGCACTTCGGCAAGCATTTTCAAAAAAAAAAAAAAAAAAAAAAAAAAAAAAAACATTCTCTCCTCTTTCTCTACGCGGTTGATTTGTGCATAGAAGTAGTTTCTCTACTTCTATGATTTGTGCTAGCGCAACTCTTGGTTCGACTCGTCTTGGAATTACTGACAGAAAACGCCCCCTACACTTGAGTGGGAGGAGGAAGCACACACTCTAGTGAAAGTTGGTGACGGTGACCTAAGTTTTTAACTTACTTTACAGCCACCAGATACTGGTTACAAGAAGACCTGAGTTTACGGATAACATATTTAGGTAGGTTGCTTTCGTTGATTATCTTAGCATCGTAGAACGGTAAATAGAAATGGGTTTTGCTGTGTCACAAACTTCGGTCCCTCGATTCTCGTTGACACGACTACGCAGTTCGCTTTGAGACAATTCGGACTTCACAAATTTACTGCACAATCTTTTCTCATGTTCTCACTGGTTAGATAGGTGTGATTTATAAGTACATAGGTGAATTAAGTGCTGAATCGTTATCAAAGTATCCCTGGTGACATGTAGGATATCTAGAAATTAGTTATTTTAAAGAAAATTTGAAGAAATGAGTTCAAAGTTCCGAGGGAGGGACCCCCTTTTTACTGTCCTTACGGTTTACGCTGGGGAGAAGATGTGATCCTGAAATGGGTGGTGTGGTCATAGGCAATTACATGACTTATATATCTTTTATGTGCATTTTTTATAAAAGTAAAAGATATCATTCAAATAAAATTGATAATTACACAAATGGTTAAACACATATTAGTAAGTGCAAGTCATGGGGATGGGCCAGTGATAACCAACACATTTCAAGTGTAAAAGTAAAGAAAAATCTTTAAATCATTTTAAGATAACTGTGCAATAGTCAGCAGCTGTTAATTATCTTCAATCTGATCATGTATCTTTTATTTTATATTTTATAACTTGCTTAACCGCTTGAACTGTCCCTTTAATTCCCTTTAATGTGATCTGTTAAATCTAATTTGATAAAACAAATTGAAACCATCAAACCACATCTCAGTTGACATGATCTCATAGTAGTTAACCACTAAGGAAGATGAGAAGAATTAATGGTCTGGTTGAAATGAAGAGGAATTCATCACATGATGATAGAGTTTTTAGAGGACTTAGAACAATTTTTTGTTCTGCTGATCCATCCTCTCCATTAGTGCAACTTTCAGGGGTTATTGACTGACTCTGAGAAATAAAGATTTCTACAATATATGTTAACTGTTCCTTGTGCCCCTTCTCCCCCCCG
>NW_019774469.1:430850-477082 GCF_001039355.2 Lingula anatina
AAACACAGTTTGTTATTGGGTACACACAAATGACCTATATTCTCAAATTTTGGAATTGAGAGAGCATTCCAAGGTCATCAGCCACCACTAATAAAAAATAAAAAGTATTGTTAAAGTAAAAGTTGGAAACCATGATTGGGTTGAGATCTTAAATACCAGTACTTTTTTTTCTCCTAAATATATGTCAATCCTGAAAAAAAAATTCTTGAGATTTTTTGTCAACTAAAAGATGGACAGCCAACACTGATGACAGCAAGGTCAGCATTTCAGGGTTTTTTTCGCCTCATGAATAACCCCACACAGGCTCCTATGGGCCATGGTAAACTGGCACAGGTGATCATTGTAAGTAGTTAACATGTTGTTGGACAAGGGCCAGTGGACGGTCAGTGGTCTTGCTCACTTACTTAACTCATGTGTTCATGGACGCATGCTCTGTAATTTTAAAATTGTCAAGAGTTGATGTGTGTTAGATGACATCATTGGGGTAGAATTAACACAGGTCAGGATAGGTTTATTAATGGGATTGAATACCAGAGTAGCACTTTATTCATTTACCCAATAATAGAAGATGTGTTGATTTTATTACTTTGGGGAATACAAATGTGTATCTGAAATTGCGTAGAATCTCGATTAGATTTTGATTGACAGTGGCCCCTTTCAGTCAACATTGTGCTTTGTTCTATCTCTCTATCTCCCCCCCCNATGATGAGGGTACACTGGTCCCTAGTCGACTTAACGACGTGTTTGTCTTCAACCCTCTCTTCCCCTCTCTGTGGCAGTCCCTGTGATACCTGCCAACCCTCCCCCCCCCCCCCCCCCCCCCCCGGCCATCCGGTTAATCTGGTTTCTAACCTTCCTGTCCTTTAGGCAAAGCATGCAACTAATTCCAGTTACAAAGCTAGCAAGTGGGTCAACAGAGAGATTAGATAGGATTTCTGTGATTAGACACTAAAACCTGTCGTGATGGGCAAGGCAGTGTGGTTGTGAAGTCACCACAGTCTCAACATGATCTAGGCATTTTAGTTGTCAACTGTGTATGCTGTACACTGCCACTTCCAGCTATTACTAACTGAACTATCCTCTCACTGTCTCCTCCTGCTCTCTATTCCTTTTAACAGGCTAACACAATTAACATGGTACTAGACATGATGGCTTAAGAGAATGGCATCTGGAAATGGTTGAGCGAAACTTTGATGGCGAGGAAAACTCTGATGGGATTTGGTAATGTTTGGGAGATCTGCATGATGTAATGCAATCAAATTGCCTTTTGCTGTATAGCTGTGTGTGTGTGTGTGTGTGTGTGTGTGTGTGTGTGTTTTCTTTTTTATCAAGATAGAACATGGCACCTTATTTGTTCTAATGAGAGTAATCAAGGAGTAATGAAGTAGACGCAAGATGGATAGACTCGGCCATATACCATTCTCATAGTATTACACATGTCTGCCATTGACATAAGTGAATTAATCTGTATTAAACGATCATCCTGGTAATACCGTTCTCCACCTTGTGGGTACTGATAGATGAATGACTTGATTACTTACAGCAAATTGAGTTCTGATTGATCAATCATTCAACTAATGCCTAGCGTGGTCTACCTGGCTGCCGTCAGATAGGAGAGGATTTCAAACGAGGGGAATTTCTGTCATAAGATCAATGGATTGATAGGAAACTGGCTGCCTGTGTTCAGTTGAGCTGGTACCAGAGAAGGATCAACCCATCTCCAGTGGAAATGCGCCCTAGGCTAAGTTAATTAAGTTTTAGTGGTAAAGATCAGTCACCAGCTCCAGTGGAAATAGATTCCACTGTCATATTTTGTCATTAAATGATGCTGTCTCTGCTTTGCGATAGACCTGACCTGGTAAGTTGCTTTTTGCAGTGGATGCACATGAGAAGACTTAAAGAGGACAGTTTTATTTGAGAAAATAATGGATCATTTGTGAAGGTTTTTATTATTTTCTTAAAGGTTCCTTGATGTTTACTGAACTTTTTGTATGTATTCAAACTAAATAGAAACAGAGACTTAAAATTTTGGCTACAATTCAAGTCATAGTCAACTAATTTAGGTTGCTTTACCTCATTCACCATGCAGTTGACTGCTACAAGCAAAAAAGGCTTGTCTCACATATTAATTTATACAGCTTAATAGAATACAAAACAAGGGGTTTAGTTCATAGTGTCTACCGCTGCATGTCACATAATAAAAGGATGCTTGATAAATATTTATCAGTTCTGGAAACTGAGAAGATTTATGGATAAAACACAAGAGCTCAGTAGGAATTCTCAGTTCAGTGAATACTGTATTAGTATTTACATTGGAAGTGGGCTGAAATAAACCTAAATCTGATTGTGGAAGAATAGAAACCCCAGCTGTTAACAACCGTGGCCGTGACATTGTTTTGATTATGATATATAGTACATTGAACCTACAGTAATTACTGGATCTTTTAAATGGGGGAAATTACACATTTGACAGATGTAGTTTTTTAAGTCATAAAATCTTGAAATTGGAACATTTTCAGTGACTTGTAGCAACAAAATGAAAAAGCAAGCGACTGTATATTTTTAGTCTATGCAGCACAAATGTCATATAGGAATATTGTTTGTGATTATAAAGTCATGTATCTAAAAGTTTTATAATTTTGCCTATTAAAAAGATACATGTATTAAATACCATACTTTTAATCATGCCTACAGCAATCACATTTAAAATTCGTATTTATGTATCATTCTTTGTCGCATCCATAAAGTTCAAATAGCATGCTATAGTTACAGTATCTGAGGGAGCACTAACACTCAGCAATTTACTAGTAGCTAAATGCTAAAACTGAAAAAAACTGAAAACTGACTTATGTTGGCTAAACAAAAAAATGGTCAATTTGACTTGTTTTAGTCAAATTTAAACCTTTTGGATTAAAAAAAGTGATGAAAAAGTAGCGATTTGAGAAAAAAACAATTACCGGGCAGCGCTAGCCCACACACTGCATTGTTCTTCTTGATATATGTAAGTGTCTGCTGTAGTGTTGGGGCACATTTCACCAAATACTAGTGAATAAAACTCATAAATTTGTCCAGATTTGATGCCAAAATGTTAGTCTTGGTACTTGAAACCCAAGATGAGTGTCAGAGTCAGAAGCAGTTGTTTTAAATGTGTTACTGGGAATCCATGCTAGGTTCAAATACTAGTAATTTAAAAACCTTTAATTAAGAAATGTATATTTTTAGATTTACCTGGAAATGAAGTCCACAGTTTTGACAAAAAAAAAAATAGAAAAAAAAGTGAGCAGGGTTGTACTAGTAGCCTGATATCATATAACTTAAGTGGTGTAGTTTGTTTTATGATTTATGCCCTCTTGTAAAATCTGTTCAATCTGAAACCACCTCCGCGGGGACAGATTGGTGACAAATATCATGAAACTTCTCCCATACTGCAGCAATGCAAAGTTCAGCAAAGAAGACGTAGAGATGTTCACACAGGAAGATGATTTATGATACCTGTCAACTTCTGTGGCCTGGTTGATTGTTAACATGAAGGTCATGGCTTCTACCTCACCTGAAGACTCTAAGACCCCATTTCCAGAGATTAGATCGATCTACTTTAGATCGACCTAACTCCCTGGGGGTTCACGCTAAATAGCTGTCAGCCGGGCGGACACGAAAGTTAATTACCCCCTTACAGCTTGTAGTAGGCGGGACGGACATTTAAGTCAGATTATCTGAAAGTAATCTAGTGAGACTCCCCGCGGGGATAGATCAATCTCAAAGCTCTGGGAATACAGCCTTAAAGACCTGGTGTACAGGAATGTGGTCTTGGATAAAGAATTGTAAGAGTCAAATACAAGGCTTGACACTAACTTTTTTCAATACTGGCCCAAGATATTGGTATAAAATATTGCAAGGATGATTTGACACATGAAATTTTACTTGCTCTTTGGGCCAGTCACCCCATCAATTCAATGGCCCTAGGTTGGTTTTCAGTGGCCCAGGGCCGGTGGGCCACCCTTAATGTCAAGCCCTGAAATAATCCTCTAGTATTATTATGTGGTGCTCAGAGACAGCTGACGAGGTTATAATTTGGAAACATCACTTCCATGTCATAGGTAACTGCCCCACCCCCCTTGCACCTCCATTCTCTTAACTATCACACAGGGACGCTTTAAGATTTAGTGTATTGGATTGCATTTTCGGATAAAGAATTGAAGAGTCAAATTTTCCAGTGCTACTCTATTTTAATTGCGTGGCACACTCAGACAGGTAGCCAGTACTGGACTTTAAGGCACTGGTACCTTCTCCATGTATGTTTACCCTCTGAGGTAGCTGACCTTCCCCCCCCCCCCCCCCTCCCCTCTCAAATTATAATCACTACATATCATGATACAGCTTTGGGTTTTCATTGAGTTTTCATTGAGTTGAGTTTTCATTGAGTTTTCATTGACCCTGTATCACAGGGTGATTTTTTTTTTTTTTTCAGGCATTGTTTTTTTTCACTGGATTTGTAGAGAGTGGATGGTGACATTTATTACTCGAATTTTCACTTCCCATCAAAATATAACTTTCTGTTTGAAACCAGTTTACAATAGCTGGTCAATTGGCTAAACCTTTTAGATCAAAAGTTATGTTTACTTCAGTTAAAGATTATTATTATTATTATTATTATTATTATTATTATTATTATACTTTGAATAAAGTGTTGGTTCGAAACAATGTCTTGAACCTAATCAGTAAAACAAGTGCAATGTTTTATTTAATAGGACCGCTATTTTTATTTTTGTGCAGTAGGTTAAAGTAAAACATTTTTTTTTGTCTAAGAGTTGATGTCAAACTAATTAAAGCACTTTATAAAGTGGGGCCCCAGACATCATCACTAAATGAGGTATTAAGAGTGTTGTAAGGGGCCCAGTAGTGGTGATGTGGCTGCTGTTCTATTAGCACAGTGATAACACTCTGATAACCTGCAACATTCACTGATCTCACCACACTTATACATGATTAGGGCACGGTGGCCCAGATACCAGGCCCCCCTAGCTGTATAGTAATCTTATTATTGTAACATCATGGTACCTGTAGCCCTTCTGTACCCTGAGCCAGCATATCAATGACTTTATGCTAAATTATAACTTTATAAATGTCTCATTTACATGGTCAGGGCACAAATCTGATTATTCCAGGGCCCTGAAGTTGTATAATGTGTGGTTAATCACTTCGACATGGTTATTGTGGCACTTTTTGACCCTCATTGCCCTGATTGAGGATATCTATGACATAAATAGGATTTAATACCTCCACGGCACGATTTACCTGTTAATTTGGTGACCGCCATTCAATTAATGACTGCGTGTATTTTTAGGTGTCCGTAGACCATGCTGAGCCGTGATTTATCAGTGTTAGGAACATAATCATTGCCACGTTGACAGTCAGCTACAGAAGGACAGCAAAGACTGTGTTCAGGTAAGTAGAATGTGCGTGTATCTTGCCATGTTGTATTGTTCCAGTGGGGCTACATGTGGCCTGGGTTAATTCACAGATATATACACTGGCTACATTCTTCATCTCAACTGTTGATTGCTGATACTTCGTGCAAATTAAAGTTGTCACAGGAACAATTGCGATTAGATAAATTTAGTTTATTGAAAGAATACTAGTCCTCACATCTTTATATATATATTTCCAACAGCCGAGTTGTAACAATAATGTTATAGATGTAACCGTTATTGTATTATATTGTATTGAAAATTACTAGATATCATGTTGAATTATTACATACGTTACATTGTTATACATGTATTACTTCTACGTGTACAAATGTGGGTTGATGATTGTATTTTTGCGTGTATGTGCATCTTCTCATTAACCTGGTATAATAGACATTGAAAAGCGTTTAATTCATTGATGAGTATATTACAGATGTTAGAGATGCGTGCTACCAGGTGTGTTCTACCTGCTATGGTGAGCATGGCATAGTAGGAATTATTTATAGAGAATATTCACAATTATTTCAACATATTTGTAACAGGACGAGGTTGTTATGCAATCAGAAAAGAACATGAAACACTACTGAAAGTGAGGTGTAATTCGTGTAGAATACAAGTAATATTCTCATACATATTTGGTCTTTATGGTACAAAGGTATGTTAACTAGATTGTAAACTTTGTTAAGGTGTTTAAATGAAGTGTTGTAATGCATCAGTTCTGTTAGTAATATTTAAAACAATCATGTGGTTGATTCTTTATTAAACAAAAATTTCATAGTAAACGTATTTTGGCTTAAATTTTGATAAATATTAAAAGAAATAGAAACAGCATATATGTAGCTATTATAATAGACAAGCTGTAACATTCACCAGTCAATGTTGGATGGGGTGAATGCAAGGGTTTGGGGGGGGGGGGGGGAGAGGGGGGGGCTTGAGTTTTATTTTGTAACCCCTACAATACATTGAGAAGTTTAAGTGTCTGGGTTATGAATAGACCATGAATTAAGACAGTGAAAACAACTTCCTTTCATTTTACTAGTTACACTCACATCCACACATGCACACAAACATCCACATACACACATGCATACGTATACACACTTGCACGCACGCATGCACGCACACACACACACACACAGGAGAAGATTATTTACTAATAACATGATAGTTAACATCATGGCAATTTTTCGATTCTAGTAATTATTAAAGTATGGCACTGAGATGAAGTAGATATATTGACAGAGAGTAATGTTTGGTGTAATATTTAACACAAACTCATCCTGCCATCATGTGCCAGAGTTATCATTAATTGATTGACAGTTTTCCGTGGTTTCCTCTTGATATTTATCCCCCCATTGTCCTACGGATATCATGACAACAGGGTCTATTGATTTCTGCTGTATCTTCACAATACTTGCAATGTTTTCTCAGCTAAAGTTTATCTCTTAGTGAAAGGAGTGATATGTGTATTTTCTACCTGTTATTCAGCTCTCGTGATGAGAGAGAATAAAGTAGATTAGACATGCTGATTATGGCAATTAAAACCTTTGTTGAGATGGTTGGGAAACAATGTCCATATTGGTAAAAATACTCAGTATCTCAGAAAATGTTTCAGTTTTGTTTTTTGCCTGCGTTATTGATTAGATTTAACACTGTGATTTGGAAGAGGCATTTTTAAACCATTATCATAAGGTGTTTTCAGTTTGAACCCCTGATTGACATATTTATCAGACATTCTTGAATTTCCATAAGATCAACAAACTGAATAAAGAGATAATTCATAGTACTAGAAAAAAATCGTTCTGAACATGGTGATACTTAAAATGTGACAACAGAGGTTTTGTGAAGATACTTCCTCCTTTATCTCCATACAAAGCTGTAGTATAACAATATAAATAATTCATTGCCTTCTTTTCCTCAGAACATTGCAGTGTTTTGTCAGAGCACGGAGGCAGCCTCATATCTCAGTGTTCAAGGTACCAGCATGGCCGTCCTTCACTAAACAATTTAAGACCTGAAATTGAATTTTTAAACAGAATTTTGTAGTCTTCCTCTATATTGGATAAAGTTGAAGTAGTTTGCTGAAATGTGATGATTATGAATGTGAAACACTGAAGAAGACTAACTTCTTGACTAGTCCGTACCTAATGTCAGTTTCACAAAATGGTAGTCAGAAAATTGGACTTCAGTTTTTAACTTTAGACAAAAGAAGTACACATTTTTCAGTTCAAGATCCATCAGTTGAAAAAGCTGTGATAATGTTATTTTAGTCTAAAAAAGAAAACACATTATCCATTACTTAATTTTAAGCAAAGTGAGCAATCTTTTTATATAATTTACTGCTATGGATTAGTCTCCTGTGGCCCAAGTCGCATAAAAGAGTTGTCTGGGACTGTAACCTTGACCTTCTCCTTGACCTTGACCTTTTCACACAAGATAACTTGATAACAAAGGAAGGATAGGGAATTATTTCCAAGGCTGCATTCAGAACAGTGGACTTACATGTCCAACACCCCATTTCCATAGATTTTTAGATCGATCTATCCCTGTGGGAAGTCTCACTAGATTACTGTCAGCTTGGCCGGCTTAAGCGTCTGTCTCGCCTACTAAAATCTGTAAGGGGGTAATTAACTATGGTGCCCGCTCGGCTGACTGCAATTTAGCGTGAACCCCCAGGGAGTTAGGTCGATCTAAAACTTAATCTTTAGATCGATCTTAATCTCTGGGAAAGCACCTTAAGGGTCAAATATGGCTGACCCACTTGAATACTTCTCCACGGGAAATCTAGATGGCAAGCTTTTTAGTGGGTCGCAATATTTGACCTGTGGATTAGTTAGTCCACTGTTCTGAATGTGGCCCTATATTTGGCGAACTTCCCTGTATTTTCTGCAAATTGGATATTTATAAGTGGTTTTATTTCAACCTCGTGGGAAACCTGGTAGATTCTAGACAAGAGTTATGTTTCACTGAGGTTTAGGAGGTCATCTGAACACGTGGAGGACATTGACCTCGTGTTAACTGGCATAGACGAGAATTTAACAGAAAATAATTACTAATATGTATCTGTAATTACTTCTTAGTAAAAATGAGTAGACAGTGATGTAGATCTTATGATTATGATACAGTAAAACTGAAAGAAAATATGCATGGAACCTTGATCACCTTAAAATTTCATCTGAAGTTTCTTTCTTGCTATTTTTTCGTCTATTCCTGGATATTTTATTTTTGTCTCCTCTTTCCTGGGAGTGAGAAAAGAGATATTTGATTAAGAAGAGTCTGTGTAGATATTAAGGACGTAAAAGTCACCTCAGAGAGCAGAGTGTGGACTGGTTTATTAAGTTAATGATCATGTTTTCTTCTGAACCACCTGAGTCGTCTCGTTGTTTTCTTGGTTATGTGCAAGAGGTGTGTAGATTCTCACCAACGCTGATGGTTGCTAGGGAAAACTAAAGCTTTACTTGGTTTGTTTAATTTAGAACAACTATACACTAAAAAAAATAAATAATATAAAGAAATAAATAAATATTTTAGAATAAATAATAAAATGATGAATTATATAAATAAATAAGTAAATAAGACATATTTTAAAACGAAAAATGAAGATTGAGAAAATGAACAAGTTGATAATTTAAAATCTGTTAGAAAAAAGAAAAAAAAAAAAAAACTGAAGACAGAAGCTAATTCTTAGAACTTTCTTTTCAATCAGGCATTTTCATTTTGGAACTATAAATGACAATGATAGTCTTAGAAATGCATCTAACAGTGACTTTTTGCCAAGAATATTGTTTCATATACCAGTAAGTATGCATTCTTCTGAAAACTGCCTCTGTTGCCATATAGGATGTGCAAGTATATAAGCTGTACTGTACTTAATGACTAAGTGAAGTCATTCAAATGAAACCGCTTGTTGTGATGTAATTTTCTCCTGTCTGTTAGGTTGATACATTGTATCAGTTAAGTGAACTTGCCAGGCGCCATGCACACATCTAATCGTACACTCTGAGATTGAGAGGTACGAGAGAAGTTGGACCGTCACGACACAATTAACATGTTTTATTGGAAGTTAATTACAAAATATGGGATATAATGTCAGCTCAGTTGAATGGCTTTCCCAAGTAATAGTAGTTTACCCATGTGAATTGAAATAAGTGTATAGAAGTGAATATGCGTACAGTCCTTCCCCCTCAATTCATAGTCCCATACTCGTTTTCATATAAATGAAAAGATGATGGTGTTTTGAATGAGTTCAGTAGACATGAGATTATTATTTTTACTTTTCAGTATACATATATATTAAAATAGTCCAGGTTTCCTTGGTATTGGTAAAAAGTGTCCCATAGAACATCTCCACCAGTTACTGCAGTATGGCTGTTTCCTGTCGCACCTCCTGGTTAGCTACTGGATGTGTGGCAGTGCCCCGAGGTCTTGACTCTTTATAATTACATATATATATCAAATAAATGGCTAAGCGTGTGCATGGAAATGGGAACAGTACGCTAACAGAACTGGTGTCTCTTTCTGTTGTGTCTTAATTGCAACATATTAAGTTATGTTTTTAAGTTTTTTTATTAAAAAATGTGAAATAATTTACCTGTGACCCTGTTGTGCTTTCAATGACCCTCAGAAAGGGCCGCAAGCAGGCTGATATAATAGTATCCAGCTGATTTTAGAGGCCCTCAGGTGTCATGCCATTATAATCATGATCCTCTGACATAAAATAAATGTACCTTGATGTTGACTCAACAAAGTATTTAATAGTGATATAGAAGCGTGGTCATATCTGTGGATGGAATGTCTTGCATAAAGCTGTAAAACTTTTTGCGGTATGTACCTCTGTATACATATTAAATATAATTCTAATTTATTGTATTTGTTAATGGCATTTTCAACTCTTTGAACTCTAGACTTGTGCATGTATTTATTCTGCTTTTTCTCTTAGGCTTAAATAATTAGAAAATTCTAAATCTAGTGGAAAGACAGCATATGTGTGTGAAGAGATAGTACAGGGTAAAACAAGAACTACAGTTGACCCGGGGAAATTGGAGGTGCATGAAGAGTGATGAGAAGTTTGAAGAATAGTTGTCTACTAATGGCCTAACAGAGCACACTAATGCATCTTTAATGATAAAATTGTACTCGTCTAAGTGAGGCTATATGTGCTGATGATGTGCTGAAGGAGTATGATACTGACAAAGACAGAAAAACTCTCGGGATCTTTTGTCATCAGGTTTAAAAAAGATTCGCACACGCATGCCAGCATGCATGCTCACACAAATAAAAACTAGATAATAATACTGCTAATAATAATAATGATGATGATAATGATGATGATGAAAAAAGAAAAATATGATGGCTTCAGGTATGGCTGGAAAATTAAAAACACCTACCCATAGCCTGTATTTGTGTACTTGTATTTCTGTAAAATCATCTTCCTCACATTGAAAGGTCAGTTGCTATTTTCCCTGGGCAAAACAAAAAGGTCTTTGGTTGCCTCTTGTGCTTTGGTGGTAAACCATATATCTGTCATTCTATGAATTGTGTCTAAAGAAAGTGTAAGGTTGAAACATCATGCATTTTATCAGGTTTAGAATTTTTGCTCAATATATAACTTGCTTTCCTCCATCACTTGTCTCCTGAGGTCATCCTCTTCATCTATTACTGGGACTATGATAAACAGTTTTATCTGGACTGGAAGTTGGCCTTTTAAGCTTTATTTATTGAAAAAAAAGAAAGAAAGAAATAAAGAAAGAAAGGAAAATAGCCAGAAGGTGGCTTAATGTTTGATTATAGTATTTTAAAGTAATGCCGCTCTCCAATCTTCTGTCAGTTTGGCATCAATGAGGCAGCTACGTATACTTTTACTGTTGTGTAGTCACTGTAGTGCATCTTGTGCCAGAATTCAGTGTTAAAACACCGCTCTCTACAAGTGCTGTTTGGTCCTAGGTGAACCCGAGGTCCATTATGGGCCTGTTCACAACTGGCTGAGCCACGAACTAACTAGTCTGGGGATCAAATATGTGGCAACCCACTTGAAAGCGTGTCGATATTTAACTGCTCTGCAATGATGACATGAGTGGTTAAACAAACACACTTGCTCTTCCTATCCTCTTTGATCCACACTTAACCATTCATTGTCAAGATCACACCATGTTTGACCTACAGATTAGTTAGTCCCTGGATGAACTGGTTGTTAACAGGCCCTATGACTTCCTGTGTTTAGAACTTGTAATCTGCCCCTCAAGATGACCTGTGCCAAGTTTGATCTGCCCAGCCTTACTATAAATACGCCCAATAGGGACATGTAAAGGTTTGGGATAGAATGGCCATAGAACTTCATGATATTTTCTTGCCAAATGGTGTGTTTAAAAATGCATTTCATGTGTAGCTAGCCATCCATTGAGAATGGTAGCGGCCAAGTCTGGACCAAAGAGGATTGGTAGAGCAAGTGTATTTGTGGATGTTTTTGTCTTAAATTCAGGAAGATTTAGACAGTTTTGAAGAATAAAAGCTGAGTAACGTGGATATTCCATTTAGGGGTCAGTGATTTGTGTTTTTGACTGCACTTTGATATGTAGATAATGTTCACTGGAATCAGTGGCTGCCTGGTTTAAATGAAAACCAAGACAGACAGACAAGTGTTTTCCCTAGAATTCATCTTCTAGGAAATGTGACACATTGTGTGGAAACATTGAATTGTGTAAGAAAATAGAGAGTTATTTTTAACAAAGATGCAGTAATAGAAACCCTGAATGCGATGAGTTCTTCCTAACATTTGAAAGCACATCAACACACAAGAAGCCTGATGCTGGGAACGGAGAACGCATTTCTAGGAATGAGTACAATTACAAGGTATTGTAGCTGTTTTCTCTGAAACATATTCTGAAATAATCAGTTAATTTGCCTGACGTGATCATTCTTTGCTGCTGTCATTTTTCTCACAACAGAGTTGTGATGAGAAAACCGTGGTGTCAATTACAAAGGGAAAAAAGACAGAATTTCATTATTTTTATTAATGGACCTGAATACCCCTACCTCCAGTTTGGGCATCATTTGTCAGTGTACTCATCTGGTTTTGTTGCAGATTACAAATTGTGATTTCCTTTGAAGATTGGTAGCAACACTTTAATATCATTACTACCTGAGGAAGAGCTTTTCAGGGAAATTATGGTCTCTTTTATTAATAAATTTATTTATTTATTTATCAGCAAAATCATAATAGGACATTGACTAAGATTAAAACCAGAGATAGGGCTAAGATTTTCTACATTGTGTGTTTGGATGATTGACTTAACCCAACCCCAAGTTTTCCTCCTCTGCTCCTGAATCACCCTTTCAGCAGCTGTGAGGGGCAGGTAGGGGCAGGGTAGTTACATAACAGCAGACAGTCAGATTGATTCTTTCCCCATAGGGGCTCATACCTTTATTTTGTATACTATTTAAGGCCCGATTCAGAACAGAGGACAAACAGATCTGCGGATCAAATATGGCCGACCCACTTGAATGCTTGTTGCGTAAACCCGGCAGGAAATCTATTCAGTGTCTAATCCCGAATTAAGCAGCAAGCTTTTTAAATGGGTTGCCATATTTGATCCGTGGATTTGTTAGTCCACTGTTCTGAATGTGCTCTAAGAGTAAATGTAATGTAAATGTAAATAAGTTTATTAAAACATGGCAACCAAAAGGTTGAAGTTATACATAAAATAGAATGAGAATAGAATTTATAAATTAAAATAATGATATACAAGTATAATATAGGATATATGCGAACAGAACTTAATGAGATAAAAAGGATAAATTAAAATAAATGAATTAAAATAAATTTTTTCACAGGCATCTGAAAGTTAGTGTAAAAGAGGATGGAGTAATGATAATTAAGTACAATAAAGGCCAAAATAATTTTTAAAAGTAAAACTTAGACCACTGATATATCAGAGGCTAGGCTAAGGTGAACTCAGTTCAGTTAACTAGGAAACATCCAACAGGGAAACATTTACCTTAAAAAGTGTTGACTTATCTTCAGTGTAAACACGCATTAAGTTCCATCTCAGCCAGGATGTGTTTGCTTGCGGTAGTGGCTCAATTATTTCAACCAGGATAAATTATCAATTTTTCAGATATACATAATTTTGGAATCATTTAAGGTTTTTTTTTTTTTTTTTTTTTTTTTTTTAATTTTTTTTTTTTTTCGTTTTTTTTGGGGGGGGGGGGGCTAACNAAAAATCACAACTTTCCTGGTGAAAATGCTCCAGCCATTACCCTAGATATTGTAACAGCTATACTGTTCACCGGGGAAAGTAAATGACAGCTGTTATGGAGCTGTAGAATTCAGAGCTTTCCCCAGCACCATCCATTTCCAGTAATTAGGCAGATGTCGGCTGATTTGAGCTCCGATTACAAAGTCATTTGCCATCCAAGCACATTTCTGGATATTTGAACATGATTCATGACTTCAGTTAGTGTAACATTAGTTGGTTATAAATCTTAGGTTACTCCAACATGATGCAGCGATTTCCTCATTTCAAATAAGACTTATGGTACCTGGGAGATGGCGTGGGGGGGGGGGGGGTATGACTCTCCAAGTGACTTGTTAGATAGGTGTCTAAGACAGTTTGAGATGTCACAGCTTGGATGGTGCTATCTGCTCTCACCTGTCATTTTCACAGTGATAAGCAAAAAAATGTCCATGGTTTTGATTTGCATGAAGAAGTGATGACTGACAGCTACAATTATTAACTGTTGATGGAGATCAGAAAATCACCAAAGTTTGGCTGATGACAAGACAAGGACTGACCAAGATGCACTTCACAGTACTAAATGCTTTATTGCAGCGCTGAAAGAAAACGGCGGCTATGGATTTCCCATCAAAATCATATGTATATAATAGTATTTGTAGTAATTACCATCATCGCAGCTATTAACTGACAGCCAACGGCTTTTTCCTGATTGGTGGAGATGTTCCCGGCAGATTTCATCAGAATCAATAAAAGCTTTGGCTACGACTGCTCTCTCTGTTACTGGAACATGGTTCTAGGTAATAACATCAGGGCAATAATGAGTGATTTCTGTGGAAGCCAGCTGATGTTTGATGTGGCAGTGTTAGGGTACAGATAGTGCTGAAGAGGGAAGAGTAGCAGTAGGTGGAATGGCAGATGGCTTCACCCCGCGAGAGGCGCCCAGAAAGTGTGAGGTATACATGGTACTGGGAGGTATATACAGACATGAGCTTTTGCCACGGAATTAGGGAATTCTGCTTTTATTGTTTCTCATGACTCCGGGGCAGGTAAACCCCCCAAAAAACTTAAGGTTTTGGGTTTCACAATAAATGTTCCTTTTTTTTTTTCTTTTCTAAACCCGTGCTCGTGTCTGTATTTATCTTAGTTAAATAGAGCATAAAACTTAGTCTTCTGAGTGCCAATAATTCCTCACTATGGGCGTATTCCCAGACATTTAGATTGATCTATCCCTGTGGGGAGTCTCACTAGATTACTGTCAGATAACCCGGCTTAAATGTCCGTCCCGCCTACTACAAGCTGTAAGGGGGTAATTAACTTTCGCTGCTGCTCGGCTGACAGCTATTTAGCGTGAACCCCCAGGGAGTTAGGTCGATCGAAAGTAGATCGATCTAATCTCTGGAAATGGGGTCTATGATTTATTGTGTCTGAATGAAATTAAGTAAAAATGAAATATTATTGGACAGTTATGATATTGACTTGATGAAGCAGCCAGTTTTATTGTACCACCAGCGTAGGCGCTGGCGGTACACATGGTTTTAGTCCCGACCCGTATGTTCCGCCGGCTCCGCCGGCTCCTGCGGCTCCGCCACCAAGTCACNGACTAGGTAACAAGCTACCTTCTGAGCATCCATTTCCTTTAATGCAGCTGTGAATTCATTCTTTGCACCTACAAAATTGCTCCCTTGATCTGATCTGATCTGGCGAACTTTTCCTCTAATAGAAATGAAACATCTAAGAGCATTTATAAACGCATCTGATGACATGTCGTCCAGCATTTCAACATGCACTGCTCTAGAACATAAACAGGTAAATAACAGACCATAGCGTTTGAACTCCTTCCTATTCTGTTTCACAATGAAAGGACCAAAGCAATCCATGGCACTATATTCAAATGGAGATGATGCTTCCACACGATCAGAAGGCAAATCTGCCATTTTCTGCTCTTCCACTGGTTTTCTTATTTTCCTGCATGTAACACATCTGTGAATAATTTCAGATGTCAACTTCCCTCCAGCAAGGATCCAAAATCCATTGACTCTGACTTCATTAAGAGTCATACCACGGCCCATATGACCAATGCGTTTATGAAAATGAGATACAATCAATTTTGAAACATAGCTATCCTTGGGTAATATTACTGGATGCTGAACAGAAAAGGCAAAACTTGATTGTCCTAGCCTTCCTGCCGCACGAATTACTCCTTTATTGTCTTTAAAGGGGTTCAATGTTGAACTAGGAGGTTTTTCCTCGAACTTCTGTTCTTGAGCTAATTTTATCAAGAATGCGGTCGTTTCTTGCCTTTCCTCTTCTGTAGTGAGACTTGCATTTTTTGATGCCTCTTGCTCTTCTTTTGAGCCTTGCAATTGCCCTGACTGCTGTAGACCAGTCAGAAAATTTCTCCAGTCTTTCTATCATGGACTTCCCTACTACTGTCTGTGTACTCCTCACAGTAGCCGTTTTGATCTCTGGGTCCATTTCTGGTAACTGTACATCATTATGGGGCATGTCAGCCATCTCTAAATCAGGATTCCAAAGAAATCTTGGTCCTGTAAACCAGGTGGAGTCTCTCAACTTCTCCACTGATAAACCTCTTGATGCGTGATCTGCAGGGTTGTCTTCACTTCTTACATAGTGCCATTGCTGTGGGGAAGTTGCTTCTCTGATCAGCTCTACTCTGTTGGCTACATATATTTTAAATCTGCGTGTGTCATTGTTTATGTAACCTAGCACAATTTTTGAATCTGTCCAAAAATAATGACGGTACTTCTCTGTCATCTCAGATTCAAGAACTTTGCTCATTTTGAGAGAGACTACTGCAGCATTGAGCTCCAATCTTGGTAGGGTGATAACCTTCAATGGAGTTACTCTGGCCTTTGACATGACAAGAGAACAATGTACTTCGTTTTTCTCGTTCACAAGTCGTATATAAGAACATTGTCCATATCCAGATAAACTCGCATCAGAGAAATGATGAAGTTCTCTTCGCGTTACTGTTCCAAAGTTCTTTGGTATAAAACACCGGGCTACCTTGATATTTTGAATATCCTTCAATTCTTCAGACCATTTTTCCCAATGTGGCATAAGATCATTGGAAAGTTCTTCATCCCATGCAGAATTCTCTTTACACATTTGTTGCAATATCTGCTTTCCAATAAGAACAAATGGGGATAGAAAGCCTTGGGGATCATACACGGATGCCACTGTAGATAGCACTCCCCTGCGTGTTTTTGCCTTGACTTCACTGGTAAAAGCTCTGTACTGAAAAACATCATCTTCTACATTCCACTGTAATCCCAATGCAGTGGAAACTGGCAATCTGTCTTTATTCAAATCCACACCATTCACCTCTGTAGCACGCTCAGACTCTGGGACTGTTTCCAATACCTCCCTGCTATCGGACAAGAACTTGTGCAATCGTATGCCTCCACTGGCACACAATTTCCTTGCCTGATCGATAATCTGAATGGCGGTATCTGCGTCATCAGAGCTGGTCAAACCATCATCAACATATTCATTCATTCATGGGTATTCATTCTCATAACTTTTAGCAAGATATTTCAAACCAAAATTGGCACAACCAGGCGATGAAGTAGCCCCAAAAAGATGTACTTTCATCCTGAATACCGTTGGCTCCTTGGTAATGTCACCATTTGTCCACCACAGAAATCGCAGGTAATTTCTATCGTTATCTTGGACAAGGAATTGATGAAACATTTTTTCAATATCACATGCTACTGCCACTGGATGTTCTCTAAATCTAATCAAAACTCCTAGAAGGCTACTTGTTAAGTCGGGACCACTTAGTAAATGTTGATTAAGTGAGGTTTGTTTGTAAGTTGCAGAACAATCAAATACCACACGAAGTTTTCCTTTCTGTGGATGATAAACTCCATGATGTGACAAGTACCATACTTCTCCTTTAGTGGTATCATCTGGAGCTTCTTCAGCCTCACCTCGGTCTATAATACCTTGCACCATGCTCGTGTACGATTCACGATAACTTGGATCTCGCTCAAACTTGCGTCTCAGATGATCAAGGCGTTGGAGTGCCTGGGACTTGTTATCAGGGAGAGCTGGTCGTCTTCTGAATGGCAATGGCATCTGAATGTGACCATTATCCAACTGCTGTATATTGGTTTCTTGTTCTCTCAAAAACTGCAAATCTTCTTGAGACATCTCAACTTCGGCCTTGTCATGAACAAAATCCCTTTCTAAGGCATTAATAACATCTCTTGGCATACAAGGAAACACCTCCTTTGTCGTCACACGGTGACAAACTGAAGCTAAGTTATCTCTTGAAGAGCAACCAACAATACTCCACCCAAGTATAGTCTGCACTGCATATGGCTCACTATTTCCACCAACTAGGGTATCTCTGGGTAGCAGTGCTCGTGGACAATTAAAACCTATGAGTAAACCCACATCACAAGTCTGTAGGGGAGGAATCTTGTTCAAAAGAGGCTTTAGATGTTGCCAGTCTGTTACAGTTTTTCTCGTAGGAATTTGTGTTCTGTCAGCTGGTATAAACTCTCTNACCCCCCAAAATCTATCTAAGATTTTTAACAACATAAAGAGTGCATGACCTGCACACTACCTGAAACATTAAATTAAATGTACATTAATATCTTAAGGAAAATTATTTCCAGTGTACATAACTTTCTAAAAGCAATTTATCTTAATACAAATTACTGTCTTGCTAAAAGTAATACCAATTTGAATTGGGCGTTCCAATACAGTAACTTGAGACAAGGGTCTTGTTAAATGAGACTTATAAGAAAAGCAACTGATGCAAAGCAAATATGTTAAAGACAAATAAAATATTGTAAAACTGGATCCAAAGATCAAGGAGTAAATGATAAACACAAAAATAAACACTATTTGCTATCAATACATTAACCGCTGCATGTAGAGGTTATATGTTCTACCTTAATTTCCTTTATAACTTGTTGCTTAAGGTAAATCCACATGTCACCTTAATATAGTACACTGACATACTTTCTTACACCCATAACTCACCGTTCACGCCCTAGACCTATTGTGAAACTAGCTTTGTCTATTTTCCAAGTCACCGTGAAGACTGAGAACTAAAAAATGAGATGACATTTTTTAAAGGATTCATGATCTAAGTTACCAACTCAAACAGTGAGAATGAATCCAAAAAATCTATATCCTACCTTAAACAATAAAACTCACAACGTCAACATTCAAACTTAACTACAAGTTTTAAACAGTTAGTCATTGAGCAACTCACTCACTTACAGTCCTAATTACATTCAGAGAGTACTAACAACTTTCAATCAAAAGCACTAACTTCTGAATTGGTCTTTCTAAAATAACTGGCTTGGTTTCGCGTTTTCCCAGTGAATTTAAGTCATCAGTTCCTACACAAATCTTGGCCTTGCGCACTAATTTATCCTTGCTGGGAATACATTCAACCACTCTGCCTAGTGGCCAACTGTTTCGCGCTACATTAGGTTCCACAACAAGAACAATATCTCCCACTGTGATATTTCTCTTACATCTTGTCCAGCACTGTCTCTTGTTAAGATTCTGAAGATACTCTTTCCTCCATCTGCTCCAGAACTGTTGTGTGAGAAACTGAACTCTTCTCCATCTTTTCCTGAGATACATGTCCTGAGAAACAAAATTTCCTGGGGGTGGTAGTGGCACACTGGATTTCATTGTAAGAATGTGATTAGGTGTCAGGGGCTCTGCACACTCAGGATCATTGATATTGGCTATTGATAGAGGACGGCTGTTTACGATTGCCATTGCTTCATAAAACAGTGTGCGTAAAGATGAATCATCCAATCTACCTGGGCAGAGATTAATCACTCCTGCTAATACATTCCTTATAGTACGAATCTGTCGCTCCCATACTCCACCAACATGACTAGAATGAGGTGCATTCATAAGAAAATCACAATCTTGATTGGCTAGGTAACAAGCTACCTTCTGAGCATCCATTTCCTTTAATGCAGCTGTGAATTCATTCTTTGCACCTACAAAATTGCTCCCTTGATCTGATCTGATCTGGCGAACTTTTCCTCTAATAGAAATGAAACATCTAAGAGCATTTATAAACGCATCTGATGACATGTCGTCCAGCATTTCAACATGCACTGCTCTAGAACATAAACAGGTAAATAACAGACCATAGCGTTTGAACTCCTTCCTATTCTGTTTCACAATGAAAGGACCAAAGCAATCCATGGCACTATATTCAAATGGACATGATGCTTCCACACGATCAGAAGGCAAATCTGCCATTTTCTGCTCTTCCACTGGTTTTCTCATTTTCCTGCATGTAACACATCTGTGAATAATTTCAGATGTCAACTTCCCTCCAGCAAGGATCCAAAATCCATTGGCTCTGACTTCATTTAGAGTCATACCACGGCCCATATGACCAATGCGTTTATGAAAATGAGATACAATCAATTTTGAAACATAGCTATCCTTGGGTAATATTACTGGATGCTGAACAGAAAAGGCAAAACTTGATTGTCCTAGCCTTCCTCCCACACGAATTACTCCTTTATTGTCTTTAAAGGGGTTCAATGTTGAACTAGGAGGTTTTTCCTCGAACTTCTGTTCTTGAGCTAATTTTATCAAGAATGTGGTCGTTTCTTGCCTTTCCTCTTCTGAAGTGAGACTTGCATTTTTGATACCTCTTGCTCTTCTTTTGAGCCTTGCAATTGCTCTGACTGCTCTAGACCAATCTGAAAATTTCTCGAGTCTTTCTATCATGGATTTCTTTTCTACTGTCTGTGTACTCCTTACAGAAGACATTTTGATCTCTGGGTCCATTTCTGGTAACTGTACATCATTGTGGGGCATGTCAGCCATCTCTAAATCAGGATTCCAAAGAAATCTTGGTCCTGTAAACCAGGTGGAGTCTCTCAACTTCTCCACTGACAAACCTCTTGATGCGTGATCTGCAGGGTTGTCTTCACTTCTTACATAGTGCCATTGCTGTGGGGAAGTTGCTTCTTTGATCAGCTCTACTCTGTTGGCTACATATATTTTAAATCTGCGTGTGTCATTGTTTATGTAACCTAGCACAATCCTTGAATCTGTCCAAAAATAATGACGGTACTTCTCTGTCATCTCAGATTCAAGAACTTTGCTCATTTTGAGAGAGACTACTGCAGCATTGAGCTCCAATCTTGGTAGGGTGATAACCTTCAATGGAGTTACTCTGGCCTTTGACATGACAAGAGAACAATGTACTTCGTTTTTCTCGTTCACAAGTCGTATATAAGAACATTGTCCATATCCAGATAAACTCGCATCAGAGAAATGATGAAGTTCTCTTCGCGTTACTGTTCCAAAGTTCTTTGGTATAAAACACCGGGCCACCTTGATATTTTGAATATCCTTCAATTCTTCAGACCATTTTTCCCACTGTGGCATAAGATCATTGGAAAGTTCTTCATCCCATGCAGAATTCTCTTTACACATTTGTTGCAATATCTGCTTCCCAATAAGAATAAATGGGGATAGAAAGCCTTGAGGATCATACACGGATGCCACTGTAGATAGCACTCCCCTGCGTGTTTTTGCCTTGACTTCACTGGTAAAAGCTCTGTACTGAAAAACATCATCTTCTACATTCCACTGTAATCCCAATGCAGTGGAAACTGGCAATCTGTCTTTATTCAAATCCACACCATTCACCTCTGTAGCACGCTCAGACTCTGGGACCGTTTCTAATACCTCCCTGCTATTGGACAAGAACTTGTGCAATCGTATGCCTCCACTGGCACACAATTTCCTTGCCTGATCGATAATCTGAATGGCGGTATCTGCGTCATCAGAGCTGGTCAAACCATCATCAACATAGAAGTGATGCTTAATAAATTCTGCTGCCAATGGGTATTCATTCTCATAACTTTTAGCAAGATATTTCAAACCAAAATTGGCACAACCAGGCGATGAAGTAGCCCCAAAAAGATGTACTTTCATCCTGAATACCGTTGGCTCCTTGGTAATGTCACCATTTTTCCACCACAGAAATCGCAGGTAATTTCTGTCGTTATCTTGCACTAGGAATTGATGAAACATTTTTTCAATATCACATGCTACTGCCACTGGGTGTTCTCTAAATCTAATCAAAACTCCTAGAAGGCTACTTGTTAAGTCGGGACCACTTAGCAAATGTTGATTAAGTGAGGTTTGTTTGTAAGTTGCAGAACAATCAAATACCACACGAAGTTTTCCTTTCTGTGGATGATAAACTCCATGATGTGGCAAGTACCATACTTCTCCTTTAATGGTATCATCTGGAGCTTCTTCAGCCTCACCTCGGTCTATAATACCTTGCACCATGCTCGTGTACGATTCACGATAACTTGGATCTCGCTCAAACTTGCGTCTCAGATGATCAAGGCGTTGGAGTGCCTGGGACTTGTTATCAGGGAGAGCTGGTCGTCTTCTGAATGGCAATGGCATCTGAATGTGACCATTATCCAACTGCTGTATATTGGTTTCTTGTACTCTCAAAAACTGCAAATCTTCTTGAGACATCTCAACTTCGGTCTTGTCGTGAACAAAATCCTTTTCTAAGGCATTAATAACGTCTCTTGGCATACAAGGAAACACCTCCTTTGTCGTCACACGGTGACAAACTGAAGCTAAGTTATCTCTTGAAGAGCAGCCAACAATACTCCACCCAAGTATAGTCTGCACTGCATATGGCTCGCTATTTCCACCAACTAGGGTCTCTCTAGGTAGCAATGCTTGTGGACAATTAAAACCAATGAGTAAACCCACATCACAAGTCTGTAGGGGAGGAATCTTGTTCAAAAGAGGCTTTAGATGTTGCCAGTCTGATACAGTTTTTCTCGTAGGAATTTGTGTTCTGTCAGCTGGTATAAACTCCCTAGTGAATGCTTGATCAATCTCCAATGTCTCAGTAGACTTGAATCCTCTTACTCGCAATCTTCTGATTTTCTTGCTGTCTATGAGGGACTTTTGACTTGACATTGTTGATAAACTAAGTGTGGCATGCTCTGTTTCAGCATTTAAAGCAGCAGCCGTATCTTCTAATAAAAATGTAGTGTCACTCTGTGTATCTAAAAGTGCATAGGTCAACACCTCATGTTCTGGATTTTCCTGTGTAGACACCCAAACAGGCACTATCATGGTGGTGCTACTCTGACGGTGATGCTGATTGACTTTGAGAGAATTTACGCTTTGGGTTTCTCTGCTGGTAGGTGGCTGCCGTTCTTCGTGCATGCAGGTTGGATGCTTGCCCTTACAGGTACCACATACATGTTTTCTTCTGCAGTCACTGTTTCTGTGTCCCTGTCCTAAACATCCAAAGCACAAATTCTTTTTCACCACAAACTCCCTTTTCTTGGATATCGTTAAAGCGCCAAAGTCCCCAGATAGCAATGAGCGGTCGGGCCGACGTCGGCATTGGTCGGCACGGTCGCGGTCGGCAGTCGTTGTCGGGCCGACGTCGGGCCACTACTAGTGACCCGACGTCGGGCCGACGACTGCTTCACGCCGTTGGCCCGACGTCGGTATAACGGTGGCTCATCAGCTGTGCGTCGGGCCACTACTGGTGACCCGACGTCGGGCCGACGACTGCTTCACGCCGTCGGCCCGACGTCGGTATAANCTCTGCTACACCAGCATTAACATTTAGAGCTCTGACCGTATCATGCACCTTGTTCACCAATGGAGAGGTAATGGGATTGCAAGCCACTTCTGATTCTTCTGACAGGAAAGCACAAAAGTCACGAAAGGAGGGGTAGCCTTCAGTCTTCATAGACCTTGTCACTTGACGATTCCATCTGTGTGATACAAACTGTGGTAGCTTGTTAACCATTTTCCTGTTTTCACTATAATCGTTCAAAACTGTGAGTCCCTTGACGTGCGGCATGGCATCACATACAGCATTCAGAAAGTCTGAGTAGTCTCTGAGTGCATTTCCATCTTTTTCTGGAATCTTTGGCCATTTATCTAGCTTTTCTCTGAAAGACTTCTGTATCAGGAACTCATCTCCAAACCTTTCGTTCAGCTTTCTCCAGGCATCATCAAATGCTGCTTCATCTGTTCTNTAGTTTTGTATCAGGATTAGGTTCTGTTTACGTTGTTTTAATGACTTTTTTACCATAATTGCCATTGCATTTTTGATTGGTTGTTTTATTGATTGGATTGTTCGTTGAAACATATATTTTTGAGGGTAGTGGTAGCTAAGTGATGAAATTAAAAGGGTCAGCCTACATAGCTGATTTTTTTGTATCCCATGGTTGTTAAAAATTCTATGAGGTGCATACAATCTGATTTCCAGTCCAATAGGATACAAGCTGTAGTCGTCTAGCAATGTGACTGAGATTTGTGTGACCCCAGCATGATAATGAGGCAGTCTGAGAAAACTTAGCATCCATTTGTTCTCTGCGTATACCTAACATTATTCCTCATGTTTGTTCAAATTGATTTTTGTATCCCTGTGGCTTTTTTCAGAGATGAGTATTGACCTGAACAATTTGTGTTTTGCATCATTTGCACTAGGGAGTAAAGAGGGCGCTACGTAATGGTCTGCACCGTCTCCCCCCCCCTCCCCCCTCCCCTCTCCCGCCAAGCACTCCATTTCACTTTATCCCTTATGAATAAAATTGCTCTGTTTGTGGACTTCTTCACTGCTAGTAGGAGAGATGAGGTTGTATTACATGATATCTGTTTAAGACTAATGGCACACAGCTTGGCAAATTGATATCTTTACAAATTCTAGACAGTGTATTAATTGGTGACCTAACTACATTGTATGGGCAATAATAACAGTTATAACCAAGACTTAAGGAATAAAATTATTTGCTAAGTTTTATAATTATGCGTTGGTGTGGGCGAAAACAGGAGTCACCCTATTGAACGTAGGTTGGGAACTGATGAATGAAAAGAAGTGAACTTGGTTAAAGTGACATAACACATAATTATAAAAGGTGGGGCTTTTGATATGCCGCCAAAGAAAAGACTGCACCGTTTGTCTTTTCTCCCCCAGTTAAGGAATTGCGTGTATACAGCTAGAGAACTACATTTCTGGCTGTGTCAGTGAAGAAAAAGCTGCACATTATAATTTATGGCTGCCATCAATTTACCAATAAGCTGTGTGTGATATCACATCACTGACTACATTCAGTGCCAAGTCCTCTTCATACGTCTTCCACCTACTGCTTCTCAAAGATATATTAATGTTTTAATGACTGTGGATTTTATTTGAGTTGTGTTGAAGAAACTGGTACAGTCTAATAATATATACTGATATGTGACAGAAAATTTACTCAGAGGGTCACTAGTGTATTCTTAAAATGTTGATTCAAAAAGTTTCAAAAAGATATTTTTTAAGTGTCTGAGAGCATTTCTTATGAATAACTGAAAGTGAAAAAACTAAAAAAAAAAAAAATTCTAGAAGAATTGTAGTGAAATGTATGAAAATAGCAAGTAATTACAGTACATAAAAGTTGTAGTGTGTCCGTAGCACTACATTTCCCATTCTTATTACCCTGCCATATTTCCCTTTTGTCATTTCCTATTTGATTCAAAGCTCATGTACAGTTACTGGGAAGTGTCAATTTTGTGTTAGTTTTAGGAGACTTCAGGGTCAGCGCCGTGGCTCACTGGTGATCAGATCAGATTACTGACATGTGAGCTGCCATTTCTTGTCCTGTTATCACTCTCAGGATCACCCTTAATGGCCCTTAATTCCAATAATTACATGAAAGCCATAACAGTTCAGCAGATGTATTGATAAGACCGCCCGTACAACTTCTGATATTTGTGTTATGTGTCTGAACCATTTGACTTCATTAACGTGATTACCTTACATGATCAACAGGACTATTATGACTATAAATTTCCTGGAATATGCTTGCAGTATTCTATTTAACAAAATTTTATTTTATTTAACAAAATTATTCTATTTAACAAAATTTTATTTTATTTAACAAAATTCGGATTAAATTTGTGGTCTTCACTTGGGGATTTTTTTTTTTTTTTATGTGCTTTATCTTGGTCTCTTAGAAGTTTACGTTACCAGTGACACAGACCAGGGAGGGGGGGGGGGGGGCTGTTTCACAAATAACTAATGCCAGCTTCGTGAAACGGGGCCCCAGGTCTGTTACTATAGTGACTTAAATTTCTACATTTACCAGACAATATTTTAGCATTTGCAACTTTAAGCTGATCAAATAAGGAACTGAAAAAGATAAAGTTATCACAATTGTTGACAAATGTCACCAGGGAATTGCTATTGTTAAAGCATTTTGTGGAAGGTTTATTTTTAAATCATCTTCGTGATGAGTTCTGGAAAGGCAGATTGCAAACCCCTGCCAGGGACTTCCAAGGCTTTATATCCCTGAGTGCTGTGTCTGCTGCTGCCAGATAACAGAGAGATCAGAGAGACAGAACTGGCTTCTGGGGGCTATTATTACACACCCTGCTTCTACAAGATAAATCTTAGGTATGGTTCCCAGACCCTAGCATACTAACTGTGGATCGATCTATCTCCTAGGGAATTCTTGGTAAGTTGCAATCAACTTAAGCAGATTAGATGTCTGTTACGCCTACTGCAGCTGCTAGCTAGGAGGGAATAAATCATCATTTAGCAGCTTCAGTACTAGTAGGCGTGCCAGACATCTAAGCAGATTAAGCTGAAAGCAATTTAGTGAGAAACCCCTTGGAGATGGATCGATCCTGTTGAACTGATCTAGGTAAGGGAACCCTGTCTAAGGCACTTGTTTTTGTTAAAACCATTGTGAATACTACTTCAGCAGTCAGTCTTCATCTCCAGAGTTGCTGTGAAAACACCTGTGTTAGTGGCAGAGATAGCCACATGTTCTGTGTCCATGAAGGTGTTATTGTCTATTGACCCGAGCCTGCATGCTGATTGGTTCTTGGTAATTCACTCAGTCACAGGTGGTTTACACGCACCCTGGGATGGTGGATCCACATACACCCTGGGTATCCAGGTGTGTTGGGGAGAGTGAGGTAGAAGCACCCTAAGATTCACATGTCATAGCTGGAAACTGATATGTAGTGTCAGAGGGTAGGGAATACTACCCCCCCCCTCCCCCTTAATCACCAATCACCAAGATTAAAACAGCTTGATCACCAATCACCAAGATGTATTCAGGCCAATCACCAATCACAAGAATTCCTGAATCATGCTTCACACAGAATATTGGGCTCAAATAGTGCATCACGCTTGAAAAATAAGAGCAATTACGCAAAACACAAAAGATATTCCCTACTAGTACCTTCTTGTCATCATTCCTGTGCAGTTTCCAGTAACTGCAGCTCCAGTTTCAGAAGTCACAGTCACTGCACTGAAGAAAACTGAGTTTATCCAGGAATATCTGGGCACCATTAAAAAGTTAATTTCATACTTGACTTTAATTCTAACTCTGCAAGTCCTTGCCTATAAATTGATCCATGATGAATTCCCCCCCCCACCCAAAAAAAAAAAAAAAAAAAAGAAGAAGAAGAAAAATTTGTTCAAGTTTTGATGTTGACAATCATTTGCTTCTAATTGACAAAGTATTGTTATATCCTGTGCTAAAAAGAATACAGTTTTTATGGCCAAATGAAGATCAATGGCAATAAGAGTTGTGAAGAATGTGAGCTACAGTGAGCAGAGAACACACTGGCAGAAATAAGCTGAGATGATATGAGGAAGACCCCAGTACACTGGAAACCTGCAGTGGTCATGTTTTTAGCCAAGATAGGCTGAACTTACGTAAGACATCACAAATAAGTAAATTTAAAAAAAAATAGTAATTGCAGAAAATTATAAAATTTACATGTTTATAAATATTTTAAAATCTTGAAACATGGATTGGCTTTATGTGAGAAATTGCATTTGTTTTGTGAGTATCTAACAATGATAACCATTCAGAAGTAAAAGGTTAGAAATTTGTTCACATCATAGTGCTTACCAGACCTTTTAAAGCTCTCACATTTTTTTAGGGTTTCACATGCAGATCTATACAGTGAAGGCATTTTCCCCTCCTCTCCCTTAGGTATCTTCTGTCACCTCCAACTATCTATTTTTACTAGTAATCATGTAGTGTGCCTCATAACATTGTTACACCTGAATATGAAAAATTGATTGTCAAAAACCTTACTCTGTTGACAGCTATGACTGTATTTGTGATGTATTGTATCCCTGTACTTACATGTTCCACAACAACTAATTGGTTTTCTTGCCCATGCCACAGCTGGCTTGTTGTAAAGAATCATTGGTTTTCTATGGTTCTGATGGCATGTTAGATGTGGGTTCATTTGTAAATGACAAGGTTTTACTACTGCAGAGGTGGTGGAGGAAGCAGGTCTGGGAGGACTCATGAAGGATGAGAGAGAGAGAGAGAGAGAGAGAAGACATGCAAACAGAAAAGATGGATAAAATTAGCATTGTGGTGAAAGGTTTCTTCTAATGTGAAAACTAATTATTTATAGGAGATGTTTTTATGTAGATAAAGTTTCTAAGGGGTTGGGATTGAAAACAAAATTGTTTTCTCTAGGAGGTACCCATCCCAAGTATTCAAGGAAGCATTTTTAACACTTCAATAATTCAGGAAGAGACGGCTTCGTTTTCTTGAAGCATGGCCCAGTCTCTCAGTCACCGTGGCCCAGTCATAACGTTGTGGGGAACTATATACGCAGGCCCCTTGTCGTTAGGAGGGAAGTAGTCTCCATTATTAAATAACAAAAGTCATGGTTTGTTACATGTGGATGGTGATTCAGTGGTTATCAGAGATGGTCACAGGTGTACCTACGTTGAAGGATGGAAAAGATGTGATTACTAATGGTGTGATGGTAGGAAAGTAGCACCTGATAATAATAATAATAATAATAATAATAATAATAATGTTTAACTTCTAGTGCATTGCTGTACTTAAAAATGGAAAAATTTAACTAAATGCCCCAAACGTTAATTATTTGATATTGCGAAGCTTGACAGTTAAACACCTGGGTCACCTTGATCTTGGTCCCCCTGCATGATCATTCTGATCACAGAGAGAAGCCAGGAGGAAGTTTTTATAGAACTGACCACCTGTGACTGTACTGACCACTGCAGTGTAGACTGACCACTAAGTGGACAGTGTTGTGCAGGATTAATATCTCATATAATTGTCTTCATTAAGTGTGGTGATTAGCTCTACAGCATGTCTTGTTCAGGTATGTGTATAATGACAATGACAGGGTTTTCACCTGTGTGTAGATGTGAAGTGACAGAGAATGTCGTCCTGTCTTGTAAGTGATGATGTCCGTAATTTACATCCAGGACGCAGACAGGTTTGCTTTCAGTATGTGTCGCAGGTTTAATCTCTGTGATTTCACCACATTCCTGAGTGCAGGTGCCTCCTAGAGATATGGGAACGTTTCACTTAGTCTAGCAACTAGAACTGTGTGGGAATGTTTCACCAACATTTTTTAACTAAATGTCATCTTGTCTTCTTTATCCACAGACAAGAGGTATGAGAACCTGTGTCACAGCTGATGACCGCCGCTGACTTCATACATTCCGGACGTGGACACAGATGACCACAGCTGGACACACAGTGGACACTTGGACCAAAGGTCATCATCAGAACTGGACATTTTGGATGACTGGACACTCTGTTAGCATAGAGACTACACATATATATATATATATACATATCTATACTGGTGTATGGAATAGTGGTGGAAATAGGAAAGAAATAAGTAATGTGAGGTGAGCTACAGAATTTACATATAATTTAAATATTTAATCATATTATATGTAGACTTTTCATTAGCATTAAAGATTTTGATATGATGTTTTAAATTGCTTTATAGTGCAGCACGGTTTTATTTGATCAATTGTTTTGTTTGAAGTGGAATAGATGAGTTTCAGTAGAACTTTTGTAAAATGGAGAGCCTTACTAGTATTTATTTATTTATTTATTTATTTATTTATTTATTTATTATCCCACTTTACAAATGTTGAAAACTTGTGGCATGTTAACAACCTGAAAATTATACTTGTCTCCCCAGCTTAATGAGCTGATTATGAATCATTAAACATCAGCAATTATAATAACTTCAATCACTTTATGCTGTTGTCAAGATACGTAAGGATCACTACTGCTTACAAGCTTTATGTGACGTGTGGTAAGACAGACTGTAACCGAGACTGGTTTGGTATGAATTATGTCACATGATGTTCAGATTAATTCACTATACCTGTCTACAGAGTTAAACCAAGACTGGTTTGGTATGAATTATGTCACTTGACATGCGTTTTGATTCATCATTTGTCTATTGCTGTCAAGGAAATAAAACTATGACTGGTTTGGGTAAGACACATGTCATAGGATGATCAAATTAATTCACCATTTCTCTAAGTATCCAAGATGGACCTACCATCACCTGACCCATCAAACAAGGATATATATATATATGACTGAGTGACAAGTGTCCATATATGATAATACCACTGGTGAAAGTACTGTAGTTGATGTTCTGGTGAGGTATATGTAATGTGGACTGGTAATAGGACAGACTTCACTTAAACAGAATTTATTACACATGGTGAATTCCTGGAGTGCAATATTGTGTGGGATATCGTTGAACAGTTCCATTTGCTATAGTGTGTGTTTGAATTGACTAAAGTTACATTTGTCAATAGCTAAAGAAAAAATGTAACTGATAATTACCAGCCGATACTTCACCTGCTGACAGTCAGACTTCATCAGGGAAATGAGGGCTGTGTTAGGTATTATAACTTGTGTGGGATACATATTGCTGTGATGGGTTGACATCTGACTTCCTTTTACAGAGAAGTAGCAGAATTACAGCAATTTGAGTTATTCAAACATAGCACATAATTTCCATACTAGAAATAGCATTAATTTTGGTATTTGTGGATATTAATGATTATAATTACATGATTATGTCTGCAAGTAAAGTTAATTTTTGTAAATTGGGGCATTTGTGAGAAAATCCTGTCTGAGGAAATCCAATCTTGATGGCTTTTGAAAATTAAGTTATTTTATCGCTGTTTTCAAGACATGACATTTCACTGCAGCTGTGGATGGGATAAAGATATTTTAGAGCTGTTAGTCTATAATGACTTCTAGCCAAAGGAAATCTCTAAGCCTGAAACAATGTCACAGTGATATTTTATACCTCATAAAAGTTGATTACTTTCAATTTTCAGACATATCTGCACTGAAGGAAAAGACATCCTAGGAACAGAAAAGCGAACATCTTCAACATTACTGCTGCTGTGACATTTTGTATTACAGCTAGGACTAGTGCCATTAGTAGAGAAAGAAGTCACAGAGACGGATTCTACCAGATTTAAGTCATTCTATTTATAGACCACATTGACTTGATAATGAGGTCAAACTGACCCAGTTACATAAATTAGATATCAGAATTATAACTACTTGTAGTACGGAGCCTGTATGTCAACAAGCCCAGGGAATTAATACACACCTAGAAGCAGACACGTGACTAGGATCAGGTGCTCGCCATGTTTTCATCTCTCTAAAACTTGCGTGATTTTGCAAAGATTCCAAAGCCCTGTTGATAGAGCAGGGCAGGAAGAACCAGAATTCCATCTGACCTTGGATAAGGTCAGGTGACTGTGATCAGAACGCTGGCTGAATATCGCCCCAGGTGACACAAACTGCACATTCTGCAGCCGCCATATTACTGGCCGTCGCCCTGACCCGCAATAGCCATGGCCAGTTTCTTCAGGAGACGGAGAGGACTGATTTTCAAGGCCATCTTGGCTGTTCCTATATTATGGCTGCTGGTAGTGGCGCTATTAGCCTATCAGGAGAAGGACAGGAAACACGCTGACGAGGACGTCAATCCTCTTCATCAGCGTAATGTGCGTGAAAAGAGAGATCAGTGGGGAGAACAGAACTTTGTACATGATAACCCTCATGGAGGCGATGAGGGTGACAATAGACATGAAAACGAACAAAAAGTGTACAACGAAGAACAGGCACCAGATGGCGTTGTAAACAATGATGGAGGAGATGCGAAGCAGGTCCAACATGAGCAGGCGCCAAAACCTCGTCCACATATTCCAACCAGTACAACGCCCAATCCTAACGCCCCAGGTAAGTGAAAGGGAGTGTCGTACCTAGTTTGGTATTATGGGATGTTGGACAGTTTTGACATATTTTTCATGAAAGGGTGACAGTGAGTAAGATGTGATAAAGGCTGTACGATAGATGGTTGAAATGTTATGCCTCATCAGTAAATAACACAATTAGCCTCATTGAAACAAATATATACTTTTTCACCATCTTTGCGTAATAGAAATAAATTCTCACTGTTGAGTATTGTGTAAATGCAGCTTTTCTTGCTCAGAAAATAAATGAATCTTGTCATGGCTACAGGTGAAATGGGGAAAGCTGTGATTATCAAGAAGGAAGATCTCTCCCCAGAAGAGAGGAAGAAATATGATGCAGGGTTCCAGAAGAACGCCTTCAATCAGTACGCCAGTGATATGATGTCATTACACAGGAGTCTGCCGGACGTCAGGGATAAAGAGTGAGTACCCTGTGGGGGGTGGGGGGGATAGTAGTAGTAGTGGCAATGAGATAAGGAGAAGATGAGTAAGAGCGAAGTAGAGAGATTGTGGGGATTGGAGGAAGGTGGGGGGGAGAAAAGGTTGATTTCTGCATTTGGCAAATTGATTTCCAAGTGAAACGGTTGAAATGCTTTTGACAAAAAAAAAAAAAAAATTGTATTGTATTTGAAATTATATTTGCTACAAATGATCAATTGCTCAATACAGATTCCTAGACTAAGTACAAATTGAAATATCTTGTGACTGACTATCATTTCAGATGCCGTGATTTCAAATATGCCAGCCACCTGCCAGACACCAGTGTTGTCATTTGTTTTCATAATGAGGCTTGGAGCGTCCTGCTGCGTACCGTCCACAGCGTCCTAGACAGATCACCAGCACATTTGATAAAAGAAATTATTCTAGTGGATGATTTCTCTGACATGGGTAAGATTGAATTATTTGTTGTTTTCTTAATTACCTCCACCAAGGAAGTTATGTTTTCACCCTTGTTTGTTTGTTTGTCTGTCTGTCATCAATATAACTCAAAAAGTTATGGACCAATTGTGATGAAATTTTCAGGAACTGTCAGAAGTGGGCCTAGGAACAGATGATTAATTTTTGGTGGTGATCAGGATCAATTATCAAAAATATCGAAAATTTAGGGGTGAAACAGCATTGGATGGAGACTGCTGCCTTGGTGGATGTCTGCGCTCTCTGAGCTATTCATATATTTACAGTCATTCAATTAAGAGGGGGTAAGGAGAGGGGGAAAGGGTATACCTGTAGCTTATCTTTATTATTATATTTTAAAAAAAAGTTAATTTAAATTGTGATAACCATTATCAGTAAAAATAGTTCTGTTCACATACAAAAGGGAATTGCTGAAGTCATTCATAACAAATTTGCAGCATATGTAGATTATGCAGGAGTTCCAGGCTCATTTGAACTTTCAGTTTAAGTGAATTGTAATTTTCATCCAATGAAAGACAAACCTGAGGTCAGGAAAACCAGGAAGCAACCAATTGTCTTGGCTCAGATGCCAGAGGGACTGAACTAAGTGGAAAGGTTTTGACTGTAAATCCCCACAGAGCTAAGAGCCCCCTTGTCTAGTTCAGTGATAGAGGAGAAGCATAAATAAACAAGATCTAAACTGAGCTGACTTCTGAATGGATACAGTTTCACCAAAGGACTTCTTTATTACTTGTTTTCCTTGGCACGATGACAGAGTGCTTATTAGATTGACCTCCAGAATATAAACTGAGAGAGAGCCAGTGTGTGTGTTCTGAGAGAGAGAGAGAGAGAGAGAGAGAGAGAAAGGGAGGGGGGAGAGAGAGAGAGAAAAGGGAGGGGAGAGAGAGAGACAGAGAGAGAGAGAGAGAGAGAGAACTGAGAGAGAGCCAGAGTGTGTTTTCAGAGAGAGAAAGAGAGAGAGAGAGAGAGAGAAAGGAGGGGGGAGAGAGAGAGAAAAGGGAGGGGGAGAGAGAGAGAAAAAGGGAGGGGAGAGAGAGACAGACAGAGAGAGAGCCAGAGTGTGTGTTCAGAGAGAGAGAAGGGGAAGGGAGAGAGAAGGGGAAGAAAGAAAGAAGATGAACAACGGAACCCAGATAATCACCTGAAAACAATAGAAGGGACTTGACCCCTTAGCCACGTCAAATGTGTATGTGTGTGTGTTTGTGTGTGTGTGTGTGTGTGTGTGTGTGTGTGTGTGTGGAGGGGGGGGGTCTGGTTAGATTGGGGGTGGGTCTGATAACAGCCAGGCTACTAATTAAGTTGCCAATCTCAAAATAGTCCAATAAAAAAAAAAAAAAAAAAAATCCATGTACCACTTGATGTAAAGTGGGGTTTAGATCCTGATTGTATAAGAAATAAAAGAATTGTTGTAACTGATACAGTGTAGCATGTGAAGTGGCTGGGAAAGCCTTCCTGTAGTGTTCCAGTAGCTTGCTCACAGTGGGTGGCCAGGCATTCCCTGACTGTGCACATTCTTGTGAGAAAACCCAGGTTGTAATGGAATATATAGGCCAGAATATATCCCATCTAACTGTCCTCTGGTATGGGGCTCACATTTTGCTGAAAATATTTAAAGCAGAAAAAGAATTTAAAAGTATTTTTCCATGCACCTCTTTTCTGGGGATCAACTGATATCAGTGACCTCTATGTAATCTTATGTTACAGCCAAGGCCTCCCTGTATAGAATGGTATCATAGCTATACAGCTGATTCAAACATGAGACGTAGATTTAGATTTTTACTAGTACATCTAGATTTATTTCATGACTTACACACAAGGAGGAGATTTTTCTAACTGTTGGCAGATTTCCAACAATTGGGGAGTGAAATATATCATTTTTGAGATTGATGTAGATCTGCAATAAAAACTTGGGGGGAAGGGGGGGGGGCAGAGACACTGTATAACAAAAAAACAACATATTTCATAATAAAATAGGTCAGCACTTGCAGAGCTCAGACCTACAAAAACAGTTCAATTTTTGATGATATTAATTAACTCATTAATTAATGGATTACCACCAACATGTTACTGTTTGTTACATGGGTGACTCTTGACAGTTTCAGAATTTTTTTAATCAAAATTTGTCCACAATTTCTTTCACAATATTGCTTCACGTAAGCTTAACCAAAACCATCTTCTGGGATAGGCATTTGAAACACAACCCAGTGATTTTCAGTGAAATTCTGTCCATGGCCCTTGTGAATTCGAGCACATCAGAATTTGCATGTACTTCTTTGTGGAGGTAATCATTGAGAACTGTTATAGCTAAATCTACTGGATATTCTGTATAAAGAGATTTCAGTTAGAGTAATTAAGCAAAAAACAAATGTAGTCCATTAATGTGATGAATGATACCAAGAAGTGGCTCTTGAAGCACCTTCCTCAGTCTGATGAGTTTCTTAATGCTGATAGTATAGCACTAATGTGTTTTACTAAAATACTTGTGTTTATTTAGATAACATCAACTGGAGAAGAAATGTTTGTGATAATTTTGACACCTGATATTTTTATTGACAGAATTCTCAGAAGCCCTGAAATGTTACCAGTTGTGTCCTAACGATTTGCTTTAATTCTGTTGTTTAAAATCCTCAGTTGTGCTTCTTTTGGCAAGCTAGAGTATCACTGGCATTTCTTTCTACTTCCTAACATGTTGATAAAGCTATTTCTGTGAAAACTCTGTAAAGAATTTAACACTTTTTGTTGTTATCTAGATTTCTTTCCAAGAAATAATTAAGTGTTTCTATTAAGCTTATGTAACAAAATAATATATATCCATGTTTTTACATAGATAAGGTAAAGAGCTAAGAAGAAATAAGTTATATTATTGTTTCAATGTAGATCATGTGAAAAACTAAGTCATATTATTAGTTCTATGTAGACCATGTAAAAAGATAAGTCATAGTATTATTTCTCTGCAGACCTTGTGAAGAACTTATGATTATTTATTGTTTCTGCATAGACCGTGAAAACAATTAACATATTCTTGTTTCTCCGTAGACCATGTGAAGAAGCCTCTAGAAGACTACATAGCCAAACTAGGCAAGGTGCGCATTGTTCGTGCCAAGAAAAGAGAAGGTCTGATCAGGTCACGACTTCTGGGCGCCTCCGTGGCCACGGGACAAGTGATTACATATCTGGACTCCCACTGTGAATGTACTGAAGGTAAGATATGTGTTGTTATGTGTACACACACACACACACACACACACACACACACACACACTTGCTTTAAAGCTTACACACTGTGAATGTACTGAAGGTAAGATGTATACTATTATTCTATTATTCATGTTCCCACACGCAGCCACACATGCATGCATACATGGCAAGCGTATCTTGACTGCACATGTTATAATATACCTGCACACATATATATACACAACGAGAGAGAGAGAGAGGGAGAGAGATAATACTATGCTGAAACAGACATAAAAAGCAGTTATTTTCCAAATATTTTTGAGAAAAAAATAAACATGCAAAGATTGTCATGATGATGAAGTATTTATTCAGGCATTTGAGGTGCTACGTTTAAGAGAGGACACCTGTTCTAGGACTTCCCAAAGCACTATTGTTTCTTGTATTGTTAATTATTGATGGGAGTCTGAGTGGATTATCCCATTTACAAGTGAACAAATTACCCAGAGACGTTCTTGATGGAGCTTTAACTTGATGTAATGATCAGCAATTGGGACTGGACTGGACTGGTATCAAATTAGATGGAAATAATGGGGATTTAGAGAAATCTAATTATTCTTCTTTGTTCTTCTTAAAGTGCATTGAATGTGCACTAACAGAGAAATGATTAGAACACATACTAGGGTTTGAAAATCCATGAAATATCAAGGGATTTTTATTTTTTACTGTAACAAAGAAAAACTAATATCTTTCCTTTTTGAGGTAAGCTTTAATGCAAATTTTCTGTTATTCATTTATTATTATATTAATTTTAATAATAGAAATGTAATTATCATTCTCAAGATATTTCAGTGTAAGTGTTGGAAGTTTAAGTGAGTTTAATTGTTTTTAGATACCTCCAAACTACAGAATGTACATTTTTAGTGACTTTACTATTTTGATGTCGTACCAGTCTGCTCTTTTACATTATATCATGGCCCTGTATACCTCTACAAATTGTTTTCTTCTATTTTTACTGAAGTTAGTTTTCTACAATTTTGCATAGCATCTTGACACTTGAAAGCAAAAGGGAGTTTAGCAACATAGTTAGATGCAGCATTGTGTTGTAGCAGGGAAAAGCAAGCATCATCAATGATGTATTAATGTTGTTACTGGCGTTACTTCTCTTAATTCATCATCTCTAAGCTACAAGCAAATTTAAACCTAAGTTTTAGTTGGAGTAACTGTAGTGAATTAAAAGTATTGATTTCTCTTTCTCTCTCTCTCCCTCTCTCTCTCTTTTAGGCAAAATGAAGGTTTTGAATTGGAGTTCTTGCATATGTCTCCAAACTTTGCAAATTGGAATATCAATGAGAGAAACATAGTATTTTGTTACACAGGTTGATCTAAGAAAAAACTTATTCTTGACATCGGCAAGGGAAATATAAGTATTGATTGTCTCCAGAAACCAATAAGACTGCTCCAGAAGGAAGTCTTCAGAAATTGGTGATTAGTTACATGCCCAATGCAATTGTTATCGTATTTTTAGAGTTTATGATGTTATTTTATACGTTGCTTAGATGAAAGGTTGCTTGGTTTATGAAGCCTGAGTGGGAAAAATGGATAGTAAATGATGGCTGATTCTGTAGAATGAATCATATTGAAGCTATTTGTCATTTGTACTTTTTATGAAGTTGAGGCATGGTGAAAATAGTCTTCGTGATGGCTTGTATGCACATAAGCTGTTTCAGCATGCAAGTGTGTAATATTGAAGTTTTCCTGCACAAACAAAGATCACAGAAACTAGAGGCAATGTTTCTTTTTCCCATAAACATTTACCACCCATCCTAAAAACCTTAGAATTATACAAGGTGTTATCTTCTAGGTTGCTAACTTACTTATGGGGTTTTCTTCTATGGTGTTTAGAAACTTTACTTTGATAGGGATGGGAGAGGGGGGGGGTAGATCGATGTACCTGACTTTTATAAGAGGGTCCTGGCCGCTATACCACCTAGTGGTCAGTGAGTGTCAGCATCTATTCACATCAGTCTGATGAAGGCCTACATCTAGGTAGAAAGTATTTCAGCTTGTATTTGATAATTTTTCATTTAAAATCCAACTACCAAGCTAATGAACAGTTTTGCTCAATATCTCCTACACTGAATAACTTATTAAGATCAAATTGGTTGGTAATTACATTAAGCTATTATCTTCCAGGCTGGTTAGAACCTTTACTTGACGTCATCGCAAAAAACAAGTCCAACGTGGTGTGTCCTGTCATAGATGTCATCGAGGACGAGAACTTCAAGTATGACTTCAGCAGTGCGCGGGGGACCAGCATTGGGGGCTTTGACTGGAATCTACAGTTCAACTGGCACCCTATACCGGACCACGAGAGGAAGCGTATGAAGACGCCCTTTGATCCAATCAGGTGAGCAGCGTGCTGCGTTGTGTCTAGAGTTACACAGAGGAAGTTGCCCATCTGCAAGATTGAGGAGCCCTGGAGCTTTTAGCATATCAGGGCCGTAGCCAGCGATTTCAAAGGGGGGGTTCTTTTTTCTGAAATAGTGGACCTTTTACCATATAATCCCCATGTACCTAGGTCAAATTTTACCCCGAGTGGACCTTTTTCCAGCAAAAAGGGGGGTTCTTTTGAACCCCCCGAACCCCCCCTGGCTACGGGCCTGCATATTTATAGTATATGGCTTGAAATTTTCAGGATTATGCTGGATTGTCAGTCTTCAATTTGATTGTTTTCAGTCTTCCTTTTGATCATACCCTGACTCCCAGTAATCAATTTTTACAACTTTCACCCAACTTTAAATACCACTGATAATAATAATAATAATAAATGAAATAGTCTCACATTGGCAGTAATAATGTAACATCAATGAAGAATTTTGGTAAAATAAATGAAATTACTTTTAACTAAAAGAAATGACCTTCAAACCAGACAAGTCCCTGTTATAATGTGGTATGGCTGACTTTGTCTTTATATTTATTAACATAATACTATATTTTAATATCTTAATTGTCTATTTATTTATCGACTTAATTCATCTTATTCTGTTCATTTTACCCCTGTAAAGTCAACTGAACATTTTTATATGGATTTTAAACTATAGATTAATATAGTTCTATTATTATTATCATCATCACCATAATAATAATAATAATAATAATAATTATTATTATTATTATTATTATTATTATTATTATTATTATTATTATTATTATTATTATACGTGCAGGATTATTATTATTCTACATCCAGGTCACCCACCATGGCAGGGGGGTTGTTCTCTATCTCAAGGGAGTACTTTGAATTCCTGGGCACATACGACCCTGGCATGGATATCTGGGGTGGAGAAAACCTGGAGCTGTCATTTAGGGTGAGATAGTACGATGTGTGTGTGTGTGTGTGTGTGAGAGAGAGAGAGAGAGAGAGAGAGAGAGAGAGAGAGAAGGTGTGTGAGAGAGAGAGAGAGAGAAGGAATGTGTTTAAACATGGGGAGAAGAGATAGAATGATGCGTGAGTGAGAGAGAGATAGGGTGTTTGTCCAAAATTTCACAAGAAGTAAATTGTGTATTGCAGACAATTTAAAGAGACACTAACTACATTGTTGTTCATTCTTCACTTAAAAATCTGTGTGTGTGACCCCATTCAGAATAGGGGACTCTTTGGTCCGACGGTCAAATATGGCAACCCAAAACAAAGATTGTCGTCTAATCCGCTAATACACACAGAATAGATATCCATTGGGGAAGTATTCAAGTGGGTCGGCCATATTTGACATTTGGACTAGTTAGTCCCATATTCTGAATCGGGCCTTTATGACATCCCTTATAGTTTCTGTGTTCATGTTCTCAGATCTGGATGTGCGGTGGCACGCTGTACATTGTCCCGTGCTCACACGTGGGCCACATCTTCCGTAAACGCAGCCCGTACAAGTGGAAACCAGGCGTCAATGTTGTGAAGAAGAACTCTATACGCCTGGCTGAGGTCTGGATGGACGACTATAAAAACTACTACTATGAGAGGTTTAATCACGTCCTGGTAAGAAATGCTACAATTTTAAGTCTTTCAATTTTGTTATATATGACATATAAAGTTGAATTGTTTTTCAGATATCAGGAAAAAATTACCAATAGAATTATAAATAAATTACAAATAGCCAAAAAAGGTGGTACATCTACACCATTTTAACTTTGAACAGTGGAACAATTTTTACTCATTATCATAATAATGTTATAACATACTAACATTTTTGTGAAAATGTCTGTTCAATAGATTGGAACATTCAAAACCAAGTTATGACCAGATATACTATGAATTAAGAAGTCTAACTATCGTTCTTTCAAATTTCCTTTAAAAAAAAAATCTACAATTTTGTAAATCCCAAGGGAAACTGGAGAAATAATGATTTTAAAATTCAAAGTTACATCATTTCAGGGAGACTATGGAGATGTGACGTCCAGGAAAGAGCTCAGAAAGCGTCTTCAGTGTAAATCATTTGACTGGTACGTCAAGAACATCTTCCCAGATCTTTTTATCCCTGGTGAAGCTGTTGCCAGTGGGGAGGTAAGATTGTCATGTGGGCACATGTGCACACACACACACACACACACACACACACACACACACACATTTAGAAGTGCTTAAATCCACAAGCTCCACAGACAGCATTTTACTAAAATTAATTTTGTTGTGCTTTGTCTTCCCAGATTTCATTTTTGGATCATTTGAAGAGGTTTCTTGAATCTAAATATACATTGTGATAATAAGAGATGTTGAAAATGTGATAAAAATTAGAATACATTCATATACACACCTGTCAGATTTATTATACAGCATTTAAAATTTGGAACTCTTGAATTTCAAAGGAAACAGAATACTTGAAAAAGATTCAACAGTTTTTTAATGCTGATATTGTTCAGAATTTCATCTTTTTCTTTTGTGTGTTCACAGATTCGTAACCAAGCTCAATCTCAGTGCCTTGACAGCTCTGTGGACCACAACGCCATGAACAAACCTGTCAAAATGTGGCCTTGTCACAACCAGGGAGGCAATCAGGTACTGTCACAACTAACACACTGTCACAACTTACACAATATGTGACTGTCACACCTAGCACAATGTGGCCTTGTCACAACCAGGGATGAAACCAGGTACTGTCACAACTAACACAATATAACAATATGTCACAACTAACACAATATTTGACTGTCACACCTAACACAATGTCACACTTCAACCAGTAGGCCAGACTCAATATGTCATTACCAAGAAGGAAGTCAAGGTATTTGTTTTTACGTGCACTTGTTCTTTTGGGTGTGGGAGGTGTTGAACAGAGTAATTACTTCTCACATCACTTTTAAGTTCAAAGTACTGCTGGCTACTCCTGTGCCATGAAGTTCAGACAGTCATATAAATATGCTGTGGATCAATATTTATATTACTTTCTAATGAAATACCTGTACTTTGATATAGCAGATATTATGCCTACATGTCTGTTGTTATTATTTCCTTGCAGTACTGGATGTTAAGTAAGAACGGAGAGATCCGCCGTGACGAGGGCTGTTTTGACTTCACAGGTCAAGGTCAGGTTCAGATGTACACATGTCATGGCCAGAAAGGAAATCAGTTCTGGGAGTATAGAGCGGTAAGCTGGAGACTGGCATTGAGGATTTTTCATGGTACTGTATGTGTGCATTTGTGTGTATGTGTGCATTTGTGTGTGTACAGTATATATTTGTGTGTGTGTGTGTGTGTGTGTTTGTGCACATGCGTGCATAAGTTAGGGGTTGGAATTGAGTAACTCTGTTGGAATTGAATACTTTTGAGAGTACTGCGTTTGTGTGTGGTGGGGGGGGGGGTGGAGGGAGTTTGTAAGGTGATTATAAAACAGCTGTTGGAATATAGAGAGGTAAGCTAGGGGTTGTATATTTGAGTACTTCTGAGAGGAGAGTGAGTGTGTGTGAGTGTGTGTGTGTGTGTGGGGGGGGGGGGGTCAGATGTACAGTGTTTTATTAACCAGCTGTTAGGATGGTTAACTAGTCTATAGAAACAATCACCTAGGATAATTATTTCTTTACATTATCACACTTAACATATTTAAACACTGTCACANTAACATTGTCACACCTAACACAATATTGCCAAATCTAACTCAATATAACATTGTCACACCTAACACAATATTGCCAAATCTAACTCAATATAACATTGTCACACCTAACACAATATTGCCAAATCTAACTCAATATAACATTGTCACACCTAACACAATATTGCCAAATCTAACTCAATATAACATTGTCACACCTAACACAATATTGCCAAATCTAACTCAATATAACATTGTCACACCTAACACAATATTGCCAAATCTAACTCAATATAACATTGTCACACCTAACACAATATTGCCAAATCTAACTCAATATAACATTGTCACACCTAACACAATATTGCCAAATCTAACTCAATATAACACTGTCACATCTAACACAATATTGCCAAATCTAACTCAATATGACATTGTCACATCTAACACAATATTGTCACAGCTAACACAATATCACACTGTTATTTTCCAGGATGGTCATCTGATGCATGTGAACAGCCAGAGATGTATGGAGCTGTCTGGTGACGGTCAGTCCATCCTGATGGAGCCATGCGGTAATAAAATACGCCAACTGTGGCTGTGGAAGAGAAAAGACGGCAGCTCATAGCACAGGGGGGAAAATACATAGTGTAGATATATACAGTGCTTTCAAGATTTTAGTGCAGGAAGAGGAGCGAGAGATCTGGGGTCAAATTAGAGACAGAATTTGCTGGGTTTGATTCCAGGACTTGGAAGATGGTGTTCAGGTCTTAAATGGTTTCCTTGAGACATATTTGGATAATATGCTGTCAAGAAGATGAAGAGACAGTTATGCTCAAGCAGGGTTTGTTTTTCCTGGAAAATATTAGTTGCAGAGGTCTTAGGGTTCCAGTGAAAAATTGTGAGAAACTTAACTATGGGAAGTGGGACGGGAACTTTAGATGGATTTCACTGACTGGACCACCATTTATAATACATGAAGTATAGTACTTCCTGAGAAGGGACAGATTAAGAAATACAAAGATACTGGAAGAATCAATACTTTCTTACAGAGAAAATGCATATAATGGAAAAGAATTTCCATATACAACTTTACGTGTAACGAGAAGTGGAAAAGAAAAACAATGCATTCAAGGTGCCCTTTAGAATAGATTGCTTTCACACTACCAAGAGGTAAAACATTGTGCTTTTAGTCATGCACAGGAGATAGACTATGATTATGCATATGAAGGAATGCACTTCTTATCAGTGAATTGAAGTTGATGTCTGGAAAGTGGGTTTTGAGTAAAGTCTCCTCTCTGATGCATTTTATCAAGGGTGATGCAGGGAGAATGTCAAAGGTATCCCCAACTGCAGCTTGAGTGTCTAGTTATTGAAATGATTGGTGGTGATACCATGATATCTTGGTGATACATGAATGATAAGTAAACAAACACTTCTCTTGTAAAGTGAAAGTGATTTTGATTCAACTTGAGAAACAGACCAAAGATCATTCTGTACTTAGAGCTATAATGTGGACGTCATTTGTATGTTAACAAGGACTATATTACTGCTCAATATGTCCTCTTTAATCAAGATTTTGTATCAAGATTTGTAAAAGATATAGTAGAACAATGTCTTTTCAGTGATTTATATCAGGAATTATAGAAATATAAAGAAACATTTATACATCTGGCTGATAAAGCTAATTGATGAAATCCAGTCTAGAGTAGAAATCTTCAAGAAAATACAGTTAAAATTTCCATTTATTTATGAAAATGGTGCTTAGATGCCTGACCGAAGAAATACCAGTGAAATAGGATGTAGAACCTTAAGTAAATTTATATTATGGCCGAGATAAAAATAATGTGTTTCTTCACATTAAGAATAATTTTATGGTTCTCTAATCAGTATCTGACATCCGTTTTAACTGGCAATAACATTTAATTAAAATTTTGTCATACTAGTGACTTATGTACTTCAGCGACATGTAAACGTTTTCATATACAAGTTTTAGTGTAGGGTCAAATGTATGACTTTTGCTATCAGTACTTATATGTCACTAATTTATACTTAATTATGATATGATTTTCAGCTACCATTCCAATATCAGTAAATGTGTGTACTTGGTATGTTATCTGCTACTTAAGCTGGCAGGTCTTATGTTTTACAACTGGTTTTGTTGCGTAGGCCTTACTTACCACAGATATAACTGATAGAATCATAAAAGAGAAAACAGTGTCATTGTCCCATCTTTTTGAGGTCCGGTTCATAGGAGAACTTAAGCTCTTATGTAGGACGTAAGCGAAAAGCATGGTATGAGAATGGGGTCTAAGATTATAGGAAGGTTAAACAGATTGGTAAAAATTTACGTTCCGTTTTTTCAGTCACACCTCAGTGGGTATGACATGTACTGTATGTTTAAGTTGCTATTTTTTCATAAAGAATCACTGGCATGTGCAGGAAATGTGTTCCAAGCATGCCAAGAAATATAAATTAAGTTTTAAAAAATGCTATTTAGTTAAATGCTATCATGGGTCTTTTATTTTCACAAAATAACTTCATCCCCAAAATCAGTCTTGACATTAAGAAGGAAGGTTTTGTGTAAGAAACAGCAGACTTGTTAGCCAGTTATTTATTACCTGTTGTTATGAGAACACCCTCTCCCTGCTGAATGTAGCAGTGTTGGGGGTGGGGGGGTATCTACAGTGAGGTCACTTAGGGAGCGTTCAGATAAACCCATCGTACTAGCTGGATCAATCCAATTCTGAGAGAGATTCTCCCTAAGTGCAATTACTGTATATGGCTGAAATGTCTGCCACACCTCCTCAAGTTGCTAGGGGGTAATTATCTGACTAACTAGCTACTGGAGGAAACGTGTAAGACAATTAGGTTAATTACACTGAATACACATTAGGGAGAATCCTGCGAAGAGTTGGAACGATCCAGCTGGCAAGATGCTTGAATCTGAATGCAGTGTTAAATCTAACCCGATCCAAGTTTATGTCCGTGTCTGAACGCACCTTTTGAAGTGCTTTGTTGATTTTAACTATTATTACCATGGTAACCACTGCCAAACACGCTGTGATGATTACACTGACTTGTAGATGAAGTGTTACCATGGCAACCCTGTTCCCAGTTGTTAGAATAAGGTGATAGTAGCAGTAGTAGAGGTATGATATTTTATAGAGATCAACTATATTTTATAATCCAAAGAAGCTTGATAAGGTATATAATGTTGTAGTTAAAATTGGTAGTTTGGTGAGGGGGGGGGGGGGGTTTGCTGGGAATGTGGTTCACGGTTGAACAGCTGAGGTTTGGAGCAACTCCGCAACAAAACGTACCTCCAATTCACGGTGTAAAAATCTATCTATTAGCTCTGAATTGCGAGGTAGGGTTATAATACTGTAAAAAAAAAAATGTTTGAACTTTGTTCCGGGGCTTCGTTATATCTAGAGGAACTATTGGAGCTTTGCTAGTCCCAGGAAGTGGGCTGAAGTCCCATATTGGTGCCATATTAGTATTAAACTTAGCCGTGAGCTAAAAGTGAGATATGTTCTATAATGATTTAAATTACATTGCAATTATCCAAGCTCTATGTTACATGTAGAGTGCTAACTGCTAGGACATTGCGTTACAGTACTGGAACATAAGTGTTAAACTAGGTCAAGTAGCGTTGGACGTGGGGTTAGGGTCCTCCCCGTCAGCAGTGTAAAGTAGGCTATTTGGAGTTGCTTTCTTAACAATTGAGGGTTAGAATAAATTCTGTTTTCTGAATTTATTATTATTATTATTATTATTATTATTATTATTATTATTATTATTAAATGTCGTAGCTTTTTCTTAGCGATTGAGGGCTAGATTAAATATGTATTTTTTTAATGTCCATGTGTATATGGGCAGCCAATAAGTATATAGGTAGGTGATAAAGTCTTAGAGCAGCTATGTAGATTTTGGGGAAACCACTGCTGGCGAAGTGCCATGTTTTCCTGGGTAAAATACAATCCTGAAGTGAAAATAATATGGTGTTGATCAAGTAGTTTTTAGAATAGAAGTGATTATTTGTTGCTAGATTTACTTTAAGTACATATTCCATACAGTGTAAACGAGTACGAAAATATGTAAGAATATTCCTGATAAATAGTAGAAAATATTTGGTTTGTATCGTCATACATATAAGTAAGCTGCAAAGAAGTACCAAGAAAGCTAGACGATGTAGGGGAGTGGGCATTATTAAAAGAAGAAATATTTATGA
>NW_019774469.1:477277-516243 GCF_001039355.2 Lingula anatina
TAAGTATTAGAACTGTGTGTGATGATTTACGTACTTTAGACGATCAGTAAGTATGATTTACCTCATGATTGCTATTTATGAAAACTCTTGATCTATGCAATGACTTCAGATTATAGCCTGAGACAATACGTTGCCTTGACAACTGATTAACCAATCAGAAGCCTATGTGATTGTCACGTGACGAAAATGAAAATAAATGTAATGAAATACGTTTTGGATTATTTTGTTATTAATAATTCTAGGAAGTATAATTGTAAAAATCAATAAAACATTAATGCGAAGCTTAATTGTCTATTTAATGATTGAATGATCGATTTATTTATTTATATTTTTAGATATTCATTTATATCTAGATCCCTCCCCCCCCCCCCCCCCCCCCCGAAATTGCAAACCTCCCTCGGTGAAAAGGAAAAAATAATTTAAATCTTTAAAATATAAGTCTGTATTAATTCAGGATTGTGACAACAAAACCTTATCTCCTAAATAGCTGTCTGTCTGGAAAAGTTCGTCAAAATTAAGGAGACATAAAACATGACTCTGAAGGCACTGTCACAGCTAGGGTGTAACACTGACATATGAGAAAGATTCCCCATACACCAACAAACGCAAGGGATTCGTAAGAATTACGTCGTTGTTCTGTGTTCGCATAGGGAGAAATATAGACTTTTTGACTTTTGTTCAAAAACAATTCCATACGCTGCAAGTATTTTCATTTTAAATCGCCGAAAACAGTGATTACATACGCTCAAAGTCGTACTTGTAAACATTGTCACATACGACACTCATACGTACGTCTTTATGCCAGGTGTGACAAAACATTTACAGCCATGCCAACCAACACCAAAGAAAAAAAATTATCTCCAGCGTTGGCAGGGGTTAAAATTATCACCAACATTAAAACTGGCAGGCACCAGCTGTGTGAATCTCTCGGCCGCCGCCAGAAACTGGTCGTTAATATAGTAACAGTAGTATTTATTTCTTGTAACTGAATATGTTGGATTGTACAATGTCATTTCACTATTAAAATGTAAAATAAATAATAAAATATAAATAATCGGTGAATGTGTAACAGTTAAAATGATAGAAGTCAAATAGGAATTTAGATGCATTTTCGCACATGAAAAGATATTTAAAGAACAAGTTGCACTTAAACAGCACGTGTTAAGAAATGCATTCTTAAATCACAATACTTAAATACAAGGCGACGCTGTCCTCCACGTGAATAAATATCGGAGTCACAGGGACAGATGCCAACAGCAATTTATTTGAGAACAGAGATTCTTATTGCAAATTAATTACGACATTTAAAAAATTCCAACTGCCATTACCAAGTTCTTGAAGCCTGCACAGCTGAGGAGATTACAAATGACATACGTGTACCCTGAGTCTCCAGGCTGCCTCCACTGATTCCTATTCTAATACCAGCAAGGTGCCCGATATTGATGGGTGGATTGATGGCCGCCAATCCTTTGAAACTCCGGGTGATTTAAACCCTGTATATATATAGACACATATAAGTTTGTGTTGCACACGGGGATCAGTCTGCATCTTGTATCTGCCTGGGTTTAGTTCTCTGGTCTCTAAAATCTCTGCCACATCTCCTGTTAGCTCCATTCCTCCCTAGCAGCAACATGAAGGTCGCTCTCACACTGTGCGTCGTGTGCGCGTTTCTGGCGGTGACAACAACAGAGGCCAGTGAAGATACGCTGAAGAGTCTCCTGATGAAACTCCTGGATGACAGTAAGTGGAGGTCGCCTGAGTGGTTTTTATTTTGCTCATCTTGATTTTTTTCTCAATTTCCTTACATGGTTTGTAATGAGATGTAAGTATAAAATTAATGCAGTTTGGTGGCGTGTGATGAATACATCTCTCACCTTTTTTTTTTTTTTGTTTTGTTTTTCGCTTCGTAGAATCTCATCTGAATTTCACTTGTTAAAATGTATCTAAGCTATAAATCTTTTTTACAATACTTGTACCTAAAAAACAGTAGTTGCTTTAAGGGATCTGCATTCCGATGAACACCCAAAGATTCTTACAAAGTTCTCACAGACTGTTTGATTGGAGAAAGGTTTGTTGTTTTTGTTTGAAAAAAGAAATAACAGTAAGCAGTATATTATTTTTTGTTGAAGAATGAATTAGAACACGAAGAACTGTTCCTTTGATAGGGCTTGTGAGAAAGAAATAATTTCTCTTACAAAAGATACCATTGGATGTCATACAGATTGAGTGAACTTTTTGCACTTCTTTACTAAAATATCATCATTTTTCTATCTTTTAGACACTGAGGAGGAGGAGACGCAGGAGGAGGAATCGAATGACAACTACGAGGACGAGGAGGAACAGTTGCTGACAGATCTGAAAGGTAGGAATTCACAAATTTGTTCAACCTGTGGACACCTATTTGGCTATTTGGCATAAAATGAAATTTTAAATTGACTTTTGAAGGTTGGGAATCGAGTGTGTGTTTAATAACTGTTTCATGACCGTTCAATGCAGTTCTGATGTCCCTAAATTCCAGCAGTGAATTTGAGAATCGAACTTGAGATTTGTGTATTGCGTGAAATAGGACAGTTTACAAAAATAAGTTATCCAACACGAACAAAGACCAAACAGAAATGATTGGCGCATAGAAATTTCATTCATATAGCGATCACTTGTGACTCTTCAGCAACTCTAGGAATTTTTTCCATTCCGTAATTATAATAAATCGTGCGTTCATTCGGACGCTATTTTGTTTAGACAAAAACACAAAATCGAGAGAATAAGAAATACAAAAAAAGTTTTCAAAGTCCTATGTATGCTTTTTGCAAAAAAAAAAAAAAAAACTACTGAACAAGACGTGTCCACAACTTCAGACCAATTCACACACGTGGTGTTGACTTCAACATTTCTTTCCCTCAGATGATCTGATGAACCTGGAAGCGTTCCGAAAATGCCAAAAATGCACCAAGACGAAGACGATGACCAAGACGCTGCAGTGCACTGTCTCTGAGTCACAAAAAGACGAGGAGGGCTTCTCACCATGCAGAAACAGCGTTCTCACATTCAGTAAGTATCGCGGTTTAATAGTTTTGTTTTGTTTTGTTTTTTTCCTTTGTTTCTGCATTTCTTTCTTTTTTTTTTTTTTTCTATTTTTGTTTTCTGCTCATCGAATCTGATTTTTGTTCTATCGGTTTTTCTTTTTCACATATTTTACATTAATTCGCATTATGTGTGATTTTTCTTTTTTTTTGTCGGCGCTTGATATCTTAAAAAAGGCACCTTCTTTAACAAAACGCAGAACTTGACTTCGTAACTTATGATTTGTTACATGTGGATCATCGTTACTCAATATTCTCTTCATCATTCTTTTGTTTGACCTAATTGCAATGTGGTAACAGTTGCCATGTCTATTCCATTCTTTTCTATCTCTGTCTAGTTTTGTTCCATCCAGTTTCATTATCAGTACTGTTCTATTTAATTTCATTATGTACAATATTATATTGAAGACCTATACATATCCCGACTGTAGTATTGGCAGGGTAACATTAACGAGACGCTGTTTGTATTCAGGGGGACAGAGATACGAGAGCTGCCAGAGAAAGGGAGGACGCTGCAGCGGCCGTATCAAGCTGTGTGAGTCCCTGCGCTGTGTGAAGGCGGCGGACTGTTCCAGTGAAGTCCAGTGTGTCGTCTACACGAGAGACTGCGAGTGGATCTGCTAGAGACAGCCATGCTTTACGACGCCTCGTATTACTAGTGTGTTTGACACTATAATATTGTCTTAAAGCTAAAAAGAACTTTTTTCATTTTAAAGCCAACTGCTTGTGCACTGGTGTTTGTGAAATAGTTTGAACGTACGATAGGCAGATCTAGTTTTGCTTAGGGAATCGATTTGATACGAAGCCACACATTATTATAACTTGCTATTTCGCTTCAACCTGAAAAAAATTTTGAAATTCTATATNTATAATATTGTCTTAAAGCTAAAAAGAACTTTTTTCATTTTAAAGCCAACTGCTTGTGCACTGGTGTTTGTGAAATAGTTTGAACGTACGATAGGCAGATCTAGTTTTGCTTAGGGAATCGATTTGATACGAAGCCACACATTATTATAACTTGCTATTTCGCTTCAACCTGAAAAAAATTTTGAAATTCTATATGCCCTACTGAAATACAAGGCAGAACGTGCAGTAGGCATATCCAGTTTTATGACATTTCAAGAAAATGTGATAGCCTTTGAATAATTCTTTCAAAAGTTTGATACAAGTCACCAGGATTATTCTGACGAGCAACAGCCATGATGGAAATAGACGGTGTGCCATTGTCTTCTCTTGCGTAATTTAATTTGAAACTTTGACTTAGTTTTCTTATTGACATCAGAGATTCGGTTGATGTTATTTTTACATCAGTTTTTTACTTTATGTAAAAGCAGCACATAAAATGTGATATATATTGAAATCATCAATTACCTCGTAGTGAAGGGACTATATTGTCTCTGTTGTTCTAATTACAGCAATAGCCTCAAAGTTTTATTCACAGATTGTGGCATTATCGATATATATAGTATGTTTTGTATTTCGAATCCTAATGGCGCATATTAGTTGCTACAATGTAGCCTGTTTTTAGATGCAATATTTTTTTACGAATGATAATGCATCTTGGATTATTTTATTAATTGTGCTATATTGTAGTCGGGCATAAACATTAACAAAATATTTGCAGGTAGTTACGGCAGTATTGTACTAGCAATACCACTCCCTTGCCTGTTTTCACAATGCACACTGAGAGTTTAATTAAGTTTTGATATCGTGAAGTAATCGCTGGATTGCAGTACAGTATATTCTGTCCTCCTGCTGATCGTGGACAGCTATACTGGTGCTTTACAGACAACATTTACCAAATATCCAAAGTGAGAATTAAATTTGTCATTAGTGGTGCACTCTCCCAGATGCTGTAACATGTTGTGAATATCAAGACACATTAGAGACCGAAATAAAATGCATTGAGTGCCATAAGGTGTCAGACATTTTGTTTTATGTTCTTCAGCATCTATTCGTCAAGGTGAAATAACATCATGGTTGACCTCCGTCTAATTAAAGTATTCGTTTGCAAAAGTCCATCAACAACGTACGTGACCAAACAAATTTTACCAAAGTTTCTAAATGCTGCTCGTTAAAAAAACCATTCCGCAACAAGTCAGAGAGTAAATGTGCAAAAAAATGTTCATTAGCTTTGTAGTTGGATCATAAATGAAAATTATCAAACACAAACCAAAAAGCGTTTATACCGTTAGCTATACCACCTAGCGGTCAGTGAGTGTGAACATCTGCACACGTCAGTCTGATGAAGGCCTACGTCCAGGTTGGCCGTAAGCTAACGGTATGAAAATATTCCGGCTTGTGTTTGATAATTTTCATTTTTAAAGTTTGAGACTAGTTCAGTATATATTCTCACTGGGCAGGTCAACGTCGACGCTAAGGAGACTGAACGTTGATGAGCTAAAAGTCCAGTAACAGATCACATAAGCTTTATTCATGTAAAGTTTCATAAACTGAAGGTCCAGTAATAGCTTAGATAAACTTACTTAGCGTAGGGTTTAATTAACTAAAAGTCCAATGAGAAAATCTTTAAACTTCAGTCTTGTAGAATACGACTGGGAGATTTATTTATACAGTCATATGTACACATACTGTCGACGAGGAAAAAATTGGGAGGGGTTTTGCTCCAAGATTTGGAAGATTTTTTGCAAAACGTTGTAAGAGGAATGCTAGAAAAATAAATCGATATTGTAGTCCATGTTCAGAGAGGGATAATTTTTCAACGAGCGAATGAGTCTAAATGCTTTTTTTAATCTTTCTATGTCATTGTCACATATGTATCATGACGGACAAAAATAGATTAATCTAATAAAACAATTAAAAACTCTAAAAATGCACTTTTTGGATCCCCACCCTCCGTAAAAGGATTCATCTTTGATGATGAAGGCACCGTATGTCTCGTTTTCCCTGTCGCTAAATCGTAACTAATCGCAGGCAGATACTAGTTGGCTTCCAAGTCACAACAAATTGTCATTCACTTCGTGGGATGTTTTAACATTTCAAATCCACCTTGTATACAATATTCAACCAGACAACCATTCAGGTACTCGCTAATTGCTCTTATATCTCCATTTACCTACCTGGGTGTGTGGAATTGAATGGAGAATGGACGAGATGTCTGGCGTACAGAAAGACATCCAGATTTATGGGGTACCCTACAATGTAAATGGCTGATAAACAATTGGGTGGGTTCTTTTTCAGATTATTTTTCTTATTTTACTTTTTTTAAAAGTACATTGTGATTCACATTGAGTTTAAGACCTGAAAACAGATTGTATTTATTTATTTATGTACGCGCAAAATCTGTGTTAGATTGAATTAATATTGACCTGACGTAAATGATCATATAAACAGTGGCTACCAGCCAGTCTGGTATAAGTAATGACCGGCCCCTATGTGCCAAAGTGGCATAAATAATAACTGGTCCCTTCCAGAGTCAACTTGACATAGTAAGTAATTCATTTCTACAGCATAATGACATTGCTTCTTTACATAAAATACAGAAGGGATATATAACTATTGGATTCATTCCCAGAGATAAGATCGATCCAAACTAGATCGACCTAACTCCCTGGGGGCTCACGCTAAATAGCTGTCAGCCGAGCGGGCACGAAAGTTAATTACCCCCTTACAGCTTGTAGTAGGCGGGACGGACATTTTAGCCGGATTATCTGACAGTAATCTAGTGAGACTCCCCACGGGGATAGATCGATCTAAATGTCTGGGAATACGCCCGTAGACCAGGGCCAATCTCTGACATTCCGTCTGATGTGATATTCAAGCGGCACCTTTATTTATGCAACAGCTACTGCCTGCACCTGTGAAGAATTTGCCTTAGTTCCAAAGCACTATTTTCGAAACCATTATACCCTCTCTCCTCTCATTAAAAAACACATTAAACATCTCCCGACATTTTCTTTGATTAAACGCGCTGTATCACAAGCACGTAAGGTGTCAGCGGTTAACTGCTCATCTCCTACTATAAACTGGGAACGCTAGCGTCTTTCACGCCGTCACGCACTCCTCTGCCCGCGTCTTGGTGTCTGGTTTCTTAAGCCACGGTATCATCACTGTTTGTGTCGTCTCAACCCCCGTCTCCGCCATGAGGATCGTCCTGCTCTTGTGTATGTTGTGTGCTGTCGTCTCCGCCACCAGCGCTGGCGACAGGGAAAATACGTTAAAGAAGCTCCTGTTGCGTCTACTGGACGGTGAGTTGAAGGGCTATTTTTCAAAATACTGTCTTGTTTTTAAGTATATGGTCATGAGAAAACACACTATCCCAGACTATCTGGCATACATAATAAATAGTCCTTTTGTGTCAGTTTAGCATTATTCTTACAAAAGCGTGTTATTTTTTCCTCAAGTACTTAAGCTAGAAATATAGAAATAAATATTTATACAAACGGTTTTTTGAGTGTAAATAATATATACTTCCCTCAACAGAAGAAACAGACAAAAGTTCTGAACATTCGAAAACAGAGGAGAAAGACGACGCCAAAGAGAAGGAAGAGGTAGACGACCATGATGAAGACCTGACTCTAAGAGGTAAGTAATTCATTTCTACAGCATAATGACATTGCTTCTTTACATAAAATACAGAAGGGATATATAACTATTGGATTCATTGTTGTTAACACATAGTTTAAGTTTTTCGGCGTCTCCCTGATTGCTGGACATTGCAGAGGCCACGTTTGAATAATACACACACTGGACAATAGAAGCGTCACCCCCTGAATCAGAGTAATCAAAGTTATAACTTTGATTACTCTGAATCAGGGGGTGACGCTTCTATAATGCCTGGTCTACTGACTAATGAATACAAAATCGCTGTACCCTGGAATTGTATTGTTGGTCTTTTTATGAAATTTGATGTTAGTAAAATTATACCAGGAGCATATCATTCAACAGTTATTTATCTCCCCCAAAGTGTTGGTTCAGTAGGGGTGACACTTCTATTGTCCAGTATGTGTATATGGGTTGCCAGTGACACTTAGTGGGAGCCTGGGGACGCCAGATGTATGCTGTTAACAGAAAAGGTTTGCCAATACTCTCTAGCTCTCTGTGATGGTGCCTGATGACGTCATCGCTGTTGTCCACACTGCCAGTGACACGTCCTTTCTAAGATGCCGGTGTCAGAACTTGGGTTGACATGGATGGAGATAGTTTAACTCGTAGTTCTAATTTTCCTTCACGGCTTTTGTACTACCCGAACCACTTCCGGTTGGTATTACTTGTGTTGGTCTATTATAAAAGTCACAGGCCTAGTTATGAATGCTTCAGAAATATAAAAATATTAAAAAGAACAGAAATTAGAAAAAGGCAGTTCACTTCATAAGGTAAGCGTAATGAGAGAGTTACTGTGACAGGAGTGGTGTGTATCCGGTGGAACCGTTAGTCCGTTTTCCATTACTTTGTCGATTTCTGCAGGTAAACTGTAGACAAAGCACCATGCTGTACATGTAATAAATTATATTTTATTATCCTATCTACATACCATAAGAAGCTTCTTTCGTAGTATATTGTACATATATTGAACGGATAACAACTCTTCGAATGATATACATATTTCACAATAAATACATTGCAAACAACTCATAGATATGAAGTTTTTTACCACGACAACGGCGGTTATCACAATTATTTTGGAATTTGTGATTGCCATCTTACCACGTGACTTCCATAGTTGGCTGCCCTCTGTATTTATCTTTTAAGAGATTATAAAAAAACAAACAAACAAAAAAAACTTTGAATGTCGGAACGGATTCAGTAACCATTAGTAATTATGGCAAAATTGTTATTTACCCCAGGAGAGTCAATTTTTGGCCAAAATAAAGTCGTTATCCATTTAATCACACTGTCTTTTATTTGCCTCTCCCCAGGACTGATCGGACTAGAGGAGTACCTGAAGTGCCACAAGTGTGAAAAGAAAGACATCCACACCCGACCTCTGTACTGCAGAGTCAGCGAGAAGAACGTTGAGAGCGGAGAGTTTGAAGTGTGCGAAGTTAGCCAGCGGATTATACACAGTAAGTTAGCCAGCGGATTATGCACAGTAAGTTAGCCAGCGGATTATACACAGTAGGTTAGCCAGCGAATTATACACAGTAAGTTAGCCAACGGATTATACACTGTAAGTTAGCACATATAATACATGCAGTCCACGTCACATTAAATACATACTGGTGTTAGACATGATGACTGTCAGTCAGAAAACAAAATACCTCAGATTTTTTGGTCCTGGTCATGGTATCTTGGTCTTTTTTTGGTGTGCTGATGTTCTGATGTTAAAACTAAACAATTTGTTCGTGTATTTGTTTTTATATAACAGTATGATTGTTCCATCGATTGAAAATAGGTTAATTAGAATATTAATCATTTTTCTCTTTAGGCGGTCAAAGATTCCAAAATTGCAAACGCAAGGAAGGCAGCAAATGCACAGGTGAAGTGAAGGAATGTGAGTCGAAGAGATGCGTGCTCACTTCCGGTTGTAATGGACCAATCACGTGCGAGGTGTACACCAAGAAATGTCACAAAGTCTGCTAAAACGCTGTCTAAAGAAGAAGAAAGATTGTCGCACTTTGTTCTTTTACAGATCTAAGAATACACTTGACTAAATCTTGACTGATTATGACATATCAACTTGTAGGACATGAAAATGCTGGATTCCTTACACAAAACTATAAACGATATTGGCGCCAATTGGAAGTGCTTTACAGTGGCTATTGGAAAAGGAATCGTTCCTAATAATAAAGTAGATCAAAATATTTTAAAACATGTCCTTTTATGGGTAATTATTTTTACTGCCGGCTTCCTATAGAGGAACATAGAACTAATTGTAGAATTCCATGCCTTTGCTGGCAATGATGTTCTGGTTCGGGAATATAGAAGAAAGAACTGAATTTTCAGCAAGCTTTTGTTGTTTAGATAAACAGTTTTTATTTGTAAGTTTTAGATGTTAAGAAACTTGAAGTCAACTTACAAAATGTTCACTTAATTCCCGTTTCTGTAGGGATGCTCGTGAACCGTGGTGTAATGGTAACACACAAATCGACTCCTCGCAAAGTCCCCCAAAACTGCAAACGCAGTTAGAGAACCAGTTTCGATTCAGAAATCTGACATTTGTTAGGACGCTAGTCTACTGTAGAAGATACAGCTTTCATTAAAGATAGAAAATTTAACATGTGCTTTGTAATGCATTTCTTTCTTTTTTTTTCTTTTTGTTATCATCTACCCAAGATGTTGAGTTCACTGTAAATTTTTCAACAGCAGTCTACCTGAAATGGGCGTCAATCACATGATATGATCCATGCCACTTCTGTCTGCCAGAAGAAAAATAATTGTCTACAAACTATTAGCGTAGGTGCATTGATGATCTCAGTGTCTTTACAGTTCAGCTGTTGTCTTAAACCGTGGCACATAAATCTACCAGAATTAGCTTTTTAAAGCAAAACAAAACAATTGAGCTCCCTCTACCAGCAGACAAACTGTCACCTGAAAACCAGAACACATAAAACTGTCACATCCACAGTGATTTCTTGTCAACGATTGTAATTCAGGAGTCAAGTAATTTGGACAAAATGCTAATTCCCGGGGTTTGTTTATAACGTTTATTTCACAGTGGGTGTTAATTCACTAAGGAGTGGGACCGTGGTTTGGTATTAGTTCAGCGTGGAAGACGAGGACAGGTGACACGGAAAGTGACACCAAGGACACTGGCGAGGACAACGACAATGTGCCATAATGGCTAAATGAACGTTATGCGTGTTTGTGTTTGTGTCTGTGTAGGGGGTGGGGTATTAAGTGGTCTGGCATACCGAGGACAGCCTACGCACGTTCCAGTCAGTATTATCACCCGGTGAAGTATGCAGGTGTGGGAGGGAGGGAGGGGAGGTGCCGGGGGGGGGGGGTAGGTTCACTCAGTCCACTTAGTAAATGATTAAACGTGCAGGCGGACTCATGCTGTAATGGCAACAACAACAACAAAACATTTTAATTTTAATTCAATTAAAATCGCTTTACCTAACAATATCGGTTTCTCAATACCAGAGAGTACAAGAGACAGAGGTATAAACTGCAGAGTGAAATTTAAAGTAGATACTTTCCCATCTAATAAATCTCATGGACTCGACACCAGTGTAGTTACGTGTGCAACCCCGACACATTAATTACTGAAACTGATCTCGATGTAATTAAAGTCCATCCACAAGTCAAAGTTTTCAAGATATTTCCATACCGCTACTAATAGACTCAATGGTTAACGCTCAGCAACACCCCAAGAACCACGTTGCCAGAATCCATGGTGCTTCACAGCAGCTTGTCTCATGGTCCGAGTAAGCTCACGTTATCGTTTCCTTCTCCTTTATGTTTTAAAGTAAATGTCTTTTATATAAACGTTGGGCCGTGTATGTGTTGTCATATATCAGATAAATCTTTTCAGTTTGTTGACGGCCAGGATATAAACGGAGGGAGGGGGGTCTCTTTTGCCGAGTCTGTCTATTGCTGAGACGCCAAAGAGAGTTCCAAAACGGTTCTTCATATTTGATTGACTCGCATGAGATTTCAAGATACACTGACTGACTTTACAAATCGCCCGTTTCTTCAGTAAACCGAGGATAAAAGGAATCTTGAATCCATAACCCTGAAAAGTCAGTGCATGAATCGTATCAAGATAATGTGACAAACACTAGTCAATGTTAGCTCAAAGGCTCAATGCTCGCGCACCTTTGAAGCGGTTTCCTGTGGTGACCCTGTTTGGCCACAGAATCTGCGAGCAGTCTGTTACAAAATTCTATACATTTTTAGAGGCACATGAGATATCAGATGGTGTTCTGTTTACATGTCCTGTATACCACTGGCTTAATTTAGATGTAACCATAGAAGACAGTTCGTATCTCTTTCTCTTTCTGTCTCTCTTATTTCTGTTTGCGTGTATTTCATTGTGTGTGTGTGCGTGCACGCGTGCATGTGTGTGTGTTTGTGTGTGTGTGAGAGAGAGAGAGAGAGAGAGAGAGAGAGGGGGGAGGCAGGGTTAGGCGTCTCATTACGCCCCTGGATAAATTCCACCGATTAAAATGTTTGCTCCACTTTGAAGTAGACGTTACAAAACATTTGCAGCCATCATTTGCCTATAAATGTGTCCCTAATGGATATATATAAGGACATGGATGCCTCTTAAACCACCGACCAGTGTGCTTGCATGAAATTAGACCAGAAACGCATCCATATATTAAACCGCCCCTCACTGGTGACACTAAAGGGCACAGAAATCTTCTTAACCAGACCGTCTAGCGTCTCACATTGAGTCAGTCGTGTGTATCCACGCGGAGGAGCAAACGTCTTCACCAAAACTCTACCCGTACACCTACCTTCCGCTGCCACATTCACTTAAAGAGGGAGGGACGCCGTCTTCATCAGACGCCAGGAGAAGCATGAAGCCTGCTGTGGGGATTTTGGTCTTGCTGTGTGCCGTTGTGGGGGTGGCAAACTGCTCTGCAGACGACACCAGAGAGAAACGCAGCTCTTTCACTAAAATCCTCGACGTGTTAAAAAGAATTCTGTATGATGACGACAGCGATGATGATGGTAACGGTAGCTTTGTTTTAGGTCTCTTTTGCACGTCTTCTTGATTAACAAAGAATTGTGAATTCCTTCTCTATAATAATGTAGGCAAATAGCAAAAAAAATAGTAACACTCTTGTTAAGAAACACATTTTGTGTATCAATAATTTAGTTAATGAGTAGGGTTATACAAGTAGATACAGCTTTACCTCATTCGTGTGGATTGTAGAACAAAACAGACTGTGAATTTCCTAAAAAGTATAAGAATCCCGGTCTTTTCATTTGCGTTATTACTTAAAAAATATATACCATAATGTCAAAAAATTAATTTGTAGACCAAACTGAAGATAGTTTTGACGACGAAGGCGACAACGACGTCAAAGAAGAGGACAAAGAAAACTGGGAGAAATACTTAGAAAAATTAGGTACGAGTGGTTTTTGTGCGTGATGCATTCCTCAACACCAAAAACTTATTTGTGAGTTCTTGTTATTCAGAAACCAACATGATAATGGTTGTTTCGCTCTCTGTAGACAGACATTATACGGTCTCGGTTATTAACTGTAACATTCCAGTCATCCAGTGTACGTCTGAGGTATGTAATGGATAAGTAGGTCAAGGAGAAGTGTGGAAGAGTTTGTGTGTGTAGCCAGGGGTATTTGTATGTATGTGTGTTTGCGCGTGTTCGCATGTGCGTGTGTGTGCTTGTGTTTATATGTTCACGTGTGTGCGTGTGAGTACTTGTATTAGTGTGTTCGCGTGTGTGCATGTGTGTGTGTGTATGTATGTGTGCGTGTTTGGGGATATGAACTGACAGGTAGACAGTTAAAGTATAGTAGCATGAAGATACTTTTTTCAGTTATAAATATTCCAATGGCTTTATAATGTTTTATGTCCTTCAGAAAATGATGAAAAATAATGCACCTCGATAGAGCCCCTGTTTTATGCATATCTTAATAAGTATTTTCATTAATACTTTCATTTTCTTTTCTTTCTTTGTTTTCATCTTTATGGAAAAATATGTAGTAGATTAAAACTTTTCAGGAAAATGTGAGAACTGCACTAGTACATCCCATCGTTGGATAGTTACCTGCGGCAAAAGGTAAAGAACAATATGCACTACATCTCTACTAAACTATGGTCACCAAATTCAATAGCCATAACAGCCATACAAGTCCCTATATTTCCCCCGCTATATGTGTTTTCCTAAAATATTAAATCATTTCTCTTCTAGGTCAGACTTTTGGTATATTACATGTCAGAGTGGTTTCCAATAAACTTAGTGTCATGTTTAAGGCAGGCTGGGCCCAGTTTCATCAACTCTGAATAGCGCTATCTTCTGGATGACGCTATCCATTGGATGGAATTGTTATCCTCTGAGCAATTATCCTGTGCGTTAAGTAACGTTTACTTAACACTAGAAACTTATTTTTGTCTCTGGCTTTCCTTTCCATGGGTTAAAAAAGACTGCTGTCCCTAGGATAACTTTCCAGAGGATAACAATTTTATCCAAAGGACAATGTTAGCAATAGGATAGCGCTATCCCGTATTGATGAAAGTGGGCCCGAGAGTTTTATCCAAGACGGCCGCAAATGCCCATTCTAAGTTATACCTATGATACCGGACCACGCTCTCCTTGTTAAACAATTGACAGCTTTAAATTTCGCATACAACTTCAATGTTAAAATCTTAGTCAATAAATTATCTGGAATTTATAATGAGCTCTAAATCATGCTTGAAAAGTTTAATGCATCAATACTGAAGACAACTGTAGTGGATAGTTATTTAACTGAGTGTTGGCTGTCATTGTGGATTCATCATAAAACTTTATTATGATGTTAAAGTAGTAAATATTTGCAAATAAATCAATATGTAGTGTGAATTTGTGATAAGGTATTGGCATGGGACAGGTCGTATATGCTGAAGTGTAATTGGCGGCCATTTTGAATTGTCACGTTACCCATGCAGGGCTTCCATGGGACTTCACGTAAATACATGGCGAAAAATAAATTCTCTGGCAATTTTGTACACGTGAAACCTTATCCTGCCTGGGTATACACCACATTTAAGAAATATCGGAGTGGATAAAGGTAGTTTCTTTTACCAGTCATATCCCTCAATGATAATGCAACATTGATCATAAATACATAGAACTCTACAGTGTACATCATTTTGTGTAGACATTGTTTGCTTTAGTAAACCATAAGTTCCCTCACAGGGTCCATATACAGTATTATTGAGAACCTTCCAAATTATCTTGTTCATCCATCCTCCATTTTTGAACGAGTTCCAAGACTCACGTTGAATTATTTGATAATTAATGTAGATCAGTTCAGAACTTAATTTATGTAAATTTAATTCGTCTTATCTCTTTAAGGTCTTCAGATCCGACAGACTGGGACAATAAAACTATTGGGCGATCCTTTTTACTGAACATATAGCTCTAAATTTTAATTCTTGTCTTTTAAAAGAAGACAAATTGGCTATCAGCTACATGTATTTTAAAATTCAAATGATCCTTTTAGTCCGTGATCTTACTGTGATATATACATATTATTACCAATTCCAGGAGCACGGCCAAGAAAGGGAAGTACGAGGTGTGCGGTTACATCCAGGGATCTCGGAAATTTTACTCTATAAAACAGTTGGAAGGAGAGTGTTTCAACGGCGGAACATATGAGTTGTGTGCTGTTAACAGGTGCATGAAATTAAAGGGCTGCTACGGGAGGTTTGAGCTTCTTTACTGGAAGACCACCTGCAGGAACCAGTGTTAATTGACTGACACGGAGGCAGTAACTGGCCGGGCAAGCCGAGCGTCGGAACGAAAATATACGAACATCATTTATGACTTGAAATCGGTGGCTTCATAATTCAAAGAAGAAGCCAATTAAGCCAATTATTTACAGATATGCTGTTTCTTTTAATGAAATATTAGACAAGAAAATAACAAAGTATATGTTATTGAAAGTATACAGGTATAACTAATGGCGGTATCCGCTGCTTGCCAGCATAATAAATACAATAATATAAAAACAAAGCAAAGAAATTAGGTGTTGTTTATTGTGATCCATACTGAAAACGTGTTAAGAATGTTGTAACCCTTCGCCCAAAACTCCTTATTTACTGCCTTCCATACATTTGTTTGGGTAATAAACAAATCTTTGGTGTTCATTGACTAAATTTATTTACATTTACACACATTTCATCTTACGTGTGACGTCATAATTGCGATTTTGGTGTAAAATCTAAAAAAAATCTGTTTCCCAAATTTCTCCTTGACCTGAGCATCCACGATCACCGTTCAACGCCGATGTAATGATATCATATAGTATTCCAAACCCTGCCAGTGAATTTTCTTAAAAGTCTTACCTCAGATTTTATCGTTGATAAAGCCAAATTATGATTTGTTTAATGAAAATCTGGAATAAGGGGCTCATAACTCCATAACAAAAACATTTAAAACAAAAATATGGCACGGGATTGTAGTCTTTACACTCCTGGTCAACTCTGCCAATTTTTGGGGTAAAATCTTGTTAGCCCCATACCGATTGTTTTCTCACCTCAAAATACATGTAGAAAGGTGTTAAAATTGACGATTAAAGCTCTCAGATGCCTATGCTTATACATTGCAAGAAAATATATGAACGCCGATAATTCATATTTTAGCTGCACGAAGATAGATCGAAAATAACCAGCAAAGTCCTTTCTTTATAATTCTTGCTATTTCTTAAAATTGAAGGGGACAGGTCAGCCCCCCCCCCATGTCTCCTCACAAACTACGAAGTACAAGGAACGGAAGTTGAGGGTCCTGCTCGTGTTTTTGTTTTGTTTTTTTTAACTGGACACTACATTCGGAAGTCCCCTCAAGACCGTGCACTTTTTGTTCAAAAATTCCCGGAGTGACTCCACAGTGAAGACTATTAACACAAAATTGTTGCGGCGGCCGCTTTGTTTTTGTTAAATCTCAGTGCTAATGAAATTCATGATGACGACGACAATTCACATAAGCAAAACACATTTGATTTTATTTCTAAAACATCAAATTGTATTTTAGAGTATCAATTATCTGCAGAGTCTCATCTTTATAGCTCTTGTTATATGCCATATCTACCATACGCTAATTAACATTAATAATTATAATGATAATAAAAATAATACCAATTTAATTCATAAATAGACAAAAAAAAAAAAGATATCTGTAAACAATCAAATTCTAAAAGTTAAAAAAGGAGCTGTTAATAAAATAAATTATCTGTTGATCTGCAGCAGGCAAAAATGATAAAAACGATGAAATTGATATCCTGTCTTTACGCTTGTATGTATCGAATTCATACATAATTTCTTCACACTTTCAGTATGTATATTAAACAAACACAGAGCTGGATGGTGTTAAAGAACGTTTGTAGTGTGTTCAGTACATTTTCATCATTATAGTGTCAAATCATATAAGTCATTGCTTACCAATATACTTATATATGGATATCTCACATCTGATAGTTACAACAACAAGTTCTCCGTCTCTGTTAACATCAACTGATATAGGATGCCCAATGTCGTCACTCCTTGACAAAATATTATGTAAAAACCTCCCGTCTGAACCAAGGACAACCACCCTGTGATTATTGAAGTCAGCTATGAATATGTGTCCATACGTATCTACGCACACTCCTCGTGGATAATTTAGTTGTCTGTCTCCACTTCCACTCTGACCTCGTTTTCCATATTGGAACATGACGTCACCCTGGGGTGTCACTGCATACACACAGTGGGCACTGTTGTCGCTGACTATGATTGCATTGATGCCGTGGTGGTATGCACAGCGCAGTGAACCTTTACTGCACATTGGGATAGGGATTTTGCTTACAAGTTGAAAAGATTTTATGTCGCACACACAGATGCACTGTGCACCGCCATCACACACGTACACCTTACCCTCTGTACGGTCCACAGTAACACCCCAGGGGTTAGACATATCACCCTGACCAAAACATCGGATAATCTGACCTGATGTTGAATACAATCTACAGCATGCACCGGGACATGTTACCACGAATCTATCGTTACTGACTGTAGCGATACACCTCGCCCCTCCCTCTATACTGATCTTACGATTACATTGACCTGTGATTGAGAATACGGACACTATTCTACAACCGCTTAGGTCACCATGTAAAACTAAAATACAACCGCCATTTGTGCATTGAATATCCAACAGCAAATCCTTAACATTAAAACGCACGTTCCGCTCTGGTGCATGAGGCCATGTGACTTTCTGAAATTCCATCAGCTCGCGATAGTACGTTCTCTCTTGTTTTACACTTCCAAAATGTGCATCCAAGGGACCGAGGTATGTTTTGGCCGTAATGGACCCCGTTTTGATGGACAGCTGTGGCTCAGGAATTTTAGGAAACTGTAGCACACCGTCCATTGCTGCGTGCCCTGGTGTAAATGTTATGTTGGTGATCTTGGTATCAAAGACTGGTTCTAATGTCTCTAACTCCTGAATTCTAGTTTGGAGTTTTTTAGAGTGGGTCATGACCTCGATGTCAGAACCGATGTCTGTGAGCTGCTGAGCGAAATCACGAATGCTCTGAATGGAAATCTTGTTCATTTCTTGCTTGTCCTTTTCACCTTCTAAAGTTTTCACCTGCGTGGAGGTGAGAGTCTTCACTTCTGCCGATATTGTGTTGCTTTTGTCATCTATAACTTTCTGCATTTCGGTGTAAACGGACTGTATTTTTGTTTCATAAGTTTCCAAATGCTGTTTGACAGTGGTCAAATACGCGTCTGTCTGTTGACGTACGTCCTTCTCTACTTGTTGATAATAATCTTTGATTTCTCTTTCAATTGTTTTACTGTTTTCCTTAATCTCCTCCGTCATAGCTAATTTTTGAGAATCCACCAAACGAAGAACCTTTGTCTGATTTTCAGCCAGCCCGTCCTTGGTTTCAAAAATTACTCTTTCTGCCTTTTCAAAACGAGACAGTTTTTCTGTTGTTAGGCATTTAAGCTTTTCTTGTAGTAGATCTCGTTGAACTTTCACCACATCCCCTACTTTTTTAAAGTTATGTTTACTGTGAGTTTCCAAAATACAATCTCTACATGCCACGGTGTCATCCTCTTCACAATAGAATGTCAACAACTCGCCGTCGTGTTTGTCGCAGTATTGAGCTTTATCTAATACATGCCGTAACTGTTCTCGTATACTTACTGGGTTAGCTGACGGGTCTACTTGTGACAGAGGTACTAATGAATGGCCCGCGCAAGACGGTATTTTATCGTGAATATCACGACATGTAGCGCACAGTTGGTTGGTTTTTGGACATCCTTGGCACACGAGACTGGCTTCTTTATGGTTACAATACTCACAAAGTCTCCCCTCGGGTGCTTTCTTATCTTTCATGAAGTCTGTTACTTTTCTTAAGAAGAAGTTTTTCACGAGAGTTTCTAACCCACCTGGTGGTACGGGGGCCTCTTGGCGACACACGGGACAGGAGAACTTGTTCTGGACACCATTTTTGGCTGCATGGTCAGCAATGCATTCCAGACAGAACGAATGGTAACAGGGGAGCACTCTCGGGTCTTTATATTCCTCCATACATATATGACACGTTAAAAAGTTCTCACTGAATACGCTGCACATCGCTTTCGAAGCCATTGCCATGGTATAGGCGCCCAGAGTGGGCACAGCGCCCCGCCCCCTACACGCCGACCGCCCCGCTCTACTGCTGCCAAAACCGTTGAGTACACTTTATATATCATTTGATAAGTTATCTATACCACTTCAAAGTTGTCACCCGATCGACACATCCCAATCAGGTGATATTGTCAATTACCAGGACGGTGTCAAAGTCTAAAGCTTGTTTTAGCTGAATACTGCTTGACATATCAGTGATACATGTATACTGTGAGGGGTGTCATTCCGGTGACATATGTCCCCACTCCCCCTGAAAATTTCCTTGTTCTTAGTATTGTAGCTTTGGTAATAGGTATTAACATGTTAGTATACCCTCTTTTGCTATAAAGTTGTCGCTTTAAATATAGGTGACGTAATACATAATGCTACAGTTGAAACGTAGTAGAATAGATGAAGATATATTATCAGGGGTGGATTAATTCAGAGATATTTTCTGACAGTCTTCCAAATTATCTTTTGTAGTAAACCGTTAATTAGTGCTGATAACATAAATTTGAATACATATCATTTACATAATCCAGATGGATCTTAACATTTGTTATATGAAATAAAATTTTTAAATTCTGGGTATTTTTCTAAGTGTCCACTTTTTTTATACACCCTGTATAGTTGTCCCTTTGAAAATAGTAGGTGACGTAATACAAAATACAGTTGAATCGTAGTTGAAGCTGACGATGTTTAGAATAGATGAATACATATTATAGATGCATACATTGACGGTTCAAGTTCGGTGCTCGCTTTCATTTAAACACTGAGAAAGAAGGGAGCAGGAGTCTGGGCTGTACATGTACCATGATCCCTTCTCAAACAGTCGGGGATATTCTACACAAAAATGGACTCCCTAAAACTGTGTATGAGCAATTAGATAGAGTGACGTCGACTGAATGCAATCTGTTTTTAAATAAAGTAACAGAGATGAGAGAAGACATAGATGATGAGAAGTATGGAAATGGTATTTGGATAAATAAAACTAGGATGAAATAAAATGGAAGCCCCTAGTTTCTATACAACGAGCCATTGCCATGGTGCATGTATTAGCCTCCCCCCAACACACACGCGTGCGCTAACCGCCCTCCTCTACTGCTGTCAAGGCTGTTGTGTACGTGTATATATCGTTTAGTAGGTTATCTGATATCTGATAGGTTTACAATTGTCATCGATCAACACACCAGAATCAGGTGACGTTGTCAATAACCAGGACGGTATCAAAGTCTACTGTAGAGCCTATACTAGCTGAGTACTTGACATATCAGTAATACACTGCACACGTCTGTGTACATGTATTTGTGAGGGTTTGGGGTGTGGGGGTGTTTTGTTAATTCCTTTTGACTCGACACTGCTTAACATATTTCCCTGTGGTCCCATGTTGCATTGATATGTTAAAATATTGCATTTATAGAGTGCTACGTGATCACATTTCCTTTTTCTGTTATTTTACTTTAATCTCACGATTATAATTTTAAGTGATATTCGGTTAGCGTTTTTTCAAGGACACGATGTAGATAACGATGTGGGTGGTGAACAAGTAGTTATACATTAACCTCACGGTATACTATATCAGTTTTGCTGATGTATTCTGGGAACTGGGTAAAAGAAGACTCAAATGTTTGTCTAAAATTCAAGACCAGTTTTCATGCTAACTCTCTTTGGTGAAACCTGCCCCAGCGATTATTACCAGAGAGAGAGAGAGAGAGAGAGAGAGAGAGAGACGGACGAGGAAAGAGAAAGTGTGTGTATATGAGAAAGAGAGAGAGAGAGAGATGGACGAGTAGAAAGAAAGTGTGTGTGTATGTGTGTCTATGAGAAATAGAGATGTATTAATATATCCGCCTACCCTGAGTGTCCATTTCATGTGTTAGCTTTACAGTGCCCCTAAGGAATAGCGGTAATTTTGAATATCCGTCAATCAAAGGAACTGAAAGTGAATCTGCAGTTGAATGTCATTAGTACAACATGAAACAAAATTAATTTAATTTTGTTTAATTTAACTCTGTTCACTGTACCTAAGACGTACAGTCTTTCCCCAACCACGGCTCTCTTACATGAAAAACCCAGGTAGAGAGTGCATTTAATAGAATAACTTTGATATGTTGCCATGTCTGCCCCTTGTTTTTGTTTATATTAAAATATAAGAATTATATTCAATTGATATCACATCTGAAAAAATCTTTTCAATTTAATAATAATTTATTCAGCTTTGAATGTTACAATTTAACATTGTTTGCTGTCTAGTCTACTACAGAATCTACCATATTGTACTTACATAAAAAGAGAGAAAGTGATATTTCATCGTGTTGCTAACTGTATATACTGTGATAATGCTTTTAGTGATTTCTGATCTTGAGGGTTGAGGAGGATGAATAGTTTCTGATCACTGCCTGCTAATTCATAATTTTGTCTCACAGTGTTTGGGAGGGAACTGAGCATATTTTGTCGCTCTATTTGGTATTTACTACATGTGAGGAAGAAATGTTTCTCATCCTCTATTTCCGTTTTACAGCTTGTGCAGGTTCTTTGTTCCAGGGTGATTTTCATGTGCCTGCCTTTCTCTATCGCTAGCTCGTGGTCACTAATTCTCATTTTGGCTAAGTATTTTTTGTCTGAGCTTGTGGCGTTCATTTTTAAGTAATTTTCAAGATCGTATGAGTTTTTTATTTTTCGATATGTACGCAGTTTATTGTGGTTCTCCTTGTTCAATTCTTTCCAAAAAAGGTCTTCGATTTTTAGATTAATTTCTTTTTCTAGGTCTGATGTTTCATCCCAATGTTGAATTCCCCAATTCTGTCTAAATGCCGCCACTGTTTTAGTCCAATTATCTATTTTCAGGAGTTTTTCTTCGCTTAATGTTTGTTTCAGTATTCTTGTATTCGGGAGATTTTTAAGTCTGGTGTGGTATTTTTGCATGGATTTAATTATATCTGTAAGGATTGGGTTTCTACCCAATTCTGCTCTGCAGGCATTATTACTGGCAGTTTTTCTCACTCCTAATACCCATTTGCACATTTTTAGGTGAATTTGCTCGAAGGACGTGTTATTGATTTTATCTAGGCTTAGTGATTTTTCTTTGAGAATTTCCTGACCCCATACCTCGCTACCATATAGTAAAATTGGTTTTACAGTTTTATCAAATAGTTTCATTTGTAATAGTGGATTAGATATGTTTTGGGAGGATAAAGTGCTTTTAAGCGCAAACATGGCCTTCATTGCTTTTTGTTTTAGATTGTGTATTGCTTTCTTGAGGTTACCTGTATTGGTGAAGGTGATACCTAGATAAGTATATTCTGTAACAATTTGTCGTTTATCAGTTTCGACGGAATCTTAAACCTAAAGGTATCCAAATGATGAGGGTATTCTAAGCAGTTATGACGTCTGATAACCATTTTCCTGGAAATTTTATCAGAGAAACATATATGAGGCGGTCTGAATGTTCTTAGCTTTCGGGAGGTCCAAAGCCATTGGAAGCCCCCTGGCGTTCAGTTCAAGTCTTTAATGAATTGATTTGTGGTAAAAACTAAAAAAAGTTTGCCTCTGGTAATTCATATAAATATAGTTCTTACCAATGGCCCCTTTGACCTCTCTTTTGCTTGCAAATATTTCTCTGAGAATAGGCTGTGTGCATGTGCGTGTTTTCGTTTGTGTATTTGTGTTCTCTTTTCGACTGTTGGAAATTCCCCAGTTATTTTTCTAGAGTGAAATTTGTTTTCAAGCTCGAAAGAAACAAAATTTCAATGTACACTTATCACTACTAATAATATATTAAAATTTCTCACTTTTGGAAAAAAAAAACAGTGGTACTAAGTGCGACTTCTCTTCTCCTTCTCTCAACTTACGTCATATATGACTCTATCCTAATTTAAATTTTCCAACATTTCTGTTTAATTCTTAAATTGCGTAAGTCTTTTAATTTCTTTAACATTTAGTTGCATATTTCTATAAAAGAAACCATCTTACTAAATAAAGGGTGCAAAATAAATCAACGGGGAAGGCGTGACGCAATAAAATATAATTGAAAAATGTGAAGACGAATGTAACACAATTTCAAACGAGTCGATTTGATAGCGTTTCGGCAGGTAGGCCTATATTTAGAATAAAAAAATAAAAATAAAATAAAATAAATAAATAAACATGAACTAAACGTAAAATAAGGACCGCGTACTCGAAGCACATTGTAATAGGACACCCTAGGACAAAACAGTGATAAAATAAATACATGAATATTGTGAAAAAAAGGGACCATATTTTGACCTTTTTGTTAACCAGGAATAATACTCTTCATATTTTCATTTTATAGTATTCAAAATGTGTTTCTTTAAAATATGTTTCAAGAATTATGCAATGGCGTCCATTTTTTTTTTCATTTTCATCTAAAAAGCAGACGACGCCGTGCCCTGTTTCCGGATGTAGTCCACCTGAGTGTCGTCTGCTGGATGAATCGCTGGATCCAACAAATGTTCCCGCTCTTTACTCAGGTACTGTCGGACCTGCGCATTAGGAAGTTCATCTACCACGCATGCGCTGAGAGCACTGCGTTGAATGTTCATATCTGTGGCGTCCCACCTGAAAAGCAGTGATATGAAGAAGTTAATTTGGAAAATATCGAAAATGATGGCGGAAACAAAATGAAAAAGGGCAAATACTCTAAATAACTTTGCACATGTATATGCTTATTATGTATTTGACTATTCACAGTTCCATATATCTTCTTGAAACCATACATGGCGCAGCCGAGAAACGATGAACTGAATATTGTGTCAATACATACTAATAATTTTGGTGGCCTCTGACTTCAATACTCTGACTATAGTGGTATATTCAAAGATACAGAGTTCTCGGTTTTGAGAGTTTTGCATCTCATTTTATGCACTGAATTAAGTCGAGAACAAGCGTGCATTGATTCCAAAGTCAGCTTGAGGTCAGTAGCTCAGCCTGTTGCCCCAACTGTGCGCCGGACTGAGAAATAACTTACCAGTCATTGGCGAGTTAGTCAGAACACTCAACGTAGAACAATGTTGTCATTCCATTAAAACCATCAATGGCAAATATCTGGTCATCTATTACCTGAAAGATGTCATAAAACCCGCATTACCTTTTTTCTTTTGCTTACTTCTGATGAAATTTATTTCATTTATAGTTTTTCGTTTGACTGATATTTCATTTGTATAAAAAAACGCTTTTTGAGAATGGTAATTCACGTCCGGTTATGTTTGTCTTAATCATATGTGTTAGAACTAAAAACTTGCTGGTCAGGATATTATTAAGGGGGTGATGGGGCATAAAATGCATTTTGTTCTCCGAACAGGAATTAAAGTTCAAACAAGCTAGGTACAACTGTATGTGTGTGTGCGTGTGTGTGAGACAGAGAGAGAGAGACTCACCTCGACTGCAAAGTTACTCCTGGGTGTCATCATCTCAGCTATGGGCGTCCAGGTCTTTTTTACAGGATCATAGCGTTCTGCAGAATTCATGCGAACTATGCCGTTAAATCCACCTATAGCGTAGATGTGGCCCCTGAATGCCGTGATCCCTTATAATAATAATAATAATAATAATAATAATAATAATAATAATAATAATAATAATAATAAGCAATGTGAAATCTGTTCTCAGTCCTGTTTATTGTTGTTCGGGATTATCGCACGATTTACAGGTAGTAAAATGTATATTGCATAATGAACATGACTGTTTTACTTTTCAAAATAATGTTTTATTTTAATGATGAACCAAATATGCCTTTACTCTAACTTACCAATTCCGCTTCGTCTGTTCCGCATTGGCGTGATTTCTGTCCACTGATTGGTTGCTGGCGTGTAGTACTCCGCGGCACTCAGGCACTCATTTCCATTAAACCCGCCGACATTTCCTTAAACATAAACAAATAGATTAATGAATACATATATAAATCTAATTGACGATGAACATTTGCTTAAGCAATATATTAGTAGAACCGAAAATGGTTGGGACTACGTATGAAGGGCTGTTCATTATCTTTTCGTTTACTCATTTAACATGTGTTTTGTTTTTGACAAAAAGTCATTACCACATTAATGAAGCAAAGTCTGAAAGTATCAATCTCTCACCATCTAAGGTGGCAGCCGAGGCATCACTTCTTTGTTGGTGCATGGGGGAGATGAAAGACCACTGGTTGTACTTGGGATTATAGCGTTCTGCTGTGTTCATACGATGACGGCCGTCATAACCTCCCATGGCGTAGATAAGACCCTCACAGACCACGACACTCACGTAACACCTTGGAAAAGTGAACTACATTCACATAACAAAAAATTATTTGCAATCAAATTGTGCATGCAACTTGACGATTATTCTGATCGGGTTTTTGGAATTTTGGAAAGCAGTTCAACTCACGAAAATAAGTAGCTTGAATAAACATAGCAAACACAAATAATGAAAGCAAGCTCAGTTTCTTTATCACCTCTCTCTCTCTCTCTCTCTCTCTCTCTCACCTCTTGTGGTGCATGGGCGCGCTCTCAGCCCAGGCACGTGTCTCGGGGTCAAACACGCGCACACTGCTGAACTGCTCAGTGCCGTCAAAGCCGCCGATCACGTAGATCTTACCGCCCAGATACACCGACCCGTGGTACGCTCGTGCTGTAGCTGGCCGGTTTATGGAAAATTATAAAAAAATTAAATAAACTAATAAATATATTAATTGATTGAATAATAGATACCATAGATGAAGTATATATATCAATATCTTCTTAATTAAATGGACGTTTTATAGCAAAAAAAGAAGCAGAAAGTGTCGAGTTCAAGTGAGATAAGAAGAGTGAAAGTTAAACTGACAGAGAGACAGACAGACAGACAGAGGGAGCCCTCACCGGTGTCCTCCACATCCGGGTCCATGAGGTTCCAGCGGTCAGCTCGGGAGTCGTACACCTCAATGGCTTTGGTCGGACTTCCCCCGCTCCACCCTCCAATAACAAACAACAACTGGAACAAACAACGGACACGAAGGTCACTTTTTACTTAATATTAATTGAAAAAAATTAATTTCATGTCTGTACCCAGTACTTTTAAGCAGTAATACATTTCATCAATTTCTATTTTTTAAATTGAAAAACGACAATAGGCCCGGGACGTTAGAATCGCTTTTTGAAACACAGATCTGGAAACTATACAATTACCTCGGCACCCTAAAGATGTTTCCATTATGAAAAATATACACGTATATCATACAGAGACAGCACAAGAAGGAATAATTTTTTGTAACCCAATTTTGTAAACCAATACCGTTCACAGTACCTCATGGGGAAGTCTAGGTCGCATTAGGGGGTTGCCTATAGCCAGGTTCATCGCGTTCGTCATCTCAAAGTCATGCATCAGCGCCAGAGTCTGTATAATAATAGGTTTACAGTCCGGGTTGCCCACCACGAACTCGTTGGTTTTCACATGACGCATGAAATACTCTGTCCCTATCAGACCTGGAAGTATTAAAAGGTAGTCTAATTAGCATCAGTTATCTCTACCTTTATTTATATATGTATCATTTATTCATTAAAATGAAAAGACAAAAAAGACAATCAAATCATTGATCGATACCAGAACGAATGAAAAAAAAAGCACTCACCCAAACGAAGAGATTTCAAGATGTCGACGATGTATTCTTTCCTTTCCTCAGGCTTTATTGAGATCCATCTTATAGCTGCTTCATAGGCAAACCTCTCATCTCTGACGTTGAGGTCGTCCGAATTGAGCAAACTCAACAGCTCATCCGGAGCCAACATCAAAATCTCGTTACTAACCGCCGAGATCTCGCCGAAATTTCTGAGAATGAACTTGAGCGTCATGTGCTCCAGGTAGGTGCAGAAATAGGCCTTGGCAAACTGCCAGATTCCCAGGCAGTTCTCGATGCTCAGATGGTGCAGGAGGAACTTGGAGCAGGCCTTGACGAGGCCCAGGATGTGGAACTGGTCAGCCACCGGGAGGAGATGTTCCACGTTATCCTCCGTGATGTGCACCTGGCGGGAAGAGAAACAGATTTTCAATAAGAATTATTTCCTTTAACTAGGGGAAAGAATAGAAAGAGGTCTTCTTTATGTAACCCCCCCCCCTCAAAAAATATTTATTTCCAACACGTCTAAAATAAACAAGTGTGCATTGAATGTTCTAGTTATCAACACATTTGGTTAGACAGAATTTGAATCAAAAGTTTGTGTCTATTTGTATACAAAATTATTTATTTATTTGTTTTTAAAGCGACCAATAAATACATTACCTGTCGGCTGTACGCATACTGAATGATCAGCTCCATATCGGCTGCAGAAACGTTCGGGATGAGGATTTCTGACTTAAAAGACTCCGAGAGATCGTTACTGAACAGAGCGCGGAAGTATGGGCTACACCCAGACATGATGATGCGGTGGACGTGGAAATCTCGTCCGTCACACTTAATGGTGACGTCACAGAGAGCCCCGGATTCCCGGAGATCATTGAACACATCACAAGCTTGTTTACTAATTCTGCGTTTTATTATATCTCGCTCGGAGTCGGCTGGAACATATATAAGTATTTTTACATATTTAATCATTTTAAGTATATTTTTACAACTAACGACAATACAATGATATAATTGTGAAGAACGTGTGGATCATTTCTTCATTATAAAATTACAGACTTTATTCTATGTTGTGCGGAAGGAGAGTTACACGGCAGAACGTTACGGATGTCTTTGTTTAGTTATGGTTGTTTTATAATACAATATCAAATTAAATACCTATATAAACGCAAAAATGTGTGAGTTAGGTATTAATCTAAAAGTATTTGTTAAACTCAGCATGGTATTACTGTAGGACTCCCAGTGATCTTCAAGGTCAAACATATCTAATGTTATTAGAATAACTAGTATCGGTAATGGTGAAACTCAATTTTTATTTATTTCAAAATACAGAAAAAAAAGAAAACATTCAACTGTTTTACATAAAGCACACGTCCAGCAAGAATAGTTTATTTCAATCCATACCTTCTTTAATCCCCGTACAGTCCATGCTGTCATCATTGTTTTCCATAGTGAAGTTCAATCACCAGCTCCTTGTTTGTTGTTACCTCGATTCTGCAGAGCTATGGGCTTTTATGACGTGATTTTCCTTTATGATGCATTTGTTATTCTATGACGTTTTAAACGTCATGTCTATATGACGCCATAACGTCACAATGTATTTCCAGACGTTGACATTGTGATAACGTCCTGGATCTGGAAAGCGTATTAGAAAACAGCGTGCTAAGAAGTCATGAATGAATGAAGATTTTGCATAGACGGAGATAATGCAGACTTGGTGTTCCCTTTTATTCATGGACAACGTACCATATTGTTTTGTATTTTATGATTTTGCAAGGGTCACGAAACAATCTCTAGGCAATTTTTACCAGATAAAGGTACATACAGTATTTATTCTGAGTCTATAACGGAATCATTTTAATTATAAGCGTTAGGGGGCAATTGCTTGCGTAACGATGTCATCCACTACACGTTCATGTTCGCCCCTATCTGTATTTAATAGAATAATTTAAAATTTAACAGAATATAGGGTCTACTGAAAATTTGTTAACACAAATTTTCTTTTTTTCGTAATCTCATACATTCATGGCCGGGTGTGTGCTCCACCTATCATGCCATAAACATGCGTAGTGACCGTGGGAAAGCAATAAGGAGCTTACCACACGTTTTTCTTTTTATTTTAGCCACGTCAGTCATAAGAGTAGGAAGTCTCTGTCTTCATACATCCCTTCTGTATACAGTGGGGAATGCGTAGAACAGAGACCAGTGAGAGGAAAGGGGGTGGGGGGGGGTCTGCTACATGATATCCTCTCACTCGGCACTATTCTTCGCACTATTAATTTGTTTAATAATGCCCGGAGCGACTTCGCAACGACTAGTGAAAACAAACAAGGATGTCCTGCTGTCAACCGAGTTTATTCACTTGTTCCAAAAGAGTACCTCAGTGATAATAAAAATAATAAAAGCAATTAACGTCATCAGGACTCATTTGATTTTAGTTCTAAGACATCAATTTGTTTATTAAAACCAGCAAAATCGCATTTCTGTCTCTCTTTATACATTCAGTATACACCATGTACTTGTTAAAACTTTTCACAAGAAAAATTAAAAGAAAAAAAAAAAGAGAAGAGATCAACTCTTTGCATACTTAGTCCAAAACGATGTCCATAGTTAAAATCAATAAGTGAAATAAGCATCGACTAATGATAAAATACATGTTGATCTGCAACGGACAGAAGTGCGTAATTAAATTGATAAAATCAATGTTATCGGTGTTAATGGATAGAGCTAGTAACGTCAACGGAAAGCCACGGTGTTAATGCTGTTGTTGTGTGGATAGAGCTGGTAACGTCAACGGAAAGCCACGGTGTTAATGCTGCTGTTGTCTGGATAGAGCTGGTAACGTCAACGGAAAGCCACTGTGTTAATGCTGCTGTTGCCTGGATAGAGCTTGTATTCAGTGAAAATGCTGTGTAACTCCCCAGGATGGTTATTAAGGGCGTGGCCTCCAACTAAATCAACCCACACCTCGTCTCCCTCTGCTAGCCGCAAAGCAATAGTGCTACTGCCTGTCGCAAACCTTGTGGAAGGTTTACTGTACCCATTATTCTTTATCTGACCATTCAATGGTTCAATTTGACATATATGGACTTGCTGTTGTGGCTGAGACTATGGTAATGGAAGACGTACATCCCTGAGGTCAAGGAGGTGAATTTCCTGGTGTCTTTATTATAACCGTTGCTATCGTTGAGAAAGACGGTGTCGTAGACAACCACAGCGTTGTCTTTCCCCGTCTGGTCAAGATCATGTGATCTCCCCGCCGAGAACGCCACCAGTTTATAGATTGCGGTGCATCTCTGTAAATCTAGTATTAGAAAAAAATAAGACTGGAATCAACTAAATATACATAATGAAATTTTAAAAATGTTGTAGCCAAACGAAAAATCATTGGAAATATTGATTTATTATCTATTATAGCCTTCAGGGCTTTTGTTACTAATGCATCAGTGCTACCGATTCAGCTGCTCTTCTGCCACCATTACAACTTGTCCTCTTTGCAACAATTTATTGTCCCTGATTTGCCTCCTCTATGACAAGGGAGGATCCTTATTAGTCTACGTGACCCCAGCACTTCAATTTCTTTAGAGGCATGCCCCACACTCCCTTCCCCCCCACCCCCCACCCCCCAAAAAAGTTTTACCCTACGTGGGACCCCTCATTTGCATTCCAACCATTCTTCTCACTCCGGGCGGCGGGAAGCAAACGGACGAAATCAGTTATATGTTGAATTCGACAGCTTCGTGAAACATAGATGTCGCCAACTATTTTTTTTCTCACGAATTATTTTTAATGATATATTAGACTTGATATTATATAGTGTGTGACACAGTTAACAGACGGTTTTGCTTTCAACCACAATGTCTTAGTTAGCTCGCGACCCTCCCTCTCACGACCCCTCCCTCTTGGGGTCCTGGTAGCCATGTTCGTTATTTTATTTAAAAAAAAGAAAAAAAAAAAAACACACACAAAAAAAACAAAAACAAAAAAAAAAAAAAAACAAATAGAACTATACTCAGTAAAAGAAAGCGGATGTCCTGCTCGTATTTCCTTTCACTTGTTACAATACTTCGTTGTCCCAGCAAGACTGTGCACAGTTTGTAAAATAATGTCCGGAACGCCTTCACCGTCGACAATGAAAGTGAAACTGACACAACTGAAAACAAAAAACTATTCTGCTGTTGATGGCGTTTATTTACATTTTGAAAAACTGAACCTCAGTGATGAACAAAATAATAAAAAATCAAGTATTTAACATCTTTAAGGCCCGTTAGATTTTACTTCTAAAATATCAAGCTGTTTACTATAACCAGCAATATCTCTATTATTTGTTTTACATTCTATACGCATCATCTATTTGTTAAAACTTTTTACATGAATATAAATATATCATACGTAGGCCAAAAAGAATTCTATTGTTAACAGTTTAAATCAACAAATGATAATAAAAAACGTACCTGCAAATGAAAAAAAAAAAAACATGTTGATCTGCAACAGATGGGAATTGCTCAATTAAATTGATAACATTGATAAAATTGATTGAATCATATGCCTTCGTATTTTTTTATGCACACATATTAGAACTTGGAAACAATGTCAACAATCATTATAAGGTGTGTTCATTGCATTTCCTCAGTTATGTTACACACAATTCAATCATCTTTAAAGTTTCAAATCATATAAGTCATTTCTCATTAATATACTTGTATGTGGATATTTCACTTCTGGAGATATAATATAGTTCACATAATTGGAAAAGGTCAGTTCCAACAACAAGCTCCCCTTCACTGTTGACATCAACTGACACATTTCCCAATGTCGCACCCTCTGTCAAAATGTTACGTAGAAATCTTCCGTCTGAACCAAGGACAACCACCCTGCGATTACCGTAGTCAGTTATGAATATATGTCCAAACTTATCTACGCACACTCCTCGTGGATTATTCAGTTGTCCGTCTCCACTTCCTCTCTGACCTCGTGTTCCGTATTCGAACATGACGTCACCCTGGGGTGTCACTGCATACACACAGTGGGCACTGTGGTCGCTGACTATGATTGCATTGATGCCGTGGTGGTATGCACAGGGCAGTGCACCTTTACCGCACATTGGGATAAGAATTCTGTTAACAAGTTGAAAAGATATCATGTCGTACACACAGATGCACTGTGCACCACTATCACACACGTACACCTTACCCTCTGTACGGTCCACAGTGACACCCCAGGGGTCAGACATATCACCCTGACCAAAATATTGGATAAACTGACCTGATGTTGAATACAGTCTACAGCATTTATCTTTGCATGTGACCACGAATCTATCGTTACTGACTGTACTGATACACCTCGCCTCTCCCTCTATACTGATATCACGATTACATTGACCTGTGCTGGAGAATACGGACACTGTATTATCACGGCATAACGTCACGTCACAATGCATTTCCAGACGTTGACGTGATGATAACGTCCTGGGTCTGGAAAACGTATTTGAAAACAGGGTGCTTAGAAGACATGAATGGATGAAGAAGTTGTGTAGACGGATTGCATACCTGGAGCTCGTTTTTATACATGGACAGCTCGCTATATTGTTCATCTTTGGGTCTCAATACTGTCATATTGAAAACGTCATGAAAAATTTCTATGTGAATTATCAACCAGATAAAAACACATTCATTCTGAGTCTATCATGAAGCGATTTAATATCCGTGATTTTTCTCTTCTACATGTATGACAATGGCGGATCCTTATTAGGCTACATGAACCCAGCACTTCACTTTCTTTGGAAGTACCCCTACTACCCCCCCCCCCAAAAAAAAAAAAAATGTCCCACTCTACATGGGACACCTGATATCCATTCCAAGGACAACCATTCCTCTCCCACCGGGCGGCGGAATGCAAACGCACGAACATCAGTTTTGGATTGAATTCGACAGCTTTGTGAACCATAGTAGTCTCCAACTATTTTTTTCTTTCTTTTTAACGATATATTAGACAACTTGATAATATAGTGTGTGACACAGTTTACAGACGGTTTTGCTTTCAACTACAATGTCTTAGATAGCTCGCAAACCTACCCCTCTCTCTTGGGGTCCTGTGCGTTTTGATAAAACAAATAGAATTGTGCCAAGTGAGAGAAAGCGGATGACCTGCTCGCATTTCTTTAACTGGTGTACTATGCACTGTTTGTAAAATATACCCGGAGCGACTTCACCGTCGACATTAAAATTGCAACTGACACTACTGAAAATAAAAACTGTTCTGCTGTCGATGGCGTTTATTTACATTTTGAAAAACTGAGCATCAGTGTTAAATAAAATAATGAAAATAAAGCAATTAACATCTTCATGGCCCGTTAGATTTTACTTCTAAATTATCAAACTGTTTATTATAACCAGCAAAATCTTATAACTCTTTTATTTTCTATACACATCATCTACCTGTTAAAACTTATCACATGAAAATAAAAAAAAAAAAAGATTAACATTCCATACATATATAGGCCAAATTAGATTCACTGTTTACAGTTCAAATCTATATAAAAAAAACATGTTGTTCTGCAAAAGATGGGAGTGCTCAATTAAACTGATAAAATTGATTTAATCTTTTGACTTCGTATATCTCTTCATGCACACATTTAAATAATTATTTAGAACTTAAGCACAATTTCAACAAACGTGGCGGCTAATTGTAAGGTGTGTTCACTACATTTCCGCAGTTATATTAATCACAATTCAAACATCATTAAATTTTCAAGTCATATAAGTCATTACTCCTTAATATACTTATATGTGAATATTGTTCCTCTGATGTCATCTAGGCTATGTCCAACAATAAGCTCCCCTTTACTGTTGACATCTACTGACACAGGTTTCTCAATGCTCCTTTTCAAAATGTTACGTATAAATCCTCCGCTGTCATTCTTTGTTAAAATGTTACGTATAAATCTTCCGTCTGACGCAAGGACAACCACCCTGTGATTATAACGATCAGCTATGAATATGTGTCCATACGTATCTACGCACACTCCTCGTGGATTACTCAGTTGTCCGTCTCCACTTCCACTCTGACCTCGTGCTCCGTATTGGAACATAACGTCACCCTGGGGTGTCACTGCATACACACAGTGGGCACTGTAGTCGCTGACTATGATTGCATTGATGCAGTGGTGGTATGCACAGCGCAGTGCACCTTTACTGCACATTGGGATAGGTATTCTGTTGACAAGTTGATACGATTCCATGTCGTACACACAGATGTACTGTGCACCACTATCACACACGTACACCTTACCCTCTGTAAGGTCCACAGTGACACCCCAGGGGTCAGACATATCACCCTGACCAAAACATCGGATAACCTGACCTGATGTTGAATACAGTCTACAGCATTTATCTCTGCATGTGACCACGAATCTATCGTTACTGACTGTAGTGATATACCTCACCCCTTCCTCTATACTGATCACACGATTACATCGACCTGTGCTGGAAAATATGGACACTGTTTTTTCCCAGTAACCATGTGCAACTAAAGTGCATCCGTTATCTGTGCACTGGATATTCAATGGCCGACCCTCAACATGAAAACAGATATTCCTCTCTGGATTATCAAGCCATACAACTTTCTGAAATTCCATCAGCTTAGGATAGTACGCTCTCTTTTGTTTCAAACTTCCAAAACATACATCTAATGGACCCCGGTATGTTTTGGCCGTAATTGACCCCGTTTTGATGGACAGTTGTGGTTCAGGGATTTTAGAAAACTGTAGCACAACGTCCATTTCTGTTTGCCCTGGTGTAAATGTTATGTCGATGATCTTGGTTTCAAAGACTGGTTCTGTTGTCTCTAACTCCTGAATTCTAGTTTGGAGTTTTTTAAAGTGGGTTATGACCTCGATGTCAGAACCGGTGTCTGAGAGCTGCTGAGCGAAATCACGGATGCTTTGAATGGAAATCTTGTTCATTTCTAGCTTGTCCTTTTCAGCTTCTAAAGTTTTCACCTGCGTGGAGGTGAGTGCCTTAACTTCTGTCGTTATTTCGTTGCTTTTGTGATCTATAGCTTTCTGCATTTTGATGTATTCTGACTGTACTTTTGTTTCATAAGTTTCCAAATGCTGTTGAATAGTGGCCAAATACGCGTCTGTCTGTTGACGTACGTCCTTCTCTATTTGTTGATAATAATCTTTGATTTCTCTTTCAAATGTTTTACTGTTTTCATGCATCTCCTTAGTCATAACTAATTTTTGAGAATCCACCAAACGAAGAACCTTTGTCTGATTTTCAGTCAGCCCGTCTTCAGTTTCCAAAATGACTTTTTCTGCCTTTTCAAAACGAGTCAGTTTTTCTGTTGTCAGACATTTAAGCTTGGCTTGTATTAGATCTCGTTGAACTTTCACTACATCACCTAATTTTTGGAGTTCGTGTTTGCTGTGCGTTTCTACATTACATTCTCTGCATATGACAGTGTCATCGTTTTCACAATAGAATGCCAGCGTTTCTCCGTCGTGTTTGTCGCAGTATTGAGCTTTATTTAACGAGTGACGTAACTGAACTCGAATGTCAGCTGGGTTAACTGGGAAATCAACTTGTGACAAAGGTATTAACGAATGGCCCTTACAAGACGGGATTTTGTCATGCAAATCACGGCATTTAGCGCACAGTTGGTTGGTTTCTGGACATCCTTGGCACATGAAAGTGGCCTCTTTATGGTTACAATACTCACAAAGTCTTCCCCTTGGTGCTTTTTGATCTTTCATGAAGTCTATTACTTTTATTAAGAAGAAGTTTTTCACGAGAGTTTGTAACCCACCTGGTGGTACGGGGAACTCTTGGCGACATACGGGACAGGATAACTTGTTCTGGACACCATTCTTGGCTCCATGGTCAGCAATACATTCCAGACAGAACGAGTGGTAACAGGGGAGCATTCTGGGGTCTTTATATTTCTCCAGACATATATGACACGTTAAAAAGTTCTCACTGAAGACGTCGAAAAATTCTTTCTCGGCCATCGTGTGACTTTACCTCCCAGGCTGGGCACAGAGCTATGAGCACGCAGACCCTCTCGGGTTATTGATTTTAAACCTGCCTCGCATTGATTTCACCTTTTTGCGGGTAACCAAAATAATGACAAAGCATTTTAAAGAATAAGTACTCTATACAATGGAGAGTGTGATTGGTATTGATGAAGTTACTCATAACAAAGCCACTGTTGCTTAGTGCAGTGCGTCATTACAGATCTAAACAGTAGGAGCGGTGTATTATATGCCCACAACTTAAAAAGGACCATGTCAACTGTAAAATATGCAGGGTCGTAATTTTTTGCTAGCTAGAAAAGAAAACTACCGTATGACATGCACTGTGAAAACTTGCATAGAAGAAGATAATAGAACACGATGGCGAAATGAAATGATTACAAACTCCATTCAGGGTCACTTTGACAGTAACTCAGGAAAAAAACTAAATAATGTTAGAAAAAAAAAAACGGCGATTTTTCTCTCTTTCCCACGAGCCAAAAATAAAACCAAGTAAAGTATTCATGTCCTAGGGCATATATGTACTCGTACATGTAGTGCACTTTTATGTAGAACGCAACCTCAAAATAAAGTGAATCAATTAACGAACAGGTACCTGGTAAGCAAATGAACAAAAAACGTGTAGCAATAGCAGACGGTCATGTTTGCTTAATTGAAGGCGATGTAAGGTTATGGTTAAAAGCTATATGCTGCTATTCAGAGCAGGTGTATGCCCCCCTCCTCGTATCTCTCTCTCTCTCTCTCTCTCTCTGTTTTTGCGGTGCATGTGCTTGATTGAAATTGTGTGTGTGCGAGACTATGTGTGTGTGTGTGTGTGTGTGTGTGTGTGTGTGTGCATGAGCCAAAATGCTTCTTTTACTAACACACTTTAATTGTAACGTTTGTTGGAACAATGGAGTTAGAGCAGGCAAGGGGGGAGTATAATAGGAAAATTATATTGATTTTGTGGAACAACTGCACAAATATATGCGTGGAAAAGATCTAGAACTATGTTGGTTTTATGTGAGCAATTGAAAGATGCAGGAAATTCCTTTCTATGGTCACCTAGACATCACAGACAAAACAGTTTACTAATTAAACAATCATCTGTATCACCAGCTATCAATGCAGTACTTTCCACAAGTAATGATATAGATGTAGCTGCGTGTGCTGTCTTCCCTTACGAAAATTTCTTATAGGTCGTTCTTTAAGTCTTAACGGGACTCGATAGAAATTATATCAGCCTCCTAAATGCATAGGTAACATATATCCCCTAGGAGCCCTCTGGATGCCCTATAGGGAGTTTCCATAAAGGTTTTCATGTATCAAGGATGAATGAAGTGATATTTACTCAGACGACTATATACTGCTGAGCCCTGTATTACGATGTGATGTTAACGTTATTTTATAGCTTCTATTTCGGTGATATTTCTGTAGCTTGTATTTCGGTGATATTTCTGTAGCTTGTATATCGGTGATATTTCTGTAGTTTGTATTTCGGTCATATGTCCGTGTCTTGTATTTCGGTGATATTAACGGAGACACATAACCGTGTAAAAATGGCGGTTGGCCTCTTTGCAACCCCACAATTTGAAATGTGTGCACTATTTGTTTGGAATTATTATTTAAAAGTAGATACTTCTGGCGCACACATAATGTTTATATCATCTAACAACAATATTCAATATTTATTATTAATATGCTTCATTTCTTTTTATTAATGGGACTTCCAATAAAAGCGGCCATCATCGGCCAAATTTCAAACATCACACTTGAGTTTGTTCCATTCTTTTAAATGACAGATCCTATTTCTTACATCAGCTTAGATCAAGGAGACATAAATGTAAAATGGGAGCATCTCTAGGGGTACTGTGCTGTGGTTACCTTTATTGTACAGAGAAGAGGAAAAGGGGGAAAAAGGAAGAGAAAAAAAATCAACTTTTTTTTTCTTCACATAATCACTCAGTTGGTCTCCAATGTCATCGTTTTATCCTTTGTACGTGAATATTGTCACAACGTCAACACAAGGAGATCAGCCGATGATGTGGTGGTGTAGTGCAATTTTATTTAATGGGCGACCTTAAAATGAAGTGATTGTTCAGGGTAAGAAAACGGCATGTAGCAATAACAAGTCATGTTTGTATTTGTGAAGGCAGGACGATGTAAGGTCATGGTTAAGCTATGTTATTCAGAGCAGGTGTGTGGCGCATGCCCCCATCTCTCTCTCTCTCTCTCTCTCTTTCTTTCTTTCTCTCTCTCTGCGTGTGTGCTTGTTTGTGTAAACGTGTGTGTGCGTGTGTGAGATTGTGTATGTGTGCAAGACTGCATGTATGTGTGTGAGTGCGAGCCAAATGCTCCCTTCTTTATGAGAACATTATAGTGGCAACAGTTGGTTGAACGACGGAGTTAGAGCGAGGGAGGGAGGGAGAAGTTAAATATGAGAACAAAGAACAAATTGTAGCATAACCAGGTGGAAGTTAATATCTGCATGAATATCTGTATATCAGGGTCTAATAAATGCAGTATAGGAGGGGAGAATGTAACTATGGAGGGTAGTCATGTTATTCAAGGTGAGCACCAAACAGTTTACTAATTAAACAATCGTCTGTATTACCAGCTATCAATGCTGTACTTTCCAATGATGTAGATGTAGTTGAGAGTGTTGCCTCTTATAGACTTGATGTATAGAAAACACGTCCCTTAGGACCCCATTTATTATCACATTATAGTGGTATCATTTTAATTATTAATCAATCGTCTGTATCACCAGCTTTCAATGTCTCATAGGCTTGATGGACTTGATGGACTTTATAGGAATTCTTTCAGGACTCGTACATATATAAGAAACATATGTCCCCTAGGGCCCATAATAATTTATGTAGGATATCCTGTACGACCCAAAGCTGATTTCCATAAAGGTTTTCATGTATATCCAGGATAAATGAAGTGATATTAATGAAAGAGAAACATTTATCACTCTTGGGCTTTGGCTGCTCGCATCTGCCCGTTTTTTTTTTTTTTTTTTTTTTTTTTTTTTTTTTTTTTTT
>NW_019774469.1:526122-541492 GCF_001039355.2 Lingula anatina
GAGAGAGAGAGAGAGAGAGAGAGAGAGAGAGAGGGGGGCTGCAGACTCCACATAATAATGGGAAATCTGGCACATATATGTAGTAACTTTGACTAATGTAAAGAAAGTATTAATACTAATTTTAATTTGCTTGGAAATGCTAGGATAAGTCTATTGGAAACCTTTATCATAGCATTCCCCCCTTCTTAACATTAAAAAGTATTTTATCATTTTATTGTGAGGTCAGCGCCATGAGAGTATATATTACATTCACATAATAAAAAAACAAGGTACGTGATATAAGATTCCCATGCATAGCGATAAGTGTCTTAAAATCAGGAATGATGTGAGAAAATTCCCTCTTTCGATTACATTCAGAGGCTTACTTGGGGATTTATTTTTCGTTTTGGAAAATTTGCAAAAAGAAAAAAAAAACTTCTGGTAACAGAAAACTAGATTGTTTGTACAAATTTGCCCATTACCACAGCTGATTGAGTAGGAAAATTTATTACAGCAACAACAAAAACACTTAAAAACATACCTTACTTTTTATTGATATCTGGGTGCAGTTATCGCAAATCTGGGACGTTTACTTTGTCCTGTCGACTTATGTTAAAGGGATAATAACTCTTCGTATGAGATCTATATTTCACAATAAAAACATTGTGAATAACTCATAGAAATATAATATATTCTGTTTTACCACAAAAAACGGCAGTTATAGCTATTATTCTGATATCTGAGCTTGTCTTTAGACCACGTGACCTCCATTGATGGCTATACTCTGTTAAAATTTCTTAAGAGATTTTAAAAAAAAAAAAAAAAAAAAAAAAAAAACGTTTTAGAAAAAAATAGGGACTAACTTTGAATGTAAAAATGGATTCATTATAACCATTGGTAAGTATGGGAATATTGTTGTTTACTCCAGGAAAATTCATTTTTGGCCAAAACGAGTTTAATAATGTATTATGTTAAGAAGAAAGCGTTCAATAATCAAACACACCAGCTGTGCGATCATATTTTAGGGACCTTTTCTGCATCTAGTGCTTAAGACTAATATACTACTGGTAGCTCAAGCTGATATAAACATAGGAAAATGGGTGTATTTAATGGTTGTGTGTCTGACTGTGTGTGTGTGTGTGCGTGTGTGTGAGAGGGAGAGAGAGAGAGAGAGAGAGAGGAAGAAAGAGAGAGAGAGAGAGAGATAGAAAGAGAGAGACTGCTTGCCAGATGAGTATTGAAAGTTCCAAAATCAAGGTTAAAATCATATGGTGACATATCATTTTGTGTAGCTGCACCAGTAGAGTGGAATAAGTTTCCAATTTTTATTAGACAAATAGAATCACAAGAATCTTTTAAAAAGGAATTAAAAACTCATATTTTTAAGACATTTTATTCATGAATCTTAAATTTTACAATTTTAAAGAAACCTTGGATTTTTTACTTTTAATTACTGTTTATTACAATTAAGTTAGTTTAGCTCTTATTTATATGAAATATATCCTAACCATTTTTATCTATAAACTTCTTTGTATTTTATGTTGTACATTCTATTGAACATTTTATGGATTTTAGACTTGAAATAAATATATTATTAATAAATATATTATTATTGCATGGTGAGTAATCGGCACAAACACATTTGGATGGGATTTAAACAAATTTAATAAAAGTTGCAGTGATGTGCTTAATCGATCATAATCTGTGAGATCAACTCCATGGGAGTATATATAACATACACATAGTAAAAAGCAAGGTACGTGATATAAGATTCCATGCATAGCGATAACTGTCTTAAAAGCAGGAATCATGTAAGAAAATTCCCTGTTTCGATTACATTGTTCCTGCTAACTTCAGAGGCTTACTTGGGGATTTATTTTTCGTTTTGGAAATTTTGCAAAAAAAAAAAAAAAAAAAAAAAATATATATATATATATATATATATATATATATATATATATATATATATATATATATATATATATATATATATATATAATTATTATAAAAAAAATAACTTCTTGCCTCAAAAAACTAGACCGTACAAACTTGCCTATAAACACAGCAGACTGAGTAGGACTTGAGTTAATAATTTATTATCTTAAGATGAAAGCGTTCAATAACCAAACAGAACACCAGCTGTGTGATCATATTTAAGGGACTTTTTCTGCATCTAGTGCTTAAAAGACTCTAGTGCTTAGGACTGACATGCTACTGATATGTTCAAGCTGATATAAAGATAGGACAATGTGTGTATAATGGTGTGCGTGAGAGAGAGAGAAAGAGAGAGAGAGAAAGAGAGAAAGAGAGAGAGAGAGGCTGCTTTTGGATGCTAACTACTATGCCCCTCACTGTCTACTATAAAGGTATAGTTAATCACTGTATACTGAAATTTCAGGGTGACAACCCCCTAAAGGCAAAAGGAACCAATGGAAATAAATCAAATTCTGCAAATGTCCATCAAATTGCAAGACATTTGATGAGCATAAAAGTCAGTATGTGAATGTCTATCCCCCAAAATTTAAGTTATGTTTTTTGTTTTGCATGAAAGTTATGTTTTTAAAAATGATCCATATGCCAGGCCCTCATGGTGCTGGAGGCACACTTGCTTACGTCGATCGCTCAAAACTGTCGACAAATCAAAAACATTTCCCTGCTTCTTGTTGTGGTTGTTGCTTTCAGTTCACCGATTGTTTGAGGGTTGTTCTGGTACATTTTATCTGTGACATACCCACACAAATAAAAAAAAATCTCGGAGAAGGAGGTCAAAGTTGGTGAATTCGGTGCCCACTCAAGGTCCCATTTATTGCTGATTAGTGTCTCCTGTCATTTCATATGGATCATGTTATCTTTATTCCGACATATCTACCTGTATAAACTTGCCCAAGGACTCTGTGGATTGTGAATATAGGATAATTCATCGTCATTATTTGCTGAACCACATACTTTGCTACGGGTACTCTGGTGTCTACTACACTCTATGAATAACATATTTCTCATGTTTAAATACAGACTCACAATGTAGGTAATGTCTTATATATATATATATATATATATATATATATATATATATATATATATATATATATATATATATATTATTATTTTTTTTTTTTTTTTGTCAAAATATCAAGTCAGTCTGTTTACCATGTAGAAAACACGAGACTGATGCAAGAAAACCCGCACTTGATATGTCATTGTAGAGAGCTTTTTGTAAATATATTATATAGATTAAAGTTAATCCATTTGATTCAGGATTTTTTCATTGTATTGGTTATTGTTGAAATCATGTTTGCAATTAATTTGATGGGAGGGAATTTTTCTGCGTCCAAGGGTATTACGTGCATAATTCGTGCACCGTACTGTCATCGCATTTTAAATGTAATCTAGGTTTAAATAACTAATTGTTTGAAAACGTTTCAAGAACAAACAATATACTGGCTGTGTCCAGGCTGGGGTTTTATCACACCTGTGTGTGTGTGTGTGTGTGTGAGAGAGAGAGAGAGAGAAAGAGAGAGAGAGAGAGAGAGAGAGAGAGAGTTTTTTTTTCATTTTCAACACATTTTTACATAAAACAAAATAAACAATTTACTGTCATTTTTATATGATCAACTAAGAAAGCTACTGACACTGGAAACATTTCAATAGAACAATTTTGAATGTCCAATTTGCTCCATTTTGAGATTCTAAACATAGTGAATGAGTGAATCTGGCAAACTGCAATGATAAGAGTTTATTTCCATTTTGACACTTTATCACACAGTACACGATAGCAGGTTTACCATCATTTCATATAATCAACTAGCAATATTGCTGAGATGCAGAACTGTCAACATGTCAAAAGAACACTGCGTATCTTATTAGTTCGATAATGAGACTGTTAACATGCCTAAAAATTAAATCTGAGGAAACACCGATTATATAAAAATGAACTTGATCAAAACTTAACCGATCAAGCTTATTTTCAAACTTGATCTGAATATTACAAAGATTGTTCGCATCTGTGAGTTGAAAGCCGATAGACTTATCGGTTTTCCTTGTAATGTGTTAACAGTGTTGCAAATATGCTGAAAAAGTGAGAAAAAACATACCTTTAAAAATTGCTGATTTACGAAATTGACCTGCATTTTAAGAATATGTATTAGTTCTGTAAGTTCCAAGCCAAAAGGTAAAACGATATTCTAGTTATGGAGTTAACAGTGTTGCATATATACCGGTATGTATGCCGTAAAAAGGGGAAAATGCAGAACTTTTGAAAAAAAAAAAAAAAAAAAAAGGCCCGATCCAGTTGATTTTTGAACCCCACCTATGTATTATGAATATTCGACAATTCTGTAACTTTCAAGGCAAAACGTAAATTGTTTTCCAATTATCATGTTATCGGTGAAAGTGCACGGCGATGGCGCAACGTCGACGGCGACGACAGACGCAGATGACAGCTATATGTACAGACACATCTGAGTCTTACTTTCAAGGACTACATAAATACATTTACCACTACTGGATACATTTCACCGCTAATATGTTAATCGATGTATCTGTAGAATTCACATTCCATATTTTACCAGAGTAAGAGTTTAATTTAAAATCTTTGTAACAGAGGTTAGGTAAAACTGTAACCTAAATTATACCATGCATTTAAACCGTTCCAAATATTTCACAAGAAAAGCTTCGCGGTCATTAGATTTTTTTCTCTGTAGCGTTTTTTGGCGCTTTGTATTTGTAAGCGGCATATTGGTGTCTGTATAACAAAACATTAAACCTGTTGTGAGTTCTGCTTTATTACATTTAAGATTCCCGCGTCAAGTCACATGGTACCAGGTGTCATGCGACACCTGGCGTGACGCGTAAACGATACATAGGCTAATACACTACATTCCTCCCCATCATATTTTCAAAACATGCTTATATATAAACCACTAATAATTAAGATAAGTGTGAGTTAATTACAATTGTTGACATAACTTTAACATACATACGGATTACACTTTATCAACAGCATCTTAGTCAACCCTTGCTTTAAATGACAATGTTATATGTATTGTATGCCTTACATCAGCACAGTTAATGATAATGAGATCTATTTTTGTGCATAGTAAATAATAATTGTGCATATACATTACATATTAACGGCACAAATAAATACATTATTTCCTTATAACTAAGGTAACATGTTGTGTTAAACAGTGCATACTTTCAAGTCCCATATTTTTTTATATATATATAAATGTGCATGCATAACTGCATAAACGGCACATATGAACTTTACTAATTATGCTAAATATGCATTATCAACATGACACATGCACTTTACTCACAAGACTGTACTGTGCATCCAAACAGCTTCAGAATACATACAACTTTTACAAATGCTTTACTGTGCTGAATTTCGAAATCATACTGGGCCAATTCCTCCATCCACCTTGCTAAAACACCATTGAGCAATTTAAAACGCATGATCCAAGTCAAACTGCAATGATCTGTCCTTATTACAAACTTTCTACCAAGTAGATAGTGCCTGTACTGCCGAGTAAATCGGACTACTGCTAAAAGCTCCTTTTTAGTCGTGCAATAACGACGTTGACTAGGAGTGAGAGCAAAACTGCCATAACTAATGACCTTTTCAGTGTCATTTTGCACCTGTATGAGCTCAGCTCCAATACAAGTATCACTGGCGTCCATGTCTAAAATAAATAAACCATCACTGTCTGGAAAGCTCAGCACGGGACTATGGACCAAAGCCTGTTTCAAGTCATTGAATGCAACTTCGTGTTCATTAGTCCAATTAAAAACACTTTTGTTTTTGGTCAAATCATACAGTATACCAGACATAGCAGCAAAACATTTTATGTGACTTCTATGGTAATTAACTAGACCAAGAAATCTTTCCACATCTTTCTTACATTTTGGACGTGGCCAACGTTGAACTGCTTTTATACTGTCAGGATTTGGAGCAATGCCATTCTCATCTACCAATTTGCCCAAATAGAGAACACTCCTTTTGAGTAATGAACACTTGGATGGTTTTAATTTCAATCCATTTTCTTTGAATCTATCCAACACCAGTGCAATATTGGCTATAGAATCATCAAAANTTTTTTTTTTTTTTTTTTTTTTTTTTTTTTGCAGAAGAAGTCCCCAAGCTATCAATCTCCTTTACATTCAAGACATATCTTTGCTTAGAATCTGGGTACTCTGAAGGTCGGGATGCTGCTGTTAAGGGCAAGGGGGAGGGTGGTGGTTATGGCATATCTGTAGTACGGCGCTTACACCTACACACCGCTATGCCAGTTATTATGACCACGAAGAAAGCTGCTGCAGCAACCGAGATGGGAATTATGACGTGTAAGCTCAGCCCTGAAATATCAATGAAATGGGTACTTAATAGAAACGTGTGTGATGGGGATAAATTTGTTGTATGAATAAAGAAAAATATATTGATAAGTTTGTACATGTGCATTTCAATTGCTCTCCGCACCTGTATCACTTCCATGGAGGCATCCGTTTTGGGAGGAGCAAGCTTTGAGAGATGGCAAAAATGTTCATTTATAAAGAAAACAAGAAAGATCATCAAGAAAAGACAAATGATATATTTAACATATTTTTTAATTTACAAAACGCCAAACGAGAAATATTGACGCAAGATATATCTGTATAAAAAATGAACAGAAATGACGTGTGGACATGAAAGTACATGCGTGCATGTTCTTGTTTAAGTTTGTGCATGTGTATTTCAATAGTATCCGTAGCTGTGTCATTACCAATGACGTCACTTCCATTCATGCATCCGTTTTGGGAAGATCCACCTGCGGACCCCCCGTCCTTCAAAGAGACCATTCAGATTGAGAAGAGCCGAGGTCTAGTAAGGCCACGACTTAAATATGGCGGACCTACATGAAAGGGAGACCGCTAATCCTGTAAAGGGTCTCTCCGCCTCTCACACGCCTCCCAACGCGTCGTCCCTGCAGGGGCACAGTAATTAAATCTCGGTTCAATTCAACCGCTCCACAGACAACGCGTTGGAAGGCGTGTGAGGGGCGGAGAGACCATTTACAGGATTAGCGGTCTTCCTTTCATGTAGGTCCGCCATATTTAGTTTTCGGCCTTGCTAGACCTCGGCTCTTCTCGATGTGAATGCTCTCAAATATTCCTAGATCCGCCTCTGAACTGCTTATGAAAGATAGCAACATGCACTCACGTGGCTTACGCAAAATGCTGCTGTCGCCATCTTGTCCTCATGCATGTTTACAGGTACCAATTACAACACGCCAATATAGGGGAATATCTGTGAAATACGTACGAGGAAATGATCGGTGAAGCTCGTAATGAAAGGAATATTAACCGCTGACATTTGCGACCAGCCGTAGTCACTTATATACCGGTATAAACATATATAGTGAGCGAAACGTTACAAAACGACGGGTTTAAACTGCAGAAAGATGGCCAGTAGGTCTGCTTAAATATATGAACCAACGAACGAGTTTCCACAGCACGTATGTACTTGATGATATTTGCGGCATATATGCAAGGTAAACCGCACGTTTCACTAATTACTCCGTAATTTTGTCTCCTGGGACCATCAAAAGTGGGTTTATAGCCATTTATATTGCCGTGGCACATAGCAGACCCTTTCACCGTGACGAGATTAGGGTTGTCACCAAAGAAATGCAGTGTCCATTATATCCAGTTCCAATTTTTCTCACGTGATGATACGCACGATTCTAATCTATGCAAAATGTCATTTGTGAAATAAATGTCATTTGTGAAATTAATAACCCTCGACTTTTTTCAAGTCCTTAGCCAGGGGAGGTTCATGGGGTTCATAAGACCCCCACCCCCACCCTACCCCTGTTTGCTGGAAAATGTCCACTCTGGGTAAATTTGGTTTGTGTAAACGGGCCTGTTTTTAAATTTTAACGTTCGTTTAAGTTTCCAGTTGTATTATTTTACCTTCATGGCATTCTTGTGAGGAGGCGAAACTAAATTACAATATATTTGTAGGAGGTTAGATCAAATTCATTTTTTTAAATAATGATAAAATATGTAACATGTAGGGACCTACTTGTTTGGTATAATTGCACATCATTGAAATATATTTCAAAATATTATCTTATTTCCATTTAGCGACTGGAAAATAAATGTTCGGATTTTTCTTCCACTTGGTAATAAGCTTTGCAACCATATTTGGAATAAAATTTAGGTAAAAAAAATATTTCGATAATTGTTAATACTACGCAATACAATTGTGACTTTTTGTCGGAACAAGGGGATGATTGTCAATGCAAGCAGCTTTAATCATGTTATTATCAATCAATATGTAAACCTTCAGCGCCATATATAAACACGCATGGAGATATGGAAATTACCAAATTGACTTCCACACATTCAAGTACTGTCAATATACGGTTAGTTAAAATAAGTAAAACAAATTTCCTCTCCTATATTCCTGTGACAACAATAACTCGTTCATATACATGCACATGAAGAGATCAGTTGTTTTGTGATCAATAGTTCTAGTGTATTTAATGAGATTTTTTTCCAAGAGCTATTAAGCGCTACACAGTATTTACAGAACAAGTGTGGTTAATATTTTTTATTTGTACGCAATAACATATCTGCCGACTAATATATACACTTGATTTTGTTAGTTTCTCACTAAAATTTCGCTTCGCGGATACGCTGAAAAGTCCCCTTTTGCATTTTCGGCGAAAACTCAATTGTAAATGTAGGTCCTGGTGTTTTTCAAATATTGCACACGTGACATCTGGTCGCTCAAACTGCATAACAGTTACTCTGTACTTTGCATTGTGAGTTGCATGCAACTTTGGTAACAACTCTCATTTGGAATCGGAGAAAATTTACCGTTACGAGATCGTGCTTTTAGCAGGGGATAACCATTACATGGTCGAGTTTGCACGGTTAGAAATTACGTGGACGGTGGTAGACTGGCGACCTTTCCTGAAAGACAAATTGGTGATATGAATAATAATCTCCATACAATATATCAAAACAAAAATTGAAAATAATATTGAAGACAGAAATAATGTGCCCTTAACACAATTTCAAAATAATAAACTAAACATCGCCAAAACCCAGAAATGAAACGAACTTCAACTTTTGTTTAGTTTTGATGTTATATTTACCACGTCCCACAGAATGAAATACAAGATTTTAATGATTTTACTCTGAATGCAAATCGATGGGAAAGAAAAATAAATAAATAAATAAAGGTGTTAATGGACTGACACCTTGGTGTGAAATGCAGAGGGATCGAAAATCAAAATCTGATATGGCAATAAATTTATTAACATACCATTTGATGAACAAAACCACGCCCAGTGTTACGATTACTACAACAGTTATGGCTCCTGCCGTGACCCCGCCAACAGTAGCCGCCAACTTTCTTGCCTCTTCTTCTTCTTTAACCTTTTGTCTGGATTGGCCAGCAGCTTCCTCAGTACTCCTCTTGGTAGTGGCAATGGAAATGGCATTGCTCGACTTTGTAGACAGACTTGTTGCTGATTGCCCATTTAAGGTAACAGACTGCAACAGGACATATTGGAATGACTCTGGGCTTGCTGATGGTTGAATAGATTGGTATGTAATGAATTCTGAAGCCGTTGGAGTCATCTGAGACCTAGTATACGTTGACTCTGGTGGAACTGATAGGGACTGCACTGAATTGAGGGCTGGTTGAATCGTTTCGGATGATACTGGGTCTGAATTAGGTTGCATCGTCTGAAATGAGCCGGAAGCGCCAGTAGCTAAAGATAGTTGACCACTCCGGATTGAGATAAAGCTTGAGGGGATGACGTTTGGTGGTGCTGAAGACTGCTGTTCAGTTTGTGACGGAGTGACTGTGCTTGCCTTTGTTGGTAGAGCCGTCTCGGAACCCGTCGCCAGGTTTGGAAGTGAAACGTGCGTTGATACATGTACCAAAAAAGCAGTTCGTTGTNTTTTTGTGCTGTGCCAATTCCTCCATCCACCTTGCTAAAACACCATTGAGCAATTTAAAACGCATGATCCAAGTCAAACTGCAATGATCTGTCCGTATTACAAACTTTCTACCAAGTAGATAGTGCCTGTATTGCCGAGTAAATCGGACTACTGCTAAAAGCTGCTTTTTAGTCGTGCAATAACGACGTTGACTAGGAGTGAGAGCAAAACTACCATAACTAATGACCTTTTCAGCGTCATTTTGCACCTGTATGAGCTCAGCTCCAATACAAGTATCACTGGCGTCCGTGTCTAAAATAAATAAACCATCACTGTCTGGAAAGCTCAGCACGGGACTATGGACCAAAGCCTGTTTCAAGTCATTGAATGCAACTTCGTGTTCATTAGTCCAATTAAAAACACTTTTGTTTTTGGTCAAATCATACAGTATACCAGACATAGCAGCGAAACATTTTATGTGACTTCTATGGTAATTAACTAGACCAAGAAATCTTTCCACGTCTTTCTTACATTTTGGACGTGGCCAACGTTGAACTGCTTTTATACTGTCAGGATTTGGAGCAATGCCATTCTCATCTACCAATTTACCCAAATAGAGAACACTCCTTTTGAGTAATGAACACTTGGATGGTTTTAATTTCAATCCATATTCTTTGAACCTATCCAACACCAGTGCAATATTGGCTATAGAATCATCAAAACTGTTCCCAAGCACAACAACATCATCCAAGTAAGCGAGTACTTGTCTCCACGTTAAACCATGCAGAACGGAATTGACTGCTCGCATGAAAGTAGCAGGGCTGTTAGTCAAACCAAACGGTAGTCTCTTAAACTCAAACAAACCGTACTTGGTCATAAAAGCGGTTTTAGGCCGTGAACTTTCCTCAACTTCAACCTGATAATAAGCACAGTTCATATCAAGAGTGCTGAAATACCGATAGTCCGGCGGTTAAGTCCACATTATTTCCAGAATTGTGCAAAAATTGATAAAAGCATGAAACTTTCCACGATGAATGACCATTGGGTGTTTGTCAATTTTAGATCGTGGGGCAACTCCAAAATCCACAAGTACCCGGGTGAGCGGCTCTCTTAAATATGCTGACTCAGCATTTTATGTACATTTAGATTTCATCAAAACGAGCACTACCAGCACTAATTATGATATCATAAATAGATTTTTAAAACGTACGCTCACCGTGCACATTTATTAGAGCAATGATGACGTCACGATGGCGTCACTGGGTGATATTGCACAATATAGAATGACAAATATCCACTTTCTCCCATAGGAACAATAGTCTAACTTTACAATGTTTCTTTTCCGTAATTTTTTATCACAGAAATGCCCCCTTTAGGGCTAGAAAGGGAATTAGTTTGGTTGCTACTTCCTAGACATTGAGCATTTTTCAATATGGCCGTCAATTTTTTAGGAAAAATAGAAAAACAACCAGAAGTTGACAGATATACTTTATTTGGGGCTCTTGTGAATGTGTTCCTGTCGGAAGAACACTGTAGGGTACAAGACTACACCCTAGCACCTCACTGTTACCGAAAAAAATGGCCGCCAAAACACAGGGTAGAGAAAAGGGTAAAGAAAATCAGGAAAATCAGCATATTTCTGGTATTATCAGTCTAATCAACAGCATATTCTTCTTTGATTTCTCAGTTCATCGTGATTTTTCGTTAACGATTATCCTACACTACCATTATCTGCTTGTAAAATATTCAAATTATGTGTGGTGAGGGAGTAAACCCTCCACGTAGTTAAGTTGTCACTTCAATTGGTCCAATAGTTGCACAATGCTCTGTTGTTTTCTGCAATTGTTAGAAAAAGAATTGTATTCTTTTGGGTTAGAAAAGTCAACTTAGCTTTGCTTTAGTAGCTTCTGGGACACTGAGCACTTTTGTAACCCAAAATGGCTGCCAATTTTCACGTAAAAGGACATAAATATTCGTAGCAATTTACATCAAACTATATACAGTGTGTGTATATTCTTCATTTAAAAGTCTATTTGAATGTTTACAAATACAGAGGTAGTGTGTATTAGGATTTTCTTTTACATAATCTGCAAGTCATTTTAATAGAAATAGCAAAATGGCCACCAAAACGGTACGGAAAAGGCAGGTAAAAAGATGGTAAATTATGTTCTTTTTTCACTGAAAAAGATTTTAAACGAATGAAATCTACATATACTTTGTATGTCAGTAAAATTATACGCTTGGAAGGCAACGTAATAAAACAAAAAGGAAAGGAGGTATGTTTATCAAGTTTCTTCTTCGATTAAGCAGTCAGTCATCTCTAATATGTCAGCAGTAACCCCTTTATGTTTGAAAAATAAGGCTAAAGACATTTCCAACTTAGGTTAGATTTTTGATTAGGCCTTTTTTTCAGCGAACCGCCCAGCCGCCATTTGGACGGCTGCCTGAAAGCTAAAACCTATCAGACCTTCAAGCATCACTTGACAGCGCTGACAGAGGAAAAGTCGATTTTCATATTCGTTCAGTAGGGGCTACGTTTGCGGGAGATTGTCAGCGGTAGATCATTCGCAAGACGCGAAGGCAATATACATATCTACAGAGGGAGATAGTTTGCGATCTGAGCGAGAGGAGAAAGCAATTTTCATATTCGTTCAAGGGATTTTGTCCGCGGATGATTGGCAGCGGACGATTGTTTGCGATCCGACCGAGACACTAAGGCAGTTTTCATACCTTCCGCGGGATGTCGTTTTCGATCCGAGAGAGCTGAGGAAGCAATTTTCATATTCGCGCAAAAAAGTTCGTTAGCGGCATATCATCAGCGTGAGATAGCTTCTTTTCCTTCTACCTTTGGTGGGCTAAGGGGGCATAACAATAGCAAAGGTCTTTAAAATATTGAGGCTAAAAATCCTAGGAATATGCGCCAACATCGTCTATCTTCAAGAAAGCCACACGGAAGGTGTGCAGCAACTGCACTGAGACTGAACGGACTCGGTATAATCAGTTTCAGTCGACAAACCGAATTTTCCCTTCATATCCGTAAGCTCATATTAATTAGCGACAAGGCATGGCACAAGCATGTAATGTAAATGTATTTGCCGTAGCCCGTAGCCACTTACGATGCCATAAAAATCGCACGGAAAAACGTATATGATTTCATTATACGGCATATGTAGCAAATGGCATTTAGCAATCCAAACGAGATGAAGAGGCAATTTTCACATCGTCAGCCGAATATCTTTTGCGATCCGAGCGAGACGAGAAGGTAAATTTCATATTCGTTTTAGGGACTTCGTCAGCAGAAAAATCATCAGCGGGAAATAGTTATGAATCCGAGCAAAACGAGAAGGCAATATGAATAAGGTCTGAGGGAGATCGTCAGGCAATTTCCACATTTGTTCAAGGGCCGCATTAGTGGAAGATCGTCAGTGGGAAACAATGTGGTTTGGTTGCGTTCATCAGCAACTGAGTGAAATATACATGTATATAATTTATGTTAATGTCACATGGCTGAGATGGTAACAACTGACTGCTGAATGGTAATTTTGCATTAAAATCCACTTGCTCTAGCAGTTCAGACTGCCACCAAAAAAAAAAAAAAAAAAAAAAAAAAAAACTACCAAAATAAGTCCGTAATTGAATTTTTATATTATTTTTAATTATTTTTTATACCCCCCTTTCTTTAAAAATTATTTACATTTTTTTTTATTTTTGAATGCCAAAAAAGCTATTAATGATAGGTAAGGATAGTGGCCAATGAAAAATCCAAATGAACAGAAAAATCCAAGGCATTAAAAGTTTTAATTAGACTAATTATACCAGTAATAGACTGATTTTACATCTATACTTCATCCTCTGCTGTATGCGTTGGCGGCCATTTTGGTTTATCCATACCAGAAACGTGCTAGTACGCAGTCAATTATCCTACTGTGTTTTTCTGACAGGAAATAGGTTCACAAGAGCCACAAATAAAGTATCTCTGTCGCCTTTTGGTTGTTTTTCTATTTTCCCTCAAAGATTGACGGCCATATTGAAAATGTTCAAAGTCTTGGAAGTAAACACCAAGCTAACTTAACCTTTCTAGCCCTAAAGGATGGATTTCTGTAATGCATGTTTACAGGAAAGATCATTGCAGGGTTCGACTATTTAGTATATGGGAGTCAGTAGATATTCGCATGTATTGTGCAATACCACCCAGTGACATCATCATGACGTCATTATAACTGTTATAGATGTGCACAGTAAGTGTATGTTTCTCAAATTTATTCATATTATCATAATTAACGCCGGTAGTGCTCGTTTAAGGGAATTTTGGATGTACGTAAAAATGCTGAATCAGCATATTTTAAGAAAGCCGTTCATCCGGGTACTTGTGAATTTTGGAATTGCCCCCCGATCCAAAATTGACAAACACCCAATGGTCATTCATCGTGAAAAGTTTCATGCTTTTATCAACTTTTGCACAATTTTTTGGCTTAGCCGCCTAACTACGAGTGCCCGCTAAAACATCTAAGCATTCGTCTATTTGCGGTAGTGGATACACATCCTTAACGGTCACTTTATTTAAAGCACGAAAATCTATGCAATATCTCAAAGTGCCGTCCTTCTTTCTCACTAAAACAGGAGGGGATGCCCACTCGGAACAAGAGGGTTGCACAATGTCAGCGGCTAACAATTTATCTAATGTTGCCTTTTCCTCTTGTTCGAAACCCAGAGGTGTGCGTCTCAGTCTTTGTTTAATAGGCTTTGCTTCGTTGGTATCGATTCTATGTTTATTCTTTGTAAAATGACCGATATCAAATTCATATTTGGAAAAAACATCGGCATATTTTGTCAAAAGATTGCCTAATTTGAAAGACTGCTCATCAGACAAATCCTCACTAGATCGTTTCCACAAATCACGCACGTGTTCAGGAATATTATTCTCCACATCGTTAGAGTTCACATCAGCTTTCAACACCGAGAAAGACTGGTGCACATTCGAACTGTCAAAACTCTCAGGATATCCCAATACACGCTCAATCTCTTCCAAATCACCCATCACATGACCTGCTTTTAAGGTAATTGACTTATCAGTCTCATTCCTTAGAGCGAGTGAACAACTGAGGCAATCATCCGTATAATCGGTGCTTATCAACCCATATGGCACCGAAAGACCCTTCTGATCATATTTAGGGGCGTTGAGTAAAAAGGTTTTGTTCCTTTCCGCCACAAAGGGAACTTGAACAAACTTCTCAGAATGCGGTGGAACAGCAACTTTCTTTGATAAAATAACACGATTCGCCACTAAATAATTGTCAGTACCTTTTCTTATAGAGGCATGAACTTTATTGCGTCTTCTATCTGAAGGATCTGGTCTGGTCAACGATATGAAATTGTTTTCCAGACAGATGTGACACTCAAACATTTTCAAGAAATCTAAACCCAATAAAACATTGTCTGGGATAGGAGCTGCAAG
>NW_019774469.1:541517-566206 GCF_001039355.2 Lingula anatina
TAAAATTTTGTCAATTTGCCATAAAGTAAGGCTGGTGACCCTATGTTTTTTTTTTTCTTTTTCTTAAAGATAACCTGTGGAAAGTTTTAAAAAAAAACTGACGATCGCTTTTTTCACAAAATTAATTTTAATGAAAAAGGGGTAAAACAAGCATTTTATGAGGGGTAATTACCCCTATGCATACCTCTCTAGTGAGATAATCATTGAAAACTATTATCAAGGTTATGATTAAGGTTATAAAGTTAAGGTTGGCCCACTGTTGAGATCCAGTTGATATGTCAACATTGACAAAGGGTTTACAAACACAGGTTGATTCAATGTTGAAATCCTGTTGATCTATCAACATTGAAAACTGATTGACAAAGAAAGGTAAAATCAATGTTGAGACCCTGTTGATCTATCTACATTGACAATTGGTTGACAAGAAAAGGTTGATTCAACGTTGAAATCCTGTTGATCTATCAACATTGAAAATTGATTGACAAAGAAAGGTTAAATCAATGTTGAGACCCTGTTGATCTATCAACATTGACAATTGGTTGACAAGAAAAGGTTGATTCAATGTTGAGATCTTGTTGATCTATCAATATTGATGGATCAACATCATCTCAACCTATCCTCAATGTTGAATCAACGTTGAGTGCCCGCTGCATGTCCATTCATACACTTCTGAACCAATTGCTAATTTTAGGCCTTTTTATTTCTCTTGCTCGTAAGCTAATCTGCGGTATACCTTTTATGTCATGGTACCCGCCGTAAGTAATTTCTCCAGTAATTTGTGATAACAGCTTGTTACTAACTATGGTCACTTGCGCTGCCGTGTCGATAACAGCGTTGGTTTTGATTCCATTGACATGTATGGGGACCGCCAAACTTTCGCCTTTGGCCATGCCATTACAATTAACAGTGTGTAGGATCAGATTTGGTCCTACTGCAGCTGAGGTCGATTGTTGGACCGCACAGGCGACCTGTTGCGGTTTAACGAATCACTGTTTTTCTGGGGACAATTGGTGCTTATGTGACCCAATTCATGGCAATTATAGCACCTTGTGATGCCCCTGGGGGTGTACTAAACTGAGTGTCATTGCCCTTTTGTGTTTGGTTCACGGACTGACGGAATAACTGAATCAGTTCTAACAACGAGGANTCCAAACCCAATAAAACATTGTCTGGGATAGGAGCTGCAAGTGCTGTCCATTCATACACTTCTGAACCAATTGCTAATTTTAGGCCTTTTATTTCTCTTGCTCGTAAGCTAATCTGCGGTATACCTTTTATGTCATGGTACCCGCCGTAAGTAATTTCTCCAGTAATTTGTGATAACAGCTTGTTACTAACTATGGTCACTTGCGCTGCCGTGTCGATAACAGCGTTAGTTTTGATTCCATTGACATGTATGGGGACCACCAAACTTTCGCCTTTGGCCATGCCATTACAATAAACAGTGTGTGGGATCAGATTTGGTCCTACTGCAGCTGAGGTCGATTGTTGGACCGCACAGGCGACCTGTTGCGGTTTAACGAATCACTGTTTTTCTGGGGACAATTGGTGCTTATGTGACCCAATTCATGGCAATTATAGCACCTTGTGATGCCCCTAGGGGGTGTACCAAACTGAGTGTCATTGCCCTTTTGTGTTTGGTTCACGGACTGACGGAATAACTGAATCAATTCTAACAACGAGGATTCAATGTTTTGCAACCTCTGCTCTGCATCATCTGACTGAAATGATTTTCTCCTATTAGGACTTGAGCTACGAGGTGAAAACTGAACGCTACTCACATTAGGTGAATTTTGACGCTCAATATAATCTGAACATGGAGACTGGGGTTCCTTAAAAGTAACTTTGCGCAGTTGTTTACTACAATTTTCATTGCGTAACCCCAGAATTTGCATATTTGCACCAAACGTACGGGCATTTTCGACCGCCTCTTCTAATGTTCTAGGTCTCATGCACATCACTTTTTCCACTAAATCTTTGTCTGAACACCCACGTAAAAACGATTCAGTGGCCATTTGATTAAATAGGCCAGTACCACGGTAGGCAGACAACGCTAAAATTCTCACACGTGAGCCAAATTCTTCATAGCTTTCGTTTTCTTTTTGTTTTATAGCGGCCAGTTCTGTTCGGGCCAAGGATGAATTTTCGGTTTTTCCAAAACATTTCATAAGGGTATCTACAACACTGTGTAGGTGCATTCTTTCGTTAGGAGGTAGTTTTACAAACTCATCGAGGGCTTTACCTTCTAGTGAGGTGATCATGATTTCGTAGATTTCTTTGACTCCCCATCCCAGCAACGCAACACAATTTTACGTAATATGAATAGAAGTTAGTACTTCCATCATATGATTGAAAATGGGTGGGCGGCTGGGGGTAGGTTATGTGTGACTCATTGTATATGGGAAATGACCTACCTGTTGGAGGTGGTTGTCGGTTTTCGTCAGTATACAGGGGAGTGTCCACTGGCCGCGATCTTTGCATGGGAGTGAATATGGGTACATCCTCACGGTATTGTCGATGTGGCCCTCTTGGATCAGAATTCTGACGTCCATAACGGTACGCTGGCACGGTTGGGTCACTGACAACTGGCTGTCCCGGGTCTGGTACAAAATCAGCATTTGAACTTGTTCGCTCAGCTAAACCATGAGTTGGAGACTCCGTTGAAGTAACAGAGACAGGTGGAGCATCGGCATCATGAGGATCATTTATCTCAATGTGTCCTTGCTGAGCATGAGTCAAGGGTGTAGCTGAATTCTCCAATAAGGATGGATTGTCACGTCTAATATATGAGATAAATTCTGTTTGAAATTTCTGCAGTCCTTCTGTCATTTTATAAACATTTTCACAAAGTCCTTCAAATTTTGAGTTTAAGTGTCTAATTTCGTTTTCCATTCGTGTAATCCGTGTTTCCTCACAACTATTATCAATTTCATTTTAGCATAGAGGCTCCATGTTGTTTAAAATCGTAAAATTATCATTCAACGTAATAAAATGTGACCATCCTTGTCGCCATTGTTGTGAGTTCTGCTTTATTCCATTCAAGATTCCCGCGTCAAGTCACATGGTACCAGGTGTCATGCGACACCTGGCGTGACGCGTAAACAATACATAGTCTAATACACTACACTTTTTAGTATTCATCTCTCGCCCTTGGGTGGAATAGCGGTGGTAGCACCATGTTTAGGTGATCCTGTGGAATGTAGTCTAGCTCTAATAGCACACTCACATCAGATTATAATGTAGACATGGACCATAGCCATAATGTCAACCTGATGATTATGGTGAACAGACAGGTCACATGCGTCGTTTTAGTGTGACGCACTTCACAAGTATGGTAGTAGTACTCGCCACGCACTTTGGAAGTAAGATAAACACAAGGAGGAAGTGCGCTCACCCCCCTTTTTGTTAATACGTACATTGAAAGCAAGTTGAACGTGCGAGTCTCTTGCGTGGTAAGTACGTCTTCCTGGTAAAATACCCCGGAATTTCTGCATGCTTTTCCTGCGTTACACGCACGCCTAGCGCACTTACTCAGTACTTTTGTCTTGCGTGCTACGAGCGTGCTCCAAGAATTCTAATTGTCGCAGACAGGTCGTAGCGAAAAACTAGCCGGCCAGTTTTCGGGCTGCGTGCTGTGCGTCGTGTTAGCGTCCAACAAAAAAAGTACGTTCCACGTGCGTGTATCTTACTACTTGACCAATTTTTTGCACGCAAACCGCTCGTAGAAGCACGCACGACCGGTTGTAAGAGTAGCTTAAGACTCACATCGCAAAAAATGATGGAGCAAGTGTTCCTTGCGTGTGGAGTGCGGCTAATACCCAAACAACCTAGAATCGAACGTGCGGCGGGAGTGCGTCACGTGCATCACCTGAACGTCAGGTCCTCTTTGCGTGTTAAGTTAATAAACGTATTTTAAACCCATTGCTCAAAATCATTATTTTTTTGCATAATATCAAATTAAAATGCATGATTTTATATGAAATTCTTATATATAGATATATAAGCTGTCGGCCTGTATAATTTAGCCGTATAGGCTGAAATGTCTACATGTATATTCAAAGAGAAGAAATGGGGCGTATGGTTGCTAGCTGAAGCGCTGCTAACAGAAAATAATTTATCCTTTTTATTTTATGTTAATTTAATTTATATTTGTCCAATAAACCTCAGTGATTCTACCACCAGGGATGGGCTCAGCACCCCCCCCCCCTCCCTCCCCCCCCCCCCCCCCCCCCCCCCCCCCCCCCCCCCCCCCCCCCCNCCCCCCCCCCCCCCCCCATCTCGCCGGCGACTGACACACTCCACCAGCTACTGGTACTATCAAGGCAGTTGCACACCCACTAGTTTAATAAGTTACGTATAACTTCAAAACTGTTACCGATCGACACAGCAGAATCAGGTGATGTTGTCAATAAAAAGGACGGATCTAAAGTCTAGGCTGCACTTGTTTAATATAGGTTATCTATAGTTCTCAGAAAGTGTCACCTGATCGAGGCAGCAAAATTAGGTTAAATTGTAAACAACCAGGACGGCAACAAGGGCTAGGCCGTACTAACATGTAGTATCAGTAACAGGCTGTGGCAGTTGATAGTCTACAATTTTACGGGATGGGGAAGGAACGAATCTATACTTTACCATTTTCATTATTTTTACTCAGCATATCTTCGTTTTCTGCTGTCTGGGACCCGAATTATACCACAACTCATGCATTCAAGGGATAACTTCCTATTTAATGTATTTGTGGGTCTGTACAACCTCTCGTCCTCCCCCAAACACGAAGTAAATTACGATATGGGTTGTCGGACAATTTAGGGTCCTTTAAAGGTTTAACGTCAATCACCTCTGTGTTCAAACGGGCATAATAAGATTTCACGAAGTAGAAATGTTCAAATTAACCGTCGGCTATTTTTTCAAATGTTTCATAGTAACAGCCTCTTTTCATCAATAAAAACTGGCCAATATGTGCACCCAGATATAAGAAAATGTTAGAAAAACTTTGACCCCACGTAGATTCTGTCCGCACTTTATGCTCCATTTGCAAACTATAATTTACAATGAGCTAGCTCCTTTAGTACCGTTGATGATTTGCCTGTTGACTACCCAGAGCTGTGTTTTTTGCAATGTCGCCTTTTTTTCCACGAATGATGATACAATCTACACCTAACAAACATTACATAATGCTAAATGTAGCACAATGCTTCATAAATGACCATGAATATCGGAAGTGATGGGATATCCTACCAACTATTAAATCAATATTTATGTAAATTTACTAGTTTAAGGAAACGTATTTCTTTTCATTTCATTGATCTAAAGGTATATTTTTATTACACTTGGCTATACGTTTGCATAAACAGTATCTGAAGGGTAGGTGTTAGCTTCATTGCGTTGTAGAGGTTGGCTTGCGTTTCTTTGGCTTAACAAAAGGGTTAGTACATGATATCATTTATAAAACAAAAAAGTGTTTTTCTGTTGTAATTGATAAAATAACATGGTAAACTTTACAGTGGATCAAGCTGAAGGGGACTATTTCACAAGAGGGAATTAAATGACAATAGCAAAATAGTTATTAACCATGATCTTAGGTCCTGAATATTGAAAACATCACCTGATTTTGCTGACTGACAGTTGTGAAGTATCGGTAATAGATAACTTATAAAACTAAGTGTAGCTGTGCACAATTGCATTGATAGCAGAAGTAGAGTGTCCGCTTAATTGATATAATGATATGATGAACTTAACATTGCATCAAGAAGGAGGGGAAGACAATAGCGAAACAATTATTAACCTTGATATTGACATACGGACACCTGGGTGTCCATCATACATAAACGCAAACTAACAAACAAAAACAACCAAGACAATTCAGAACAGTGTTATCATTTATTTTTGGTTTGGTTGAAATCTTATAAACATAGACAATGACTGAAGTGGATGCACCGCACAGCCCAACTCGCTGACTGCCTCACTCCACCTCTGCTGTCAGTGAAGTTGTACACAGTGGCACATAGTTTAATAAGTTATCTTTTACTAATATAATTGTCACGTAGCAGAACCAGGTGATGTTGTCAATAACCAGGACTTAAGTTCTGCAAAACTCTACTTCTGCTATCAATTTAGTTGTACACAGTGACACTTGGTTTAATAAGTTATCTTTTACTTCAAAATTGTCACGCAGCAAAATCATGTTGTTAATAATCAGGACCAAAGTCCAGGCTGTATTAACAGGGAGCATGTTATAAGCGACTTAAGCAGTAATAAAATGTAATTCATGTTGGTGTCAGCTTTAAGCCTAATTAGTTCTGTATTTATTTTTCTTCAAAATTTACACACTAAAGATTAGAAAAAAAGATGCCATTCTTAGCACTTTATATATCAAAAAATATTTTAGGAATATTACACAAAACAGATCGTTTATTTAAATTTGTATGGTGACAGAGGTCATTTTTCTCCATCTTGAAAAGAACCCCGCCCTTTTTCTTTGAACCCTTTCATAAGCAGTTAATATCTCAATTAAGGCACTTACCAAATGTAATGTGTGTTGAAATAGAGAAGGGGGCATTGTGATAGTAGTTAGGAGGACAGACTCATGCTGTACCCCTAATATATCAAGAGGGAGAGACTGGGAGAGAGAGGAGAGGGAGAGGGGGAGAAGGAAAACTAAAGTTGAGAGAGAAGGGGATGAGGGAGGAAACATCTACTTTTCAATCTTATTATTGGTTGAAAAAAAGCACATAGGAAGCATTTAACTTTAAATTTACCATGTTGTTTACACGAACAAGACTGAGAAAGAGGTATAGTATATAGGAGAGTGAGAGAGAGTTTGCAAGTAGTAAGCCTCAAACTGTACCTCTAAAACATCAATCTATCTGCCGTCTTTTACTGGTATTCTTCAAAAGAATTCATTAAGGAAGTCTTCTACATCATTGGTACTCCATGCCCAGTGAGCTCTTGCACAAAGACGTTTTGTCAGAGTTTTCCATCACGAAGACGGGTCCTTATACATTTTAAGTCTTCAAAAGTGACATTCATTAAGCTGCGTTAAGATTTTCTTCTAATGCAGTAACAAACTGCGTTTCTCAAATGTTGTCAGGTAATGTTGTTGACATCATGAGTTCTAAAAATTTTTTTTCGTGTCACGTAGTTATCTGGTACTAGAGCTCCTTATTTCCAAAAAAAAAGCATTGCTTTTATCGCAAAATATTCGCTACCATTGCTTTTGCAGCAAGCGATGTCCACTTTGATCTGTTCTTTGCAAACGTTTCAGTCATCGATGACTCCCAGTAATATTCGGCATGTGTACAGCATCTCGACTCCACCTTCAAATGATGAGACTGCGCACAGAAGCTCCTTATATTATGGCGAATGATCACATGGGTGCTGACCTCTGATACAGGCTCTAATCTGAATAAATATTGCGGTGCATATGGATGACGCATTGACAATGAATCAGATTGAAAGGACTGAAGCCGGGTGTTATCTGTTTAATACCCACCATGTTCATTATATCACCAAACAAAAAAAAAATAGAATTTTAATTTTTATGCGTATGACAGCGCTACATGTATGACGTATATGTCTAGCTTTAGCAGCCCTAGGGTTTAAACTGTGGGAATGAGTTTTTTTTTTTTTCTGTGTGGTGAGCGCCCGGAAATAACGTCTGTGTGACACAAAGAGAAGAGCACAGAAAGTGAGATTTTTTTAAATGTCGAGTTTAGGACATTTAGGTCGGACAAATGATCTATTAGCAAGTCACCTGTGTTTGCTGGAGGGAAGTTGGACATAACTCTAACGGTCCAGCAAACAGAAAACACCTGTAACCGGTCAATGAGTTGTGAACGTGGCCAGTTCTAATGTCATTTGTTGGTATATAAAGATCAGTACACAGTTAATCTATAAAAAAAAAACTTTGTGGGTAATTCTTTCTTATTAATTAATTAATTTATTTATTTTCATGCGTTATGTCGATTTATCACATTTTATTCTCAAATGACTGACATAAGTGTCATCAGGGGTCTATTTAAGATTATATTGACGATACTTAAAGAAATTTGGAAACATTAATTCAACCCCAGATAATAGCACAAACAAAATCATTGTCAGTATGGACGACACGGATGTTGAACTTGCCAAGACTTGAAAATCATTATATCAAACACATTGCTAATAATATTGATAAGATAAAACAGAATGCTTCATAACAATGCACATTGTTAATGATATTGATTAGATAAAAGACTACTTCGTAAAATTCTTTGTCTCACTAAAAAATATGAGGATTTTAAAATTACTGTCTTTATGAACGTGCGTGTATTGGATAAAAGAAGAACATTCAGTGTTCACTGACTATGTTCGTTTTCATTAGCACAAGTGTTACGTTACCAATGATGTAATAATTGCAATTATTACAATTCGCGGGTACATGAATGAAATTGCATAATAGGCTTCTCACATTTCTTTCTTTGATTTAGCATTGAAGATAAATGTTAGAAAGTAAGATAAAACAGAATTAATGCTTCATAACATTGTTTAATTGTCTCAGTAAAAAATATGAGGATTTTAAAATCACTGTTTTTATGAACGTGTTTTGGATAAAAGAAGAACATTCAGTGTTCACTGACTATGTTCCTTTTCATTAGCACAAATGCTATGTTACCAATGATGTAATAATTACAATAATTACAATCACGGGTACATGAATAAAATTGCAAAATAGGCTTCTCACATTGCTTTCTTTGATTTAGCATTGAAGATAAATGTTACAACGTCAAACATTGCATTCATTATTTTGCAAGAGCAACATCACAACTAGGTTTTGTCCCACAAAACTTCAATTTTCAAAATTGATTAAAAATAAACTGTAATTATTTTCAAGTCTGATACCTGTATAAGCAATAATCAGAAATTTGCAGATTATAACCGTTTTAAAAAACGCCTACTTTTAATTTATCATTATCTTCAAGAAAATTTTAATGTGTGAAAACAGCTAATTATAAACCAAATTTCAAAATAATGAACCTACATAATCTGTCAAATGCATGACGTTTTATTTTAAATGTACAAAAAACAGGTACTAATAACCATATATATTTCACCCATCCAACTTGCACACACATAGTGATATACAGATTTACACTTTTTTTCACAAAGACAATTAAATTTCATGATTAGCTGTATGTCAAGTTAACAAATAAGCTACCTATTTCTTTGATAAAAACGCACTTATATTCGTCGATATAAATGTACATTTTCTAGCACATAATATTTACGCACCCACCTACGTGTGTATTTAACACAAATAAATGTGTTTGAAAAGGGAAACAAATTATTAGATGAAATAAATTACTACACCCAGCACATAATTGCATATGTAAATAAGGCTATAATATAAATTAGTCAAAACAAAAAATAAATATAATAACCAACATGTGTCTTGACATGTTATGGCCCATAGTAATATGTACTGTAGTTTGATATTGAAAGGAAAAACAATGTATCAATTATTTACAAATGTATCAAGTTTTACATTTTTCATAAAGATTTGGGATGCACTTTACCAGTAGTTGTTAAGGGCTGACAATAAGATACAATGTAACAATCCAGCTGATTCCTCTTCATATTTCCACACTATTAGTGTATAGGTAACATTTCATATTATATTGAATACTGAAAAACTGATCGACATAGGCATGGATAAGCATTACTTGGTGATTGAAAATCAAAACCGTACTATAGCAATTACATCATGAAATAAACATAATTGGTATATGTCAGCGAGGAATAACACACATTTTCATGTTTCAGTTTATAGGTATTTTGGGTGCATTCCCATAGTTTTTAGATCGATATCCCCGTGGAGAGTCTCACTAGATTGTTGTCAGCCTGACCGGCTTATTTGTCTGCCCCGCCTACTATAAGCTGTAAGGAGGTAATCAACTTTTGTGCCCCCCGGCGCTTTGAACCTGACAGCAATTTAGGTCGATCCGTATAGATCGATCTAAATCTATGGGAACCCAGTCTTTGATATCAAAGTAACTAGTCCTCCTCGCCCTTACTGTCACAATATAGCAACACTTTGTATTTAAGGCTGTCGTCTGGCTGCGGGAGACTCTCGTTAAGGCCATTATCCCAAAGATTCCAACATGATACATGCTGGTAAGAACTGACAATGGCTTCTATCAGGTCACTGAGGCGGTCAACTCTACCCAGGTTATTACGGGACATGTCAATATTCATTCCAGTCCGCTCTAACATAAACAATAAAGGGCTAAAGCTAAATGGGTCTTCTATGCCCATGTCACTGAGGCGGGTAATAGTGTCCAGGTCATTATCGGACATGTCAATCTCCATTCCAGTCTGCTCTGACACTGTACTGAGAGATTGTATCAATGCTATCAGTGGACTGGTGATACCGTGGAACAGACCCAAGCCATTGCCATCAAATGAGAAGTACTTCAGCTTAGTGGTGTGTATCACACCTTGGCTCAGTTCACGCACGGCTTCACAGACATCCGGACATCTGTCATAGTCTTTGTTATCTTCTCCCCTAGGACACGTACACTTGCTAGGTCCACAATCGGGTCCATGGATGAATACCCATTCCAGTTTCAGATTTTTCAGCCCTGGCACATGACGCAGGTTCGTCCCCAGACTTTTTACACCCTCAGCACCAAGGTGGATACTTTGAATATTTATGTGAACCAAATCATGACTGATATTAGGCAGTGTCCCTAGTAGTGGTGCTTGGTCTTTTGATATGTCATAGCTTCCTTTTACAGCAATGCACTGCAATGACACCATCTGTTGGATCACCTGCCAGTCTTGGTCATTTACTTCACTGACCGCAAGAAATACCAGATTCCCGGGGTTTGGGATTAACGCTAGAGCTCCTTTATAAGAACCTATTATTCCAAGTATTTGAAGGTTAGGAGCTTTTGGTAAAACTTTATTCAATGCACATTGGTAAACATCATATGTGTGGAACCTATTCAACCAAGATATCTCTTCTAGTTTCTCAGACATGGAACACGTATTGAGTATAGATAATAGTTTTTCGTAAGTGGAAGGTATAGAAATAAAGTTGTGATCGCTGATGCCTAGCTCGACTTTTGTCACATCCATGAACATAACAGCACATGTCTGAGCACTGCTATATGCACTGTCTACACTGTCCCAAAGGGCTTGCTGGAATCTGAGATCAGAGTGAAAAAATGACCCAGGTATGCAAAGTTCCGTGTGCCAGGAGATGGCTAAGTGGATAAGCTCAGGTGGTAGCACTGTTCCATGGGGACAGTGGGCGTACCAGTGTTCTAGGAGGAGATTATTAACCCAATCCGTGTGCCTACTTTCATTAAACAAAAAAGGTTTAATTTTTTCCTTTTCACCATACAGAGCATTAGCTCTACGCAGAACCTTGACAGTTGCTGTCTCAGATAACCCACACAAGAATCGCAACACGTAGTCCATGTCATGGAGCCTGTCAAGAGTGTTAAAGCATCCCAAGAACTTATCTAAATCATTGTCGATTGTCCTGGCAAAATATTTTGCAGCAAATAATTCTTGAATTGTTTTATGAAGAAATGTTACTTCTCTTTTAACATCAAAATTACAGTGCACCTTTGATCTGCTGAGAAGTCCTAAACTGTACAGCTCGTCGATATCTGGAATTGACTGGAGGTCTTCTTCATCAAATGTGAGACCCCCACCTGGTTTCAGCAATCCATGTAATGCTTGTTTACCAAGTTGCAAAAAAGTATCATTCAGTTCTTCAAGATATTTGTCCACTTCACTTTCCTTCTCGATATTATTTTTTCGTCTTATAATCAGCCGCAAAAGTTTTTCATACAGTAGTGTGTATGAAGCTGGGAGAGAAACTGTTGTCGTATCGCTTGTCTGATTCACTTCCCACATAAGACAAATGAAAAGTAAAACTATTGGGATTTTGGCCAGGGACATTAGCTCCCTTCCATGCAAGTAGCCTACGAGACCTGTCCCTATTGCTTGAAGTGACTCTTCCTTTAAAGGAAGGCAGTGTTCGTAAAATTTCGGTTCTTCCAGGTACCTATCACATGCCTGTCCATCATCAAAGAATTTAGCGACATATTCAGCTATGTTGTCCTCTGTTAACCCAGTGATTTCATACACACCGTCCGTTATTCTTCTGTTCATCAATTCCTCTGCCTTCCATGGACGTGATGTGATGACGGTGCAAACATCCGGGTATTGTCTGACAAGAATGATGTCTGTGATTTCTTTGGAAGTGTTGGGATCATATTCATCATAGCCATCAAAGACCAGTAGCACTTTGTTACGATCTTTATTCAGAGCACACATGATATCCTCTATCACTTCTTTTTCTGCGGAGCAAGGAATTTGCATTTCAATTGCTTTCTTGAGTGTTTGATGTGGCAGAATGCTGCGTAGATTTAAAATTAAAAGGTATTTATAGTTTGAAAGTATGCTTCCACAAGTGTTTGAACCCAGTGTGGCATTTGCCCAGTCTGTTGCCAGTTTCTGTGTAAATGTGGTTTTGCCGATGCCTGCTTTCCCTCTTACCAATATTCTCTTTGGTGTTTTACCTTGTTTGGTATCGTTAAATATTGATGTGTAGCCCTGAATTCGATCAAAACTGGTACCTGCTGGCTTCTTTTTTTCTTGAACCCACTCTAAGTTAACATATACATCATCTATGTGCATGGTGTCGTTGGGGTCCCAGGGAAGACGTTGTATCTGGCTCATGTACTTGATGTAGAATTCTGCTATTTCCTTGTTTCTCGACTCTGTTGGGCTCGTTTCAAGTGCCTGAATAATATAGAATACATATAACGTTTAATCATCTTTTACTTAATTTTAAAGACAAAATGAAACATGCAACTAAAATGAAAATGGTCTCCTTGCTTAAACTGTGTTCTTATTCTAAATGAAAATATTTGACAAGTAGAGGCAGGCAATATGTATTATGAAAATTTAAATAAGTTATTTTAATAGAAATGCATGTACAGCACAACGCATAATATAACCAAACAGAAATTCCCACATAAATGATAATTACATACCGGAGGTCATGATTTAACATAAAAAGAAATGATAACTCTAACTGAACTTGTAAAACATGATGTATCCACCGTGAATTACGCATGACACCCTGTGGGTAACCCTCTGTAACGTGACAGAGAGTCCCCATGACAGAGAGTCCGCTTCCTATTCATTTGTACAGGTAAGCCTCGCCCTAGATTTTGACCCACATAGGTAAGACTAAACCTAACCATTATATATGGAGGGCGGACTTTCTGTTACGCGGTATGTAGTCATTTATAAATGTTTATTTAATTAAGACAAGATTTTGATTAAAATGTAAAGCGGCATATTCTAAATCACATTACCTGATAGCAGGTATCTGGCTTCGTTGTGTTAAGTTTGGCGCCTGAAAGAAACATAGAGAGAACAATATCATAAATGTTATAACATTTTAAATAACATTTTATAACATTATAAATAAGTAAATATTTTTCCAGCCTTTACAACTTATAATCTAAACTAAGACAATACCTGCATGACTACTGTTAACAATTTCACAGCAGTACTCCTCCATGCAATTATAAAATAATCTAAGCTCACTTCACTATACTAAAATGACATAGCTACTATAAACTTAAGGGCGTCGAGGAATGCTGAGGAATGTCCAAGGTTTTACAGAGACTTACATGTCGTTTTCCTGTACTCACAATACATGAAATATATTAGATGTATTTATATACATATATTTTATTTACAATATTTGAACTGTATAATACAAACATATTTAAATAAAGTAGGAAAAGGTGAATAGAACATAAACTTCTCGTTGGTTTCTAGTGACGTAGAATATACAGTCTAAAAGGACTCGTGTATCGTTACTGTGGTAATTTGGAGCATTATCAGAGCCATATTGAAAGGGGAAAATACTTTTATACATTTTACTTTAAGTTTTGAACCCAATGCAAAATTATGTGGCCCACGATGATGGCAAATATTTAATAGTCATGGTATATCCTGAGGTGATCACACACACATACACATGTTCACAAAAACACACGTTCACATGCACAAACATACCGACACACGCACGTTCACACAGGCACACATACACATTCACGCACACGTGCAGATACACACACTAAACACACACACAAACACGCATTTTAAAACTGTACCTGCACTGGCTCCCACATCAACACTGGTAGAAAAAATACTATGATTATTGACCACACCCTTGGTATATAAAAAGAAAAGTTCGTAGTTTTCTACGAATCTGATTTGACAGATTGTTGGTTATCAGAGTAAAATAACTTACGTTTTGCAGTATGTTCTGAAAATCGTGGGATCGGGTCTCCAATCCAGCGTTTTCCTAGAAAAAAATAATAAATGCATTTAAGGACGCTCTCTCATATTTCAGATTTCATATTTCTGCCCTAGCGATTTTGATTAAAATTGTAAGAGAAAATCTTCTCACCATATGAGTAAAAAATATGAAAAAAATTGGGGGTACTCCAGCTCGTTTTCGAGAGGTGGCGTCCAGAAAAACGCTACGTTTATTACATTGTGTCATATGGGGATTTTGCCAAAATGCCCTTAAAGGGATAATAACTCTTCGTATGAGATCTATATTTCACAATAAAAACATTGTGAATAACTCATAGAAATAGAATATATTCTGTTTTACCATAAAAACGGCAGTTATAACTATAAATTCTGATATTTGAGCTTGTCTTTAAACCACGTGACCTCCATTGATGGCTATACTCTGTTAAAATCTCTTAAGACCAAATTTTTTAGAAAAAAACCAGGGACTAACTTTGAATGTAAAAATGGATTTATTAACCATTGGTAAGTATGGGAAAATTGTTGTTTACTCCAGGAAAATTCATTTTTTGGCCGAAACGAAGAGTTATTATCCCTTTAATTTTGCTGAAAAATGCAAAAATAAAAAATTTTGCTCTAGCGATTTTAATTTTATGTGGATATGTTATAGATCATGGTAGACCTCAAAGAAATTTACAAAAAAATATGTACCACATCCAGCTGGTTTTTGAGCCAGGGCTGCTTGAACATCGATTTTTTTTATTAATTTTACATAGGAATCAATGGAAATTTCCAAGCAAATTTAAATAAATATGTTTGTATCATGGGTTTTTTAACTCGTACACTTATTTTGCTTCCATGAAAATTATATTTATGCTTCTCTGCATCAGCTAACCAAATTTCGTAAAGTTATCCCATTCATAATAAATAGATATCCAAATGTTGAAAGTATCAGTTGGATTTCAGTATGCCTCATGGAATGACGCCATATTGGATTTTTCATAGGTCGGGCCCACAAGCATATGTATCAATCTCATGTGACTTTTATCAAGGAGTTATAACAGAATGTCATTTTCACAAACCACAGTTGGGACGTTTTCTTTTGACTTCTCCTTGATGATTTTTCACTGGGTTGTGCAAAAAAAAAGCCATCTATCACCGACTCAAAAAACTCATGGCGACCATCCTCAGTCACCACCTTATAATCGCTTCCAGCACATCGTCCAAAAAATTACCTGTGAAATAGTAGGCTTGTTAAGAGGTCAAACGCTGTATTTTATAGTACAAATGTCTAACTTGGCATAAATGTTCCTTGGGCCAAAAGAAAATTTTTTATCCAAAGAGACGCGCTCTACCGATGCATAAATTAGGATAAATTATGCAAATTAGGTGCCAAAATATGTAATATTTCATATTTCTATTAATTTTTGGCCTAGAAACATGTATAGATTATCAAACCTGACTAAATTAGGAACACCGAACCCATTTTTGATCATTTAGAAACAATTGGTGGCCATTTTGTGCCTTAAATCTAAGATGGCCGCCACCCGCCATTTTGAAAGTGGACATAATTTTGCTATTTTATGTTAAATTTTGAAGCGTTTGGTCTATATATACTTGATATATATATCGATTCCTACTAATTTGGGGTTGCAAAAGTCATTTTTGTTTTGGTGATAGTAGGTAATTTGAAGGGACAAAGAGGGTGTTTTAAGTGCCTACCAAGATACCATGGATATTGATAACCTATATTCAAATATATCTCAATGCAATTTTTTGTTATATACTATCCATATTGGACTAAATTATGAGCAAAAAAACTCATTTTTACCATTATGGAGGCCATGGGTGGCCCATCTATCCCTCAAATCCAAGATGGCCGCCAAAAACCATTTTGAAATTGGGCATAATTCACTATTTTGAAACTACATGTATTACATCTTTGTAAATGAGTAACACCTCGTTTTATATTATTTTCTGGTGCAGAATACATTATCTGTTTCATAAAATTTGTGCCTCAAAGCCAAGATGGCCCCCATCTGCCATTTTCAAATTGAGCATTATTCACCATTTTGAAATTATCACATCCTCATAAGCGTGCCATCGTCATTTTTGATTATTTCCTGGTGCAGAATGCATTTTCGGTTTCATAAAATGTAAACAGAAACTTTTATAAGCCTCCAAATAAATATAGGATTTAGTCGCCACATGGGCCTGCAGTTTACATGTACAATTAGTAATCCAATTAGTACAAAACTGCTTTTGCCCGATCTATAAAACAAGTGTCAGCAAACAAAATGGCTGAATTAAAGCAAAAGAATACATATTTGACCGCATGAGGAAAATTTTTAGCCATTATTTTGATCAAAACCAAGTGTTGGTTGCATGCCGCTTTTTTAATAATTTGGTGTAATTTATAATCTTTGAACTGTGGGACCCTCATTCGCTTGGATTAGGTAAAATGGTACTATTCTGGAGGCTCAAAAGTAATTTTCCGGTGCTAATTTGGTGATAGAAGATAATAAAAAGGTAATATAAGGTTGTAAAATGAATTCCAAGATGAGTTTCGTTGAGTCTGTTACAAAAATGTGGAACCCGAACCACATGCTCAAATATATCATCTAGATTTATCTTAAGTGACCATCCACTAAAAGATACTGGATAATTTAAAGGTAAGCAATAAATATATATATATATATATATATATATATATATATATATATATATATATATATATATATATATATAGTGGTATTATATTATTCATCTTTTACTGGTCCACGTGAACCAAAAAGCCACACGTACATTTATGTCCCAGTCACTGGGGCTTGCATTTGCATGTTAAATATAGTCCAGAAGATTTGAAGGGTGAAAAATTTGTTGTCTTACAATACTATGAAACTTGGTTAGTTGTGTTGATGCGTAAATGCCCGTGAAAGACAAGAAAATGGAATTTGCTTTGAAATAGCTCCAGATCTTGTCTGCAAAATCATCCAGCAGCACAGCAAAAAGAAACACGCATGATCAGCTCTGGTAGGCCAATAAGACAACAACCAGTAAGAATTGAGGTTTTGTCAGTGTCCTATGAGAAACAGCCAGACAATATATTAAAATCCAGTTTCCAGAGAAACATCAATGCATGAGAACATGTCGCATCAGAGGAAGAAGGAATCTGCAAAACCAACTAGAAAGCAGCTGCTGCGCAGGTAGGCAAGAGGGATAAAGCAAAATAGTCGAGGAAGCAGCCTCTTTTCCTAGTTGACAGTGCCAGTGATCATTCCTAGCATGATTTGGCCATCTCACTACCAATAGAAATCCATAAGGCGATTACATAGTTCTCATTGTTTCCAATGGACGAACAAGCACAAAACATCTACAGTATATGACAACTACAGGAAAATTCATCTTGGAATCATCTTAAAACAAATTATGCCTTTTTTATTGTACTCTGTCACCAGAATAACACCAGAAATTTATTAGGCCACACTTTTTTATTTTTATGGATGACATCCTCTGGGGACCCCAAAATCGGTGCGAGCGGGCGAAAAAAAAACAGTCCAAAAAAAAATGCTTAAGAAAAGTTATGTTTTCAGTACACAGCTGGAAACACTAATTTACCACAGAAACACGTATCAAGCTAACAACATGTCTTTATCCACGCTCTCAAAATATTAAAGCATTGTGAATAGGGCCTACTTCGTAGAAAGGTAAAAAGTCATGAATATATATGCTGCATATTACCAAATCTATTTAAGGTTATTCCATGCATTCTGTTGGTATAGCAATCAATAAAACAAATATAAAATGAACAGCGTGTCTTTATTTGTACTCTCAAAAAATTAAAGCATTGTAAACACTTCACAGAATTGTTAAAAAATGAAGCAAAGATAGGCCTATGCTTCCTACTACCAAACCTAAAAAAGGTAATTTCGGTCGATGCCATTTTGTCTACTTCGACTCACACGTAGCAGCCAACTATCGGGTGGCCTGTCCGACCTTCAGTCCACCAAATACTACAACGCTCTTGTCGACCCTTTTCTTGCTACAAAAAAAAACCTGGTATGTGCTGCTTTGGACAGAATGTCACTGAAATTTTCCGGGTGATGATCGCTGGCCACGGCCAGCCTTTCGTATAATTGTAAAAGGGTGATATCTCCATGTCCAATATCAATGGAAAACCAATCCAAAACGACGGTCCCCGTTCTTTTTATGACTTTAATTGTCGTGTATTTTGAAATTAATGCTCGAGATAAAGTTGACGGCAAAGCGGCCATATTTCCACGTGGTGATAATACGCATGCTCAGAAAGCTCATTTTCTGCACTCGGAACTACTCGGATGTCTCCGCAGTCGACAATGACAGTATGGAGCTTGCGGAATTAGCTGAGGATTGCCGATTGCATTTTCCGGCAAATTCAATAACGGCGTTTGCGACAACCGACTTCCTTGGGGGGGGGGGGGGGATTATTATTTTTTTTTTATTNTTATTTTTTTTTTTTTTTTTTGGAGAACGGACGAAAATAGGTGCGCGCGCAGGATGTCATCCATAAAAATAAAAAAGTGTGGCCTTACTAAAAATAATAAAATATTGTAATAATTATGTGTGAACATACGTGAAATGAACATCATATTTAATCCCATCTTCTCTTGACTACTCATAAAATTTTATACGAATATTACGGCTTGTGGATAACCTATTGTAAATGATAAATACGATTGTATTTGAATACGATTTGAATATTTGTAATTTTTCTTGTCTCACCACGTCTAGTCCTCCGATCTGAGTTTCCAGATTTTTGGCCAGTTGCGGAGGTTGAGGGTGCTGGAGAATACTTGTCAGACAGAGTAGAAGATCTGCTTCGAGATCCTGATTTGGAGGAAAGTATTGTTAAGAAATTATATTTGCACAATTGTGCATCAGTTTCACAATTACAGAAACCGTACTTTGATAATTATTCTGGCACAGATACAATGAGCAAACAATATTTATTTATTTTCTAAATCTTACTTGTTTTAGCCCTCTTCTTGTGTGGACATCCAGTTTTCTGGCCACTTCTGGAAGTTGAGGGTGCTGGGGGGTCGTCGCTGTCAGATTGGGAAGACGATCTGCTTCGCAAACCTGATTTGGAGGGAAATATAAACGGTTTATACATATGCATATCTACTGTAATATTACTAGGATATATGGTCTATCTGAATTGAAAAGTGGTTTTGGAGCAATTACGTGTAATTGCTTCCTTGAACAGATTAAGTAAAATGGGTGATGATCAAGAAGGTATGAAATATATAAATGATTGACATGATCATAAAAATCACATTAGCTAACTGACGTGGTCATATGGACAGACTGTAAATTACGAAACTTACTGACTTAGTGACATTAGTACATGCAGTGAACAGCCAATTGAACTTTAAAGTGTAAAGAATATATTTTGTCATTTATGATGTAATACATACATGTAGCTTTTTAAAAATACAATATTTAAAAATATTTTGAAATACAATATATCGGTCCTTAAGTATGCACTATAACTGTGCAAATTTCGAAATTTTAAAACAAGAAAAGGGCCTTGGGCCAGTGGAGATTCAAAGTCAGACATTGAGAAAAGTCCATGTGTAAATAATGTATTACTTAAAATTGACATGATGTTTTCTCGCCATCAACAAGTCACAGTAAAAAAAGTAAAGGTACTTCATAGCAAATACGCGACGTTGGACTGACCGATGTCGAAATCGCCCAAACTTGGGCTGTAGAAGAAACGCTGTCCAACGCCCCCCCTCCCCTTGTTGTCTGAATGATTACACAATAAATCAGCTGCCCATGGTTGAGTTTGAAGGCATAAACATTCCTTATGTAAAAAATATACGAATGAGTCAATCCTGGTATCAACTACCATTGAGTAAGGGTGAAATCTACTTTTACTTTTTATTACCACTACACAAGAGGCGACAAAGAAACTAGAACATTTTGTATCGCAGATTTTTTCCGCTTCTTCTACAGTGTATATCTCTTGAAATGTACGTTTTATAGAAGAAATATATTCCACCCTTTTTGCCAATTTTGACTGGTGAATAATTGGATGCATTAATGCACCATTGATACACCAGAATCTGTTTTCGTATCCACTAACGTGATGCAGAGATAATGCAGAAATAAACTCGAGATAATGCCGTCACATTAAAAAATACATCTGAGTGAATTTGCTAATCACCAAAAATATAGAGGTGCAAATGAGGTCACAGGCATGCTCTTAAAATATTTAGTGCACAGATTGTAAACTATTTTTTGCTTATTTTAGGGTCCCACATTAAGAAGTTTGTATCAAAGTTTCACTCTACGGAAACAAGAATGATAAAAAATTATATCGTCTAGCCCCATAATGGGAACATACGTTACTGTCACAAATGCAAAATGTCCAGCTGTGAAACACTTTGAAAATTCAGTCGTCACTGTTTTTTTTTTTTTTTTTTTTTCTATCTCCTACAAGGCCTACAATTAGGTTTGAAAAAAAATTTTTTTCACTCGTGATCCACATATTACATCAAGAGTGTCAAACTATCATGGAATCACAGTATACTTCTCGGTCAGCAACAGAAAACCCTGTTTTCTATGTCACAAAGTACTTGGACAAAATGAAACTTTCTGACAATTTTCTGGGGAACATCCATTACGTAGTATTAGCCGCGACGCAAAGCCCATTGAGTTACAGTTTAAATATTTATAAAAACATCCTCACGTCATGTATAATTTACCATCAGTGAATTACTACAAAATATATCGGAAAGCGGTATGAAAATTAAGATCAATTGACCAGGAACGTTACGTTACCAGAACATACGTTACCATTTAGGGCTCTTTATAATGTAAAAGGGTGGTAAAATGTAAAAATTAAACTAAAACTGAGACAATCGTAGATTTTTGTTCTTTACACATATATGTTTTTTTAACTGCACTCAATTTTAGTTTTGGGCACTTCAGCATGTGAAATGCACATATCTTCATTGGGTTTGGGTGTAATTCGAGATGATGACAGGTTTGTGTTGACTTGTTTTATTTACAACAGATATCACTTTGTTGAAGTACGGCACAAACCGATCACTATCTTACATCAAAAGCATTTTAAAAATTGAAGATAACCGGGAAAAACGTTAGAAGCAGAAGCGCGAAAGGAGGTGAAGAATACCGCGAAAAGGGGAATGTGTGCTCTTAAAATGTTTAATTTCATTGCGCTGATATACACCTAATTATCCTACATAAAATAAACAGGGACAGGGATAGACCAATTTAGGACATAAACACGTGTGGACCTCCCTGCAGAGAGTAGAAGAAACGGCTGCCTGGTGAAACCTTAATCACCAGATATATGTTCTACTTAAGCCTAGATTACATTTACACGGGCGCCGCGCGATGAAATTGTCCGTAAATTTTTTTTTTTTTTTTTTTTTTTTTTTTTTTTTTTTTTTTTTTTTTTTTTGTTATTGAAAGGAGCTACGGGCTACGCCGAGCATGTCTACATAACATGGTGTTAAATCAGTACGATTCCGTGCGATTTCGCACGGCCACCGTCTACCTCCGCTCAGACACTGTACGAAAAGGCTATTACAGGCAGTATACGTGCACCGTACGGGAATCGAATTTCAAATGTAGGCCCTAATCTAGGCTTTAGTTATAATCGTAAACCTATGTTATTTTTTCTTATCATTTCTTGGAAAAAGTCATACTTCACATAGGCTTGTACCAAAATATAAATGACACTGATATGTCTTTATAATAAAGTCAATCTATAAGTCACTTAAAATGGTATGGTTTTAGAAACCATAACTCGTGTCAGTCAGCAGTAGACATGATACATCTCCATACATTTATACGTCATTTTTTAAACCTGACATTTATTTTAATATATTACCTGGACTTATCCGACGTGCTGATGCATCTTGAATCTTGTCATACATCACCTTAACCATTTCGTGAGTGCCTGTAAACAAAACACAAATTCACTGTTCTCAAACTTAAGTATGAGAATTCAATTGAGGATTTTAAGAGTTGCGTTTCTTTTTCACCTGCAGCATTACCAGTATGTTGATAAAAATACCACTACACTCAGCCTAATAATTCTCTCAAGAATTTTGGTAAAGAAAATGCAAATATATATCAAACTTAAGTATGAAAATTCAATAGAGAATTCTAAGAATAAAAATTGGAAATTGTTTTTATCTGCAGCCTAATGCTGCTGCCTCTATCATTATAAGCACCTTATTCACACCAAGAAAATGTTTGAAATAAAGTTGCTCCTGAACCAAAATGTGATTCACGAAGGCATTTGTTCATCATTGAATTTTATGGGAAAAACCTTGTAAAAGAGCAAAGTATTTACCTTTGATCATACCACCATACTCCATCATCCACTCTTTCACTTCTTTCATAGCAGCTTTATAATGCTCAGCGCCAAGAGGTTCTCGCAAGATGGCGTCGTATTCCTCACCACTGTATCTGCCAGAGAGAGCCAGGAGACTGGACTTGAGACCTGAGAATTTTTCTCGAAAAACATCCAAGCTGATTGCTGTCTCTTTTAAATGGGCATAATCATGATTCCGATATCTTTTAACTCGACCAATCTCGGCTTCTTTCGATGTATCGCTGTCAGAGGGGTTGTCCCATGCTTTGGACTTAGTCTTCAGTGTTGTGATGTTCCTCAGTAAAAGCACAGTCAGTGTGATGTCCAAATCACCAACAGTTACTGATGTGGAGGGATTCCCAGCAGGATACAGTTGGTCTTTTTGCTGCTTATTAAATACTGGTAATCTATACAGTTTTTTCTTGATATTTCCATAATCAAGCACCTCACATAACAGCCCCGTGTTGGGGTCAAATATATTGGGGTACTTTTTTGTCAGCTCTACCTGAAGAACATGTTGCAAGACCGTCAGGGCACGATCAACAATTAAAATGCACAAACGGAAAAAATTCTCCTGGTCGGAGCCGTTGTATGACTCTATTGCTGTTGCCATGGTTCTGGTATCTGTCACTTCTATGTCTTTCCCTGCCCTCTCTGAAATTGAATAGAAAATGGAAATTTTACCCGTCAGTGTGGGTCAAATTATATCAAAATTGTCAGTATCCAGTGCATCAATTTTTTTAAACAAATAAACTTGCACTATGTTAATGTGAAGAGATGGAATACAGCAAATGGAAATAGAAGGGAGCAACAAAGACGCGTGTCCTAAATAAAATCACAGGCTTGCTGAATGCTAGAACAGAATAAACGCTGGCTGTAAACGTTTAGGGGCAGGGCGTATGATGAGAATAAAGAGCGATGTAGTTCTTATTAGCATGTGCATTTGTACACTTCGTATACATTTGCCCAAAAAAGTTAAGAAACATCGTTATTTTTTAAAATGGTTATAAAATAACTGAGCTAAAGCAAATATTTTAGGCAAATATTGAGGATAATGCAATCCACATTCGTTACCCCAAAAGGATATTCCATTTTTATGCATTATTAGACCTTAATGCTCTCACATCAGTGGGAGGTCCAGATCTGTGGAAAAATCATTTTTGTTCTGGGGTCCTTTAATGCATCGATTATTCATACCAAGGCACTTTTCTGTCAAAGGCTGCCATATGATGTTGTTGACATTGCGTCATAAAATATTTTCAGCGTTAATTATTCATCTGATATTCTCAATATTGTTCCCTTTGACTGATATATCCGAGTCACCAGAGCCTTGCTATCAAGTGTTAGTACCGTTCATATTGAGTTCTATAGTTTTAAGCGATATTCACAGAACAATGGCATTCTATTGTTAGGTGACCCAATGCGAACTTGCTCTATCGACCATGAAAATCATACAACGGTATTGAGATTATGCGCTTTGAAAGACCTTTTGTGTGGCTGCTAACGTGCTCAACACAGGCTGATGTTTTGTACACGCGATTCAGGTGAGAAAACAAAATGCTGCATGGGAGCTTAGATTGGTTAGTTGATCCCCATCTGAGCGAGTTTCTACAAATTGGATTAAATTATTTCAGTTTTTTTAAATAAAATAGAGCAGTTATAGAAAATACTACAATACTCAGATAAGTTCCGAACCACAAAAAAAGTGGTAATATGTTTAACCGCAGTTGTATCTGGCATAACAGGGCAAAGTCAAGTCTAAAGAATATGGTCTAATTTATTGTAAAATTGACATTTGTTATCAGGAAAAAATAGAAAACGCAACTTAATGCATCTCGATCGTGTCAATGAATTGTTCTTTGTCAGAGAAGAATTTAATCAGTTGTGTTATATTATGAGAATAAAGTAAAAATTCTTCATTTTACAGCCAATATTGACAAGTAATATTACCTCAAAT
>NW_019774480.1:0-79149 GCF_001039355.2 Lingula anatina
CGGGTCTCTAGTGTGTTAGTGAACCATTGCCACAAAACGATTGCAAATTATGTACTTTCATTAGCAGACGTTAACGGTCAAATTATCTGTTCATTTTACCCCCGAGACCTGCAATGGTTGGCGGGGAAGACAAAAATGTCCTTGTTACAGAGAAGAGATGCTCATCGGGGAATGTTTTCTTTTTTAATTGCCAAAAGCTAAAGTAGGAGATGGTGCCGAGACCTGCCATTAATCAATAGTGGAGGTTCTGCGTATTCTGACACACGACCCACACGTAAGATAGCCACGACGCGCAGTTGATCAATTGGTGCGTTTTGATTGGTCGTTACAAGAAGACGCTGCTCGTGTTACTGATAGCGCTATGGCAAACGATTCAAGCGAAGAGACGCCAGAAATGAGCATATAAGTAAACGTCGACACGGATTTAGACACTCAAAGAAACACCTGTCTATTGAAGCAGACGACCTGTTATTGAGACGTCTCTCAGGAAAGATGAGTCGGTTGTCCGTAGCTGTGATTTTGATCGTCTGCGGCCTTCTTGTCGCGCTTTTTGTTGAAAACTGCCACAGTTTACCTGCACGTAAGTGGTTTTAATTGTTATTATTTAATCAAATTTTGTGTTTGACATATATATATATATATATATATATATATATATATATATATATATATATATATATATATATATATATGTATGTATGTATGTATGTATGTACTATAATAACGAATTTGCTATTGTAAAATGTATAGTATTTGAACGGTTTATTTGAATTTAACTTTGGATGCATACAGTCTTGCAGTGTCGCAAGAGATAGACCGAATCTGCCAAAATATTAAAATATTTTCCTTTTTTTCATTGTTTTGGTTTACCCTTACTTAAAGGGAAATAGAGAGAAGGAGATTGAAAAAGAAACAAATACCTGAAACTGAGTTCTTGTTAAGCAAAAGTTTCGAAAACTGTAATATATTGCCAATTAGGTATTTAGAATTGAGTTCTAATTTCCTGCTTGTTTCAAGTTAGCAGTCTCTGTGATTTGCAGATTAGCTGAAGAAGCGAAACAATGTCACATAATTTTGCATTTTTAAAGAGGGAAAGCGATTAGAAATTCTACAGTTAATGAGAACGTTGTACACATGTATTTATGTTTGCTGTGGACCTATTAAATCTTAAATAATATGCACACCACAGATTTTATAAGAACATTCATATTCTTCGACATGACCATGGCGTAATCCAAATATCACGCTGGTAATTACATGAACCAAAAATGGCGTATATTTGGCCGTTAAACTGTCTAAGATTCAAAACTTAAGCCTCCGTTTAAGGGAGACATTTACAAAGGAACCCAAATAAATGAAAACATTAGAATTGTGTATCAGAGAGTGCATTTATATCTATGTATTCATTTATTTGTTTGATTACATTATATACTGATGTATATTCATACTGAGAGAGTGTGTAAGTGTGCGTAAGCTGGATTCACGGGTTTATTATTTTTTATATTTCTGTGTTTAAAAAATTTACATGATGGTCTTTCTGCACTGATAAAAAATATTGGCTGTAAAGGTTAAAGGTTAACAAGGGGGCATCGTGCGAACTAGCTAGTTTTTTTTTCTTTTTTACTTTTATCAACAACCCCCCCCCCCCCCCCCCCCACCACCACTACCACCGCCACCAACACCACCAAAAATAGTTACTTTGGATAAAACACCATTTAAATTTTTGAATGTGTGAAGCACAATATGTTAGGGTATAGAGTTTGGATGTAGGCGTAAAAAACCTTTTGCATATACCTACGTAGATTCCACGTGGATTTATCCGCATGAATGCCACTTATAATTTACGTATTATAATGACGCGAAACCCACATAGATTGCGTAAATTCAACCCAGTTTATATTAATTATCACGCGCGACATGTAGTTCAAAGTGATTAGCTGCTCGCCAGACGTCAGAGCGCGCATTGTCATAACTGTCTTATTTATCATGATAACAGTTGATGCGGGAAAATTGCAACCCGATGTTGACGATAAACAATGCTAAAAGAGAATTGAACTAAATGGACTTAATATCTTGTAGTTAAAACTATTCTTAATTAATGCCCTAAAAAGTACTTAAAATAATTTGTTAATAAAAAGTTTTCAGAACGTTCAGTTTTGACTACTGGAACTTTAATTTGGGTAAGAGTTAAATATATTAAAACTTAATCGTTTCTAAATCACCTAAATAGGCTAAGGGAACTTTAAAATTAAAAAGACTAATTTATTAAAAAAAAAATCTCAGAACGATCAGTTTTAACCATATTTAAATTACAGTGGAATCTTCTCTTGTTGTTTACATCAGAGTTCAAGGTAACATAGGCTCGCGTTATGTAAGTTAACCAGGCGCTTGATGGTTTACGTGATACCTACCTTGTGTCTTTTTGGTTGATTTAAATTGATGTCTGAGAGCGTGTGTTATGTGGGTGACGGAGCTGTCTATTGGGTACAAATACGTTATTAACTTGGTAAACACTGAAACAAAAACAAAGTACAAAACCTGAAAAACCGGCGATACTTTTGTTGTTTCTGTGAAGTAATAAAAAGGGATATTAAGGTAACTAACCAAGTCTCTCTAACGTTGGTCAATTTGGATGTCATTTGTGAGACAATAGTAATGCTGCTACGCCTAATCAAACAAGATTCATTTCTTACAAAAATGCAAATATGCAATGTATCCATAATGCGTCAAATACATATTGTCTGTCATTATTGTTGTTCCAAAACGGTCAGTTATTCGATTCGGATGACCAAACTGGTTTCAGTTCTCAACACAAAAGATGTATCGGGATTGCTCTTTTAAAGATTTAAACGCTCAGTTTATATTTTGCTGCTGAGACCAGTGACAATCGTATGTCGCCGGAGACTGGAGTAGATTCCTTTTCCATTCCTGACTCAGACTTGGTGGTATTTTATATCGTCACGAAGGTCCGTAACCATCGTGCATACTATCGGAAATGACATCTTCGTTTGGTAGGATAGTGAGCAATGCAATGTCCATCGTCTTTCGGTACCGCTTACCAACAGTTTCTGCAAGTGAAAAAATGGCTGGAGTCGGTTTTGAGTCAATTCCATCTCTAATTTGAGGCAATTAATTCGTCTTCATGGTTGTGTTTCAGTGAATGTCTTCATCTTGTAGAAAATGAAGTTTTACTAAAAAATGTGTTGAGTAAAAGACAATCTTGGCTGCCAATCCGGTTCGAAGGGAACGCTGGCTTCTCCGTGTAAACGCGACCATTTGAAAAGTGCCAATAGCGCCAATGTGTCCGTGAGCGACTGGGGAAGTCGTATTCACACTCATAGAAACTCATTAGAGATATCTTCGCTGTTATGCAGAGAAGTAAAAAAAAAAAAAGACAAGGTGTTAAGTAATCTTCTTCTTGACACAAGAAGAACACACGCACTAGACATAATAATAATAATAATAATAATAATAATAATAATAAGGGCTTAATAATAATGATGGTGATGCATACCTTATTGAGATTTTATAAAGAGTAATATATAAAATTTCAAATATTTCTAAATCCGTCAAATTATTCCGCTTCCAAAACCCAAGACGTCAAGTGAGGTTACTTTGATTGCACATATATGCCACCATATGTTTAATATCTTTTAGAGTGAAGATCAGAATTGGAAGAAGGCATATTTAAGAAAGGCACACGAATTACTGGACAAGATGTTATTACAATCCAAAGAAAAAAGAAAAGCGAATTGTGAAAATAAACAAGAAATCGCCTGTCATATTATAGACTGTGCAAACATTACTTTTCATTTATTTATTACAGCGGTCACTTCGTATAGTGTACAGTATTGATATATCCGGCTGATATCTTAGATTTGTTGTTATTGTGTGTGTGTGTGTGTGTGTGTGTGTGAGAGAGAGAGAGAGAGAGAGAGAGAGGGAGCGTATATGCGTGTGAGAAAGAGAGAGAGAGAGAGAGTGAAAACTCGACGATTTACAATGTTGAAACGAAAACACGGCGTGCCAAGTATCTAAGCCGGCCAAAGCAATCGCACTGATAGGATGTCTGAGTAGCTGAGGAAATGATAGAGATAGTCAACTTTCACTTGACCGATTTCTTGGCATTTTCAATTTGCCATACTGCCTGGTCAAGCGTCTGTCTTCTAAGAACATTGATTGTTCCTTCTATGTCTGTCTTTGTCTCCATATCTTGTATCTTTTTTGTTGTTTTACAGACGATAATTATGGCAATAAACTAGGACAGGACAGCCACAGATGAAATGCAATTGTTTAAAATTAGATTGTTGGTGTGCTTTGACAGATTTTGAGAGTTTTGTAATCCCTTTTTGAGTTCTCGTTTTCTCCAGGGAAATCTACTTCTCCCAGTCGTCGTCTACTAATAGTCAGTAATATACTTAGTATATTTACTTAAACATTCTTTTTCACAATTAGAACACCGATTTTTAGTCCAGGTTCTGGAAACATCAATAAGCAATTTTGTTTCATGGTGCAAACTATTTGCTTTTCAAGTGATCCTTGTAGTAAATAGCAAATTGTTAGAAAAAACCCTAGCCAATTCCGTAAAATGGCTTAAATGATCTCTGGTAGATAAAACAAAATTTATATTTTGCCTTTTCGTCTTCTTTTTTATTTCAGTCAAGACAAAGCGTTCGTTTTTTGACACAGACGACACACAAAGGGAGGATGAGAGGTTTAGGTATCTTTGGAAAAGGTTTAATTATCCAGAGGAAAATCATCCTTGGAAACGAATGAAACCTAACCAGGATCTCTTTGGTTTGTTCCACCCAGAGTACGCATAAAAGGTAATCCATACACCCACCAGATGTCTCTTCTGGTAGCTGAATTTTGGAAAACCTTACGTGAAATAATTCGAGTGGTTTTACCGAGAGTCCAGGAAACGTATAACGTCACTATAACGTTACCATAACGTTATTATAACGTTACCATAACGATGATGCAAAAAAAAAGTTACGGTAACGTTATAATAACGATATGTGTTTGCTTGGGGGGGATATTTCAGTCCAGTGAGTATTTATTTTCTGCTTACTCAGAGGTTAGCAACAAGCTGACCTAAGTGGTGCACATTACAAAGAAGAATGGAAATGTTTAAAGGGAATGTTACATGTACCTCCCGGCCAAGTTAGTCCAACGTTTTAATGCACTGAGTTTAAAGACAAGAATAGAGCATGCTTACAAATAAATTATAAATAAAATAAAGAGAAAAAGAGAAAGAGAAAGTATGGAAAATAATTAGAGAATGGGTGAAACACGTCTAATTCATCACATATATCTTCGCAATATACCTTCAGTATATTTAAATCCATGCCATATTTTACACCTATTAACAAGCTGCCAGCGTTTGTGTACGTGCGTCCCCATGGTTACGACTGAGTTATTTGCACTTGTGATAACCTTAAGCCATTAGGGGATGATGTTCTCATGTTCCATACGGCCTTACAAATAGTTTTATTCGTCCATGAGACACAACTTCGACACTCATAGGTGATGGTAAAGAGCTACCAATTATAAGGAACATTCTTAAATACCCTGTATATGTGTATATATGTATATATTTTTAAAAAAGATAAATCCTGTACTGTCTGTGCACACTTCCGTTCCATCAAACAGTTAAAATAGCAGTAGTAAGGATCTTTACATCGTTTTACATCATAAATGCATACGATCACGTTACTCTCTTTTGTTCAACTGAAGACAAAATAGTGTTTTAAATTTTAAATTGTAATTTAAAATATTATTTGAGTGCGTTTATTTTTTATCAATGTCCATTTTTTTCTCACCTAGGTTGACACGAAGAGGATCATCACCTTTGCACAAACATCAGCGCCATCTCTCGTCCATACCCAACGTCAGACTGTCTCATCACTCTATATCAAAGAACGAGAACAACGATCTCGACGAAGAGATTACGTCTACCACTTAAATGATCTTTTTAGTTAGAAATGGACTTCTGTATTCATTTGTTTCTTTGCCAATCGACTGGCATATTGTACTAGTCAAACGGCCATCCTCTGTGCTCTGTATGCTATTTTTCTGGTTTTTTTTCATATAAGGTGTAAATGGTCAAGGAAATAAACACTATGATATTCAGATTCAGATCACTAGTGACATCTTTCGTCTATTTTCTCTACTGACGGCAGATGGGTCCTAAAAATCGGCACTAAAGTCGGAGAGTTTCCAATTTTTTTTTTTTTTATCATTTCAAGCAAAATATTATTTCGACATTTCTTTTATTTTCTTATTGTTTGACGAGTATTTTACTTTTGTGGCAGTTAAATTCAAATGAACAGCTGATATCCTTTAATACCCATGTACATTGTTATTGGTGCCAATAACATACGAGACTATGAGAATATAAGCATTTGGATATTTTAAATGAATTTTTTACTTATATTTCTCTGCAGAGTATTAAAGAAAGGATAAGTATATTAAATCACAATTGAAATAAAAAGGGCATATTCCTTTTGTGTATGTGTGCGTGTTTATGTGTCTACACACTCTCCGTTCAACCTTTTGATTTTCCCCATTTCTGAAGGAATTGTGAAATCGTAAAATCCAACGGTATTATTCTCATTAAAAGCTTTATGTCAATTTCTCTTTTTACACCACCTAGCCTCTTTTTGACACTGACTGAGCATTTCTAAAGCCAAAACTGTTCGACTGACTGTTACCATTACTGTATCAAGCAAATGACTGGCAGGGGACGCATTGCGGTGCTAATAGTCATCTTTCACAGACTCTATGATGGGTTAATTGTGCCTGGAGATACATTACGGTAATTCCCAGATTAATTTATCGTTTTGAAAAGAATCAAATAATCGTGATTAATGTCAGCATGCCTTTCTATGCAATGCATGTGCTTGGTATGCGTTTTGCCTACAAAACCATAGTAATCGTCCTCGAAATACTTAAAAAATACTCATTGAAAAAACGGTTTGAGTATGATAATGGTCAATAGTCTCCTTATATCAACAATTCTAGGTTCCTTAGCACAGGCAGAGGAGAGTTATATTCGTGGTTATTTTGATCAAAACAGGTACATAATACTGAAAGGCGATACGGCATTCGAAAAGAAACGACGTCCATGAAGCCACAGCAGGGCTATATTTAAAACAACACGAATATCGAAATTAGAGCCTCTGCCACGCTGACACGCGCACTTGGATCAGAATCATTAATACACATGCCAAAGAACTTGCTGCAAGACGCGGTGAGCTCATTACAAACCTATCATACCTGCCAACAAGTAGTTAAGTAGGAGCATTAGTCCGCCTCTTAATGACATAACAGCTTCTCTCCATGTCAATCAGCGTTCAAAATTTACTGCAGTACAGAATAGTGTAGGAGTATAATTCTCCAGTGATGGTTAAAAGTGATATATTTCCGAGCGCGACCTATTTACGCGGTTGCACATTTTGTACAGTTCTGACGAGTATTCGGTTTCTTTTAATCCCGACTCTTGGAAAAACGTCAAGGCTTGTCCGGAAACACCGTCTTCCTTTTGAACAGAAGGTGATAAAATGGTCAGATGATGGAAGTAAAGAAAATTTCAACGGAATGTCTCGAGTGTCTGAGTACAATTTTGTCTTGTGTAATACTGCTTAATCCTAACACCGATAATTAATTAATTAATTAATTTGGAAGGGGATGTACGCCCTGACTTTTAAAGGACGCAGGCAACTTGTCTACCCTCTGATTTTAAGGACTCCTAAAATACTATAAAAAATAACACTGTGTTCAATACAACGTGTATTTACTAGTGCACCCTGTGGTTAGAGAATATAACTCCCCTACATGTGTCTACTCTCCGCGTGCATCTATATGAAAACGGCAGCGGCACGCGTTAGGCATTACGCATACCTGAATGCTGGAAACATTAGACATTTTCTCACGATACTGTACATACTGCATTGATATCAAACACGTTATATCAAATGATAACAACTAATTATATGCACGTATTGGAGCAAAGCCAAAGCATTCCCATCAATAATATAGTCTGTATGTGAATTGGGATTGAGCTGGCTGAAATCAAAATATCTACGTATATATACACAATTTTATCTTTGGCCACTATTATAGTGTGGAGAGTTGTCCTCTAAACGTACTGGTTTGCCCGTGGACAATCAAGCTTAGAGCATACTGTTTCACGGATATGGTGTATTATTTCTAATGACAAGATAATTGTTGCTTTTCCCGACCTGTTTGATGGGTGGACGACCTGGTTTGGGGGAAATTGACGAACGAAAATTGATATCCTGCCACAGGTAATTGACATGAAGTACATGGCACTTCAGAAACGTGTACTAATAAAAAATGAGAATTGCATAGAAAATGAAGCTACTCGATAATTATGTCTTTGGATGTTTTAGTGTCGGTGAGGTTCGTATCTGTTTAATGTTTTTTGCTCTCTCTCTCTCTCTCTCTCTCTCTCTCTCTCTCTCTCTTCAACCTCAACTCTGAGTCCATTATGAGGAACGCTCTTGAAGATTACGAAAGAAATGTCAAAGTCGGAGGAATAAATTTGTCAAACCTGAGATATGTCGATGATATAGCCCCTTTTGCAAGCTCTATGTCCAAACTTCGAGAAATGGATGACAGGGTGAGAAAAAAAGCGAGAAAGTTGCTCTTTTTCTTAACGTTTAGGAAACTAAGGTCTGGAATAACCAAAAACATTTCTCTTCACAAAAAGCAGAGACTGCTCAACTCTAGTTTTTTCCATAGCTTCATATGACGGGGAATGTTGGGTAATGAATAGAATTTGAACGTCTAAAACAGCTGGACCCAAATGCAGTGACAAACCAAGCAATGATTCCAGAGTAGGAAAAAATTGCTATTTTTTTCGAAAAGATTTGGCTGAAAAATCGCGGATTTTATACCTTTATAAGATTAAATGTAACTATCAAGGCCTGATCAGTCACAGTATTGCATTGATCGGAACTGAACCTGCCATGCCCATCAATTGTTACAAACTACACATATAACCAGGCGTGAACAGCGAACTACTGACTGATCTATACTATCACCTTCGGACTACTTCTAGCTTAGCTCTTTCTCTTGGTTCTTGGATTGATCTCCCGGAGGTGCCGTGTGCCAGAAACGAAACACGCTCTCAGATTGAACCATAACATGAAATCGCAGCCCAACCTTAAATGAAATGGCACACTGTACAATTATTTAGCACCAAGAAAGCGATACCTTGCACTAACATTCACCCACTTTGGTAGTGGTGGTTAATCTGTGGGTAAGGTGGTTAATATGGGTGTTAGTGCTAAAAGATCTGCAGGTAGTGCTAGTAAACGCCTTATCCGTTTGTAAGTCCTGCATTTGCTCGGGGAATTTTACTCCTTGTGCTCTGACCGGGATTGCAGCTTTATCTCCCTTGTTACTAGTTTGTATTTCTGCAAATTGACACAGTGTGTAGAAGATGATTTATAGTCGGCTCCGATAATTTGTACTCGGTTCGTTATATGATAATGAAGGTCGTAATCACTTATAATTTGCTAGTAATCTAATCCTAGTAATCCTAATCTCCGGTTATACAGAGTATCTGTACCTGACGTTTGCTATATATAAGTGGCACGCAACTGCCCTGCGTCTATTCTATTTGCCCAGGTCGACCAAAGACACATTTTGCATCGATTGTAAGAACATCTGACGCACAGCATGAGAGTTAAAGTTGTTCTTGTCATTTGCGTATTGGCTGCCATATGCGCATGTGCGTTCGCTGACGAAGGTAACGTGTCTCATACTTACTTTTACTGTCTATTTTTTCCTATAGAAAAAGATAATTATTTTTTCGACTTAAATCATAGCGGGAGATGCACTTCTTCAAATGTATGCATATATAACTTGCTGAGTGATTGTGCCTTTTAAAAGGTTATTCCACGACTTATAATATTCTGAACGATATAATTTAAAACATATTATCACTTTGCCATTCGCTAATCACGTGTTTGTCCGTAACAATAAATAATAATAAATAGATAAAATTAACTTTATAAAAAATATTTATATAATCATTATTTTAATTACAGAATCGAGACCAGGCTCCAATCTGGAAAAATCAAACAGGTATTATAAGACTGTGCATCAGTTCATTATTATTATTATTATTATTATTATTATTATTATTATTATTATTATTATTATTATTATTATCTTACCTTGCTAAATGTAATTCTAAAAACATTTCTAATTGATTGATTTGAAAACTGGCTGTGTATTTTTTTCCACATAATCAGTAACAATTTTGTTAGTAAGTTAGATAGCATAATGTAAAATTAGTTTTCAGATATTTTTCCAATTTTCCAGCCTCCTTAGCCTTTTCAAGAGACGCCATAGCAATCGCACATGCGTAGAACTGTTTGATCGCTGCAATTTCCATAAGCGTTGTTGTCATGGTTACTGTGTCAAAAAGAGGGCACATCACAATAACGGGGAGTGCGAGATGTACAAGGGGAAATATCTGGTGTATCAGCCTTAAAGATACTATTGCGCCATCTATCGTCAAGTCCAGAAAAGACAGAAAAGGAGCTTCTATAGCGTAAAGCACCAAAATGTGTATGGTTCTACGGTATGTTTATTATTGTCAAAAGAAAAGAAACATTGTGACGTTAACTGGAAAATGAAACAATGTTGAAAATGCTTTAATAAATGCTTATGACTAGTTATTGGGTATATCGTTTGTGTTAACCCGTGGCGGCGCCTACAGGTCGCAGTATTAATATTCTTCTTTCACACTTTTCGACTCGAGACAATTTACGCAGGTTCCGTTTGGTACAGCCCTTTTAAACATTTCAAGGGAGCGTGGACTAAACCACATCTACTAGTTTCTTATACGACTGAAATAAAGTCGACATGTCAAGTCATAAACCAAATCGGTCTCTCTTCTAAAACTGCTCCTTTAAATATATATATGGATTTGTTGTATTTATTTATGAAGGTGATATTTAGGGCATTAATAACAAAAACAGAACACAATTACCATTTTGATATGTATATTTTGATGCATGAAGTAACGACGCATACGTGCATGTCAGAGATGCAGAGAGACATATTTATTAACTGAGATACATAAATTATATGCGAACTCTACATGATTAAAATAATGCCAATTCCATTATGATGCGCATACATGTAGGCTATGTCTAATTCCAGTTTTGATAATATAAAAATTTCTAAGTGACGTAACAACATAAACAATCTATAAATCTTGTCATAAAATGTTTTTGATTTGAGCAAATTGCTATTGATGTCGGACGTTGTAATTTTTCATATGTTTTATAATAAAGCTGTTCGTGATAATATTCGCATGCACACGAAACACTAGTAAGTGGGTTTGAGTCCATTGTTTGAAATACAAATAAAAATAGCCTTAATGTATTTAACCGAACATGCAGTCATTTGCTTTTCTGTTATTAGACCACGGTTAAGTGACCATAAGAATAACAGCGAACTTATCTATACTGACCACTACTCGAATATATTGACAAATCTTTAAATCACAACCAACTTAGCATGAATGGATATTCCCTGTTTCTTTAAAAAAAAATAAAAACAGGGTGGAATGTACAGAATGTCTAGATTAACCACTTTACATGCAGTGGTATGATATTTTGATATATGTCATGTGGTTTGTATATAACAGTTGTGATACACTGTATGTTATATACGCGTAACATATAACATATTTGATATGTTATGTGTTACAGGTATGTAAATAACGTGATATCTATCACGACTGTCACGTGTTATATATATATATAACATCTGGATAACAAATGAATATTGAATACTATATTCATTCAGCTGTTCGAGTGGATAGGCATCACCCCACACCATCACGTTGGACGGGTATATATAGCGCCATACGCTGGATGTCAACATCTTGGTGTGATAAACGTTTTGCTTTTTCAGGCTGTTTTTTAAATAGTGAAATGTTACTTACATTATACATGTCAAATGTAGTAAAATATATGAAAGTGCAAAGTAATAAAATTCATGTAAATACATATGTTACAGACTTCATAAAACATTATCCCATATGTATATATGTGTGTGTATATAAATATATAGGTAAAGAAGATACATAATAAACAAAAAAATCCCTTGTTCCCATAAAACATTAAAGCATAACATGGACATATAAAAACTAAAGTAAATTATAACGATATATGCTAGAGATATATGTAGAGATATTTCGGACGACGGCAAACAAATACAAGTGAAAGTGTTGGTAAAACTAAACGCGTCCTAATATGAATTTCAATATAAAACATAGAAATGTGAAAAATGCATTTGGTTTGGTGTTTAAATGGTTACATTCGTGCACACCCTTTAAGTGCAATAAAATACCATGTACTCTTAAATATTCCTATACCTACTAAAGCCACAGTGCTGGCTATCATTAATTCTAAAATCATTAAGTAACCTGTTTACTTTTACAACATATTTTAACAACATTAACTTTTAAGATGCTAGGCATGTAATAATAAATCATTATGCAAATTTGTGAAACACACGTGAAGTGCTTCATTGATGTTAGTAAGTTAAAAGAAATTTTCGTAAATCTCATTGATGATTATGCTGAAGCGATTACTTATAAACACTATTTCCATATTTGGATGTTTTTATGAGGCAGCACCGATTAGACTTGAGCTCAGTTTTATAAAAAAAAAATACCAAGTGCCATTTGCGTACATCAATATAAAATAAAATTCAAAATAACATATCATTTTTCTTTTCGTCCTTTGTACGGAATTTCCGACAATATTCAGTGCTGAATAGCAGTTGATACAGCAGTGATCATAACCTTAAAGCATCCCAAAAAACAAAACAAAAATAAATAAATAAATAAAATAAATAAATAAAAATCAGTGCCCGCCCATGACACTTGACAATAGATAAATATTCCTAACAGAATTCTTCAACAATCTTCCGCTTGGTGACATTTTGGGAGCATCTTCTTTAAATACCACTGTAAGTGTCTGTCACTGCCTTGCATGAAGTTAGTTTTATTCAGATCCTATAACCCCGTTGATCCAGTCCGTGAAATGGGTCACCCTGGAGAAAACATTGTAGAGAAAGTTCCCGTCTCGGTTGCAGCCGGAACCCCCAAAACTGAGAACACCTTGAATGTTCCACCTGCCAAACTTGTCCTGGCACATCAAAGGACTGCCGCTATCACCCTAGAACAATTAAATAGATAATGAATGTATAATAAATAAATAAATAAATAAATAAATAAATAAATAAATGTATTTAATCATCATCGGTTCTTTAACAGTGAGACACAATTAAATGCACACACAGCTGGGGAAGGACAGTGAGAGAAAATGTGTGTGTGTGTGAGAGAGAGAGAATGAGTGAGACCCATTCGATTGTTGCTATTGTTGTCAAAAACATGAAAAAAATCAACTACTGTTCATTGAGTATGGATGACCCGCAGGCCTACAACTCAATGTATTTCACCTTTAGTGAACCTAACGGCAATTAGTAGCGTACAACGGTCAAACAACTTACCCCACATCCCATAATATAGCCATTTCCGTATCCGGCGCAGAACACACGGTCAAAGTCGTAATTCCTGAGAAGATTCAAATTGGAGGCTTTGCACGTGGCTTCCGTGACTGGTGTCATCTTCGCCTCTTTTAGTACGGCTTGCGGGTAAGCTGGTATAGACATTGTGAAAGTTTTTAGAATTTTGAAACGATTTCTCGAAAAGCAGTAACTTACGCGACAAGCTGAAATACGCTCTTTTTATGATAAAAAAGCCAGGCTTTTAAAGATTATTAACTTTTTCGTTGTTCCGACATTGAATGCGTATAAATAGTATCCATGTTAGACGTCATATATATGTTTAGTCAAAAGGGCATTAAAATGCAAAATCTAATCCAAAGTTGCGCTTGTATGGTTAAGGAAGAAAAATAATATCCAATACTTACAATTGTGGTCAGCATCCGTATTCCCCCATCCGGCAATGAAACAGTGTTTGGGCAGTGGCGTATAAGCTGCATCCGGTACGCATCCAGCCCGGATGTTATCCGTGAAGTTAAGCGGATAGGGAAGCTTCACAAGGGCAATGTCATAAGAGTAATTAGAATTGAACTGAGTATCGAATTTTCCCTCGGGGTGGACGATGATGCGTTCTGGACGCACGCGGATTGCCCCCGCCCCCGGCTGAAGACGGTTGACGGTTCCGATGATGATTTCAAACTTGTAAGGCGCCTTGTGCTTCAACCTGGAAGACAAAGTGGAAAGTTAATTTTAGTAACTGTGATATGCACTTAAAGTTACCCATGTATATTTTTACCTTACTTGAATTTGTCAGAATAAGTCAACAAATCAACGTACTTTAAATAGGAATGGCGTTTATTATTTTTTGTTAATAAAATATAAAAAAAGTGTCTGGATTATCAGATTCATATCGTTAAATTTTTTGTGTTGCTACTTTTTTTATTGTATTGTTATTCTACAAATAATATTTGCCAATTCGATGATTTGTCTATTCTTATAGCTTCATTCTATGCCTATGGAAAATCCCCAATCCCACTTACAAGTCAAAACAATGGGCAGCCGACAGCAGCCATTGGTTACTTATGATAGCAGCCCCGCAGTGATGATAGCCTAGATAGTGAATGGCTGCCATCCAAGGCCACGTGCCATCCTGGACGTAATTTCCTCCAACCACGAACGTCGACAGTGATGACCTTACTCGCTCACCGCAATCTGTAAATAAAAAAGGAACATAATGTGTTTTTTTTTAAGTATCATTCAGCATAAGATGTGCATAGCATAAATACCTGGAACAAAATACATGTTCAACGACCAGTTTTGTAGTTTGATATATCTTTAAAGCGACTGGTAATATAGCATATCTTCTTTCACAACCACTATTCTCAACAAACGAGGGGGCAGGAACAATATATCTGAAAACACTTCTTATTGAGTAAACTAGTAGCTTGAGCTGGATACGTAATAACAAAGTTACGTAAGTGCAATGCTGCATTTCTTACCTTTTTCTACGCATGTCAGAGACACCGCGCTGTTGTTTGGGCACGTGGCACTAGACGGGAATAAATAGTAATAGGTTAATGATAAGATACACCAGAATGTACATAAATAAGTTTTACAATGTACAAGATGTCCTTATTTTTTATTAAACCTAATTTAAGGTAACAATACTTATCTATACCTAAAACAATTGGGAACGTATGGTAGAAATTTCGTCATAAACTATAATTATTACCACTGTCAAAACAATTTAAATGTGTATTTCACTGGCAAAGTGTGATTCCAGGTAATATCAATTCATATGTAATATAATTACCTCACATCTCCCTGGAAAACCATATTGTTATCCAAGCCTTGTACATGGTAAAATGAGGTCGCCCCGCTTACTGTGGTGGCCGTAGACGTGTTCACTGACCTGTGATAATATAAAACAAAAACGAGTTTGATTCTTAACCTCAAAAAATAATACGCAAAGACCACAAAAGGACAACTTTCGACCTCATTTTGAATTTTGAAAAATGAAAGGATTCTCTATAGTAAGTAGATAAATAACCAAGCAGTTTGACTTTGTCTGTTGTCTAATTGGAAAGATATTTTGTGATTAAAATATAAATAAACAGATTAACAAATGAAAATAATAATGACAAATATGAAAAAGTAAAGATGATAAGAATAAGTAATATAGTCAATTTATATACAAAACATATGCAAAGGGGATCATAAAATGCATCTCTCCATTTGTCACAACAAGTGTCGAGCATGAATCATTTGAAGCAGATCTCAAAAAGAAAAAGAATTATCAAAAAAAAAAAAAAAAATAATAATACTATACAGAAATGCATTTGAGTACTGTAAAACGTTTGTTACTATTTCAACGGCGTTTTGTGGGAGTAGCGTTATGGTCCCTCTTTGTACTCACTTGAAGCCATTTTGGCGACAAACAGTGTCACTCCAGGTCGTGTTCCAGGTGGCAGCACAGACCGGGTACCAAGACGCGTTCTTCATCAGTTCAAGGTCATTGGAAGAAATACGTGCTGAAAGAGAAACAGTATGAGAGTAATATTCATAAAATATACAAAGAGAAATAATAGTTGACAGCCGCTAAATGCTGTACTACATTCGGAGTGTTCATCGATTTCATTAAAAAAAAACAGTATGAGTAAATAATGGGTACTGCAATCCACCTTTACTTCATGCATTTTCTATATCATATCAAATTAAACGCACGCTGATTCTCAAACATTTTTTTTTTAATTTTGCTCTTTATTTTACCAGTCTCTTTATTGACTGAATCCAATTAGCAACTTTGCACCTGCTCTATAATCTTTCTGACTTCGCAAAATGCCAAATATCACACTTGAATTGGATAATCTACCACAGCCGTCAAAACAAGGACAGAATTACTAGGACAGTGTATCTTTACTTGAATGTTATTATTATCACTATCACTTAACTACTACGCCACTTGGGGTGGTATTTAGTTAAATATGAATAATGGTACTTGTCTCCTTACCACAGCCGTCCTCGTCAGACATGTCACCACAGTCGTCAACCCCGTTACACTGCAGGGTGCCAGAGACACATACCCTGTTAGAGCACGAGAACTCCCCCGGATTACACGCATCTGAGGGTAGGAAAACATGAAGAACTTATTATTATTATTACTCGTTTAAAAAAGAGTAAAGTTCTTGCACCATAGCTGTATTACAGTATATGATCTAAAGCTGCAGTCCTTTTTCCAACTGAATAATTGAAAGAAAAATATGAGCAGGGTAGAGTAATGCACATTTAAGCTGTTGCTCTAAAAGTCACCTTTTATGTCGCTGATATTGTTTTTCTTAAATAGGAATTTTGACAACACTGGACTGAGTGTACTAACATATTTTTGTTTTTATCGCTTTTTTAGATAGAACTCATGACATGTTGAATAACCGTTGTGAAAAAAATAACGACAAATGAAATTAAATACTACTACATGTACTACTACTACTACTACTACTACTACTAATATTAATAATAATAATAATATCGTACAGCATCCTAGTTCGTCCTGTCCTCCAGGGCAGTCGTCCTTGCCGTCACACAGCCACTCGTTCATAATACAGGAACCGTCTGCGCACCTGTACTCCCCGGTACGACAAGCTGGTTGGAGAGAGAAAGAATAAACGTTAAAAATGAAGCATCACGAATAGTACATTTTAGATTGAAGTAGTCGTTTTCATGGTAACAGCAGCTAATAGTTTATAAAAACGTTAATTAATGAATATATGTTAATTTATTTAATATTTGGGCTATGACGTTCCGATTCGTTCATGATTTTGAGCGTGTGCTCAAACATGTATGCTTTCAAGCATGTGCTACTGTCCGACGCGTGTATGGTGGGATGAGGCATGCATAAACTGAACTAAATCGAACTTATTGAGTGTTGATACAATATTAGAATATTAGGACATGAATAATTGATTTTTCATTTTTGAAATGTAAAAAACATGTAATTACAGACACTGTCAAAATAATAGCCTCAATTATCACCAGAAACACATGGAGTGATACCACAAGACACTTACGACATCTTTGTTCGTCCGAATTGTCCGTACACTCGTCGAAGCCATTACACAACTTGTCACGTGACAGGCAGATCCCATTTGTGCAGCGAAACTGATCAGATTGGCAACCTGGGAAAGTTTAATTTGTTTGTGTTACTTTACTAGATCAACATAAATAAATAACATATACACATGAGTTTTAGGTCTTATTTATTGTATATATCTAAAGCTAATTTTATATGATCATATTCCGTTCTGTGATACGTTTGTTTCATCTTCTTTTACACCGTCATAAATCCTTATTGTATATTTAGTATAAAATAACTGACTTCGGTTTTCTTCACTCACACTAGATTTCCCCAAAAATATTGAAAACCACTGCTTATAGCCATACCACATAATTTTAATGCTAATATTTTAGTAGGCTACTGCAATCTAGTGCAATCTACTTCCTACATTGCGCATGCCACACACATTGTGATATGTAACAACATAAAATGAGGAAATTAGAGACCAGATATACGAGATAAAAACTTCACTTACTACATTGTTTCTCGTCACTTTGGTCTCCGCAGTTGTCAAAGCCGTTACACGTTAGTGCCAGGGATATACACTGTCCAGTGGCACACTTAAACTGACCTGTGGTACAGTCTGGAATATAATATAATATAATATAATATAATATAATATAATATAATATAATATAATATAATATAATATAATGTAGTTACAATTAAGTAATACATAATACAACCATTTAGCATTATACATTTAAGAACAAAAAAAAACGTAGTATGATATATAACTATTTTCCAATGATTAAATCAAAATTTGAGACAAATGGTGGTATATGTATTAAGCTTGATCTGCAGTTGAATCTTAGCCGAATTTGTCCAAGTCTGAATATACAGTACATAATTTGTATAATAATGCCTTAAGATATATTATTTATTATAACTCTAATTGTTTTTTTTTATGCTATAACGTGTTAAATGTCTGTATACTTACTACAAACAGTCTCATCGGAGTAGTCATTGCAGTCGTTTTGGCCGTCACAAAGCTTGTTCTGAGGCACACACTTCTCTCCATTGTGGCAGCGGAATAAATCTGGACTGCAAGCTGACAAGGGAGACAATGATTTGATATGAATTGATGCTTCTGCCAGACAAAATATTTTGATTTCATAGAAAAATCGGCCGCGATAGCTCAGTTGGGAGAGCGTCAGACTGAAGCCGGCTTGTGGAGCACAAGATCGCCCAGAGATCTGAAGGTCGCTGGTTCAATCCCGGCTCGCGGCATCACTTTTTAAATTTATTTTTATTTTGTTTTATTTATTTTTTTTTATCTGAAGATTGTCACCTTTTTTCTCAATTTATCCTTTGTAAATTTCATTCTAGTTTAATAATTAAGTCATCAGTAACATTTAGCGTGACTCTGGGGCATCTTCAAATGCGCACAAATTACCATTTTATCTTCCATCAGTAAGCCAATTATTCCTAATAATATCACTTTATATCAGCGGCCAAACGATCCACTTTCAAAATGATAAGAAAGCCGCGATAGCTCAGTTGGGAGAGCGTCAGACTGAAGCCGGCTTGTGGAGCACAAGATCGTCCAGAGATCTGAAGGTCGCTGGTTCAATCCCGGCTCGCGGCACCATTTTTCAATTTATTACATTTTGTTTTACTTTGTTTTATTTATTTATTTTTTGAAGATTGCCACATTTTTCTTAAGGTATAGTTTGATATATAACTATTATAAGTCATTAGTATCAATTAGTTATGATTCGGGCATTTTCAAATGCGCGCATATTACCATTTTATCTCCCATCATTAAGCCAATTATTCATAATTATATCAAATTATATCAGCGGCGAAATTTTCCTCTGCCAATTCGCATGAAAGCCGCGATAGCTCAGTTGGGAGAGCGTCAGACTGAAGCCGGCTTGTGGAGCACAAGGTCGTCCAGAGATCTGAAGGTCGCTGGTTCAATCCCGGCTCGCGGCACACTTTTTCTCTATTATTATTTTGTCTTTTCGACAACGATAAGTTTTACAAACTTGGCCATACCAACAGATTTAAATACATTTTTGATTTCAAATAAGTTTTAAAAATGACGATAAATTGATATATAAAACAAATAATACAGAGGACGATTTTTTTACCTGCGGCACAGTGGATAGGTTCATCACTAGCATCCGGGCAGTCAGGCTGGCCATCACAGAATGACGTGTTCCTAACACAATGTCCGCTGCTACAGGCAAAGGTCCCGGGGCCACACGCTACAAAGAGAAATATTCATTCACTTTATTTATATTAAAGGGGTGCACGTCTTAAACAAGTTTCTGCAACATATTAAAAAATTTATATAAAGGCAAATGTCTCTAGGCCAAACGCTAAAAAGATTAATATTCGTTCACATTATTCACAGAGGGAGGCGGGCATATACGTCTTTTACATATGTCTGTAATCATATGAGAATTCTCTACACCTGGTTCTAGGCTTTCACTAAACCAATGTAAAACATTATCAGATATATATTACAATGAGATACACCTGTTTTGTGGTTTCAACCAAATTCACGTACATTAATGTTAAAAAGAACGCGTGAAACCGGTGTCAAGAAATGGAGGGTCCGTGTAGCCTAGAGACTGCACATCTGAAGGGGAGAGAGCTTAGGGTTGGGTTGCCTGACAGGGTTTAGATCTAAGACAGGACTTCTCAGTACAAAACAATGGGAAAAGGATTGTACATCATTTGAGGGGGGAAGGCTGCATGATATCGGCAACAGAAAGCGGAATACGATATAAAAAAGGGAATAAACCAAAACTGGACGCTAGAACAGAACTGTGATCTTCACTACTTACTGCAGTTGGCTTCGTCTGAGAAATCCTCACAGTCGTTCCTGAAGTCGCAAGTTCTGTAAACGCTGAGACACACGCCGGACGGTTTACACTTGAATCCCCACTGATTATCACAGAAAGCTGTAATTAAATTTGTAACGTTTAACAAATGCCATTTGTAATGAACAAGTGGGGTCCATCTGAACGATACCAAAATCATGGGAGGAAAGTGTGTAGTAAATGTGAATTCTTTCTGGGTCCTCGTGAATTTTACGTTACGCTTTTTTTGTCACGTTTTAGTTTGAGAGAGAAAGAGAGAGAAAGAGAGAGAGAGGATAAGAGAAGAGAACTTACTGCAGTTTGCTGGTTCGTCTTCTCCGCCCGGACAGTCAAATATCCTGTCACACACCTTGTGCTGCATAATACACTGGCCGTTACTGCACCGAAACTGGTCTGGACGACACTCTGGAATAATAATATATAATAATATATAGGCCTATAATATAACAATTTGTTTCACTTTACATTATACACTGGATATTACTGTACCTAAACTGAACTGGATGGCTCTCTAGGATAATAATATATTTTATATAACTCAAAACATACTTAAACAAAAATTATTTGCAGTAACAAATGAAATATCTGATACCTCGTGGCATCCTCCACCCCCTCCCTCTTAGTTGATTAATAAACAGAATTTTAATATATCTGAATTGACTTTCTTCCAATCAACTGACACAGTGCAAGTGCACTGAAATTCCAATAGTGTAAGTAAACTTCGTTCTCTTATAATATTTTCTTTCTTTGAGACAAACCGTACTTACCACATCCGGGTTTTTCATCGCTGCTGTCCGGGCACTCGTGGTAGCCATTACACCAGAAGTCAACAATACGACATCTGCCATCGTCGCACCTGAATTCACCTCTTTCGCACTCTGAAAGTACCATTTTACGGCAACGACGTCACGTGAAATACTGACGTGCAGTAGCACGTGCAAGTTCTATTCATTTTGTATTATGATGAAAAAGCGTGAAAGGGCACAACCTATAATTGAGATTAGCTTCATTCAGAAAAGGAAAGAAATGTATCGACATAAAATGGTGCATATTTCTACTTGGGAATATAGGCCTACTTATTTACGTTATTTCAGTGGCACAAGGCTTCTGTAGAGTTGCCCTGAAAACTTACCCTTCGCACACGTCCTTTCGTCCGGCAAGGTACTATAACCACGCGGGCAGAGACATTGTCTGTGGGTGACATTCAAAGCTACACACGTGTGACTACAGTTGCCGTTGTTTTCCCGACATGGGTCACAGTTGCTCTCGTCTTGGCCATCGAAGCAATCATTAGAACCATCACAAATCTGAGATACCCGGATGCAGCTGCCGTCTGAACACTGGGAGTGGTCGGACGGACAGGCTGGAACAGACATACGTACATGAGAAAAATGAAGTAAATAAGACTAAAACTACGTGATTCGACATAGAATACATTTTATTAAATTCAAATACATAAATAAATTATAAATAAATAAATACAAATATAAAAAAATAGATAAATCAAACGAAGAAAGAAAGAAAAATGATTGAAAGAAAAGAAGAAAAAGAAACAGATGACCACAGTATTCCACCATAATCTACTTACACACTGCACAAGTAACGCCATCTGGTAGCAGATTATATCCCGCAGGACAGGAGCAAACCTTGGTATCGTTCACAGTTGCGCAGAAGTGGCTACAGCCGCCATTGTTGTTCCGGCAGAGGTCGCACCCTGTCTCGTCCCAGTTGTCACCACAGTCGTTATAGCCGTCACACCGGAGCGAGGGCGGTATACAGAGACCGGTGTTTGGACACTGGATCTCATCGGTGAAACATTCTGGAAATGTTAATGAGCATGTTAATAACGTTGAAGTATCAATGAACATATGTTATTTTAGTTTTTTGAAATTAACAATTTACGTCTTCATAACTCTATGTATAATGTTACTTAAAGTTTTCTTTTTTTCTGACGCTTAAACAGTAACTTTGGCCTAAATTTGCCATATGGAATATTGCGGCAGCTTCGCAGATGAATTGATTTTGAAATACGTTGTGGAGCTCTGTTGGCCGTATATGCAAATGTTTGCTCTCATTTTAGGAACTGGGGAGGGGGGGTCCCGCCATTTTGTGTTAGCAAGGGACCGGGGTATTGGCCTGAAGACTCCCATCGCCCTCCCGTGAAGAATACTTACCACACCCCAGCTCGTCGGTGTAATCAGTACAATCACCCAGGTTATCACAGCGACTGGTGTTCTTGATACACTTGCCATTCCCGCACTGGAACTCACAGACTGAAATATTTATAAAAATATTTAAGAACTGTATATGACAGACAGACAGAAACACAGGTCGTCAGATAGATATATAGATAGATAGATAGACAGATAGATAGATAGATACATGTAGACAAATAGATAGATAAATGGAGGGAGGAAGAAATACGTACTACAATTAATGAAGCGTAAGATTTCAAAGTGAAATAAGGTTAATAAATTAAAAAAAAAACATTTTTGTTTTTTTTTATACTTAAAAATGAACACTGAACTGTCTGTTGCTTCAGGCTTTAGACTATTGATTCTCGGAATTCACTTCAGAACATTTTGATGAAGATAACTATAGGGCCTATAGTCTGTACACAAAAGATATTCCATTCACTTTCTACATGCCATATATATCTCAGAGGTTGTAAATTGTTCCTCTCAAAGAAGAGAACATTTATATTTAAATTTTACTCCCTCTAATGTTAAGAAAAATAGGCATTTAGAGAAGGCATATAAAGTGTTTAAATATTTTGACATATTTTAGAATCTAAAAGATTTTAAACATGAAATGTTCATTTTCTTTAAGCATATTGGAATGGTACACATTAAAATTACGTTCAACAACACCTAGGACAAATAACACAGCGTCCAACAATAAAAGTAAACATCGAAAACAGAAAGACGTAGAAAAAGGTTTTGTTTAGACAAAATTAGCATCATACTTCGATTATCCCGTTTTCCCTTGCAAACAATTAGCGGTGGTTAAACACAGTGGAACCTTCGTCGTTTCTATAGTATCGTTTTATTTTCAAGTTAGAAAAATAATATGGAAATTCCATCTTATTTACTATGGTAAAGACCTAATGCTGTACTGAAACAGAATCAACTTTAACATTGATTTGTCTTTCATTTCAATTAGTATATTCCTTATCATTACAATGATAATTTTTCTTACACAAAATGACTATAATCATCGACATTTTCTTCCTAAGATATCAGTTAGCAAATAAAATTCATATTGTATCCTTTTCATACTACTCCTCGAGTTCATATTTAGAAAGCCTACACAAGTATTTAAAAACGAATCCGTTTTTCTATACTATAAACAAAACAACGTACACGTAATATCTTAATTATATTTCTTCTGTCTATATTTATTTTTTTAATGATCTTATAATAACAACTATAATTACAGTACATTTCCTGTTTCCTCAACACTTCACATCTCTCAGACTCTCTGTAAATCTGTCTATCTTCCCTCTCTCTTTCTCTTTGAATGTATATGTGTGTTTGTGTGTGTTTGTGTAATCGGTAAATTTCAACACCATTCTGGAGGTAGCATTCAAAGTATTAAACATCCATATAACAATACAAACTAGTACAATATGACTACGTATATATATATATATATATATATATATATATATATATATATATATATATATATATATAATGGCAGTTATGGCAGTTAAAATGGCAACGTGAATTTAATAATGTCGGATATTGACAAAAATATGTTCTTTTGCACAATATGTGCCATTAATATCTATAAGAGAAACTTGAAAGTTGTCTTGTGAATTGTGATTCAAATGGCCAAAGTGCAGATATAAGAAGGGCTCCTTAAAAGAGGCCGGGAATGGCACTGGTGACCTGAACTGTGTCTATACCTAGCACATAAACAGGTCTCGTATACTTTTGTAATTGGCAGACAAGGTGTAATAAAATGAACAATTCACCTAAATTTCCATTTGGACTGGCGTGTACCTTATAAAGGACATAGACTATACATTGTATTATTTGACTTCTTTTTTTCCGTGAAGCAACTCTAGTCACTGATGACCTTGACCGTATGTACAATGTACATGTATGCCCAGCACTTACACAGTAAAAGAGACCTTGTGTTGCATGATGAATTGAATGGCAGATAAATGGTAACAACATGAGTTGTTATATACACTTATATTTACATTTAGATGGCATGCACCTTTTAAAGGCCAAAAAAATATATAAAATGGCCAAATAGGTCCCTATATCCGTGAAAATAGCTTTTCCCAGCTTGTAATGAGCTATGAATGATCAAATCCACAAGTAATAATCACTGCAGTAATACAGCAGATAACTCACTGCATTATGGCAATCATACGGAATGTCTCTAATATGACAGTAACGCATCACAGTCAAATCAACTTCACTGGAATAATTTGTACTGTTCTTTTGGCAAAGAAAAGGAATCGATGCGAAGGACGTTAATGTAACAAACACAGCCGTTTGGATAATGTCCAGCATTAAGGACACAGTCTTTTTTAACACCGTCCTCAATCCAAATTGAACAGTTAGCGTCTTGCGACATTAACGGTCCATATCACCAACAAGGTAAGCAGGAAACCCCGGTGAAAGCTATCAGGACACCCAGCGGAATTAGTCTGAAGAATAGAGTCACACGACACGAAGACCAACGCCACCTGTCGGGCCCCTTCCAGCGTCTTTCAGTCTGGAAAGAGATACCGAGATTGGTTACTTTGTTTGCAGCCAAGCAGCCACGAGGCACACGCAACAATAGAATATACTAGCAAAGAAAGCAGACGATAGCTAAAATATAGCAGACGATAGCAACTGTTGGAGGGCATCACGCAGACTGAGCAGCAAGCGGCGGGAAATATTCAGACTTTAAAGCGACTTTGCTTCCCATGCCGGATAGAGCTAAAGATAAAAGCCTAGAGAGACGTGGCTTTAGAAATTCAAATCGGAAACATTCCAGTTGCATTTCCTACCAGATAAGCTCATTGAAAGGGAAAAGCAGATCGTAATGTCTAAGAAACATGCACCACACTTCATTAACTAACCAAAGTAATACAATATAAAGCTATGATGCGTATCTAAGGGACATTTTGCTTAAAAGTTAGATCTGCTATGATAGATATAAAGAGTGGAACAAACGTGATACCTAATTACCATGCCTTGTCAAACTATATTTACTTGTAGACAGACTAATGGTGAACACACAGGAATTCATACTAATAGCCAGACGTACTTGGTGAGAAAAAATGTAAAAAGTCGTGGGGCCATGGATGGAGGGGGTCAGTTGTGTAGTATGTAGAGGTAGCATAAAAAAGTATAAAACTCACTGGCGCTAATATAATATCATTTTTATATTGGACGTCTTTTACATGGTACTATATGTTCATGCAGAGTAAATGGTAAGTCGTTTTTGTGAAAGGTTTCAAACAAGGAGGTGCATGTACATCTGTTTATAAAACCATTGCTATTTATTAGTTGAAAATGCTTCATGCTGTTTTTAATTGAGCTTTCTGTTGCATTTTAAGACTTCTGGCATTCCATCTTCGGTTTGGCTAGCATCGCCATGCTTATATGTTGTTATAGTATCGCGTAATAAAAACCCAATGCACATTATGCATATGCCATCTAATAGAGCTTTGATCCAAACAGATACACACATGTACTGTACTGAACAGAAAGACATGGCTTTCAAATCATTGAAATGCACAAATTAATTTTAAAAAATAATAGATAATTCTGACCAACATTGTGTCTTCAAATCTGAGTATGTTAACATTTTGATCACAAGCAAATGACAAAAAACAGAAGATTGTATGGATCACTAAACTGATTTCGTAAAAATTTAACCAGAAATTGGCCTAGAGTGAGAGCTGAAGCATGTAAGACAATGCACGGCGGAGCGTGAAAAGGCGAGAAAATACGAGAATACTTACTGCATCCGGCTTCCGGACTTTCGTCCCAGCCGTCCACGCATTCCGGACTCCCGTTACATTTGTACAGAGACGGCCAGCACAAACCGTCATTGGGGCAGGAAAACTCGTTAGGTTCACAGACTGTAAGTAAAGAACACTGACTTAGTCATGATGAAAGACATGAGGACAATATCTGTGAACGACAACTTTTCGTGTTGAAATGATATGATCAACAAGAACAACAGCAGAAAAGGACAACCTAGACAAAATATGACATTTATTAAACACACAGAGCATAAAATATGTTTTTAAAAAATTCAAAGAAAAATATGAAGATGAAGAAATTTAGAAGGAAAAAAGACAGAAAAAAAGGGAGAGAAGTCATGCTAAGAGAAAATAAAGCAAACCACATGGTCTACAATGTAGTATTGGGGAGAGGAGTAAAAGGGACATTTTAAGCAGAAAAAATGTTAAGAAAATTTAAGAAAATGGGGACAAGATAGAACTCCACTCACCGCAGCCTAGCTCGTCGCTGTAGTCGTCGCAGTCATGGAGAATGTCACAGCGTCGGTCAAGGTCAAGACACTGCAACTGACCTGACACTGGACACTGGAACTGACTGGGACCACAGTTGGGGGCTGAAAGAAAAAAAAATAAAAAATCAAATTAGTTTCCACTATTCTGATGGAAAGTGATCTTGGAGTAAAGCTACTCATTATGATGAAATTATACACTGTTCCCTGACTTCAACGTGAGTGATGAAGTCCTAACTGTTGGGACGAAAGCTATTCCAGATACGCTTTTACTTAGTATAGAGATTGGACTGTTAATGATTTCATCATAAGAAGATCGTTTCCAAATGTTTTGACCAGTTTAATTTTTGGCTGTGTTGTGATGACTACCCAGGGTGTTATCCAGGCTTATAAGTTTCCAATCTCCCTGGGTACCGGTATTTCGATACAGTTAAGCGTAATGCACGTTGTGTAAAAGGCCTAAATTGAGAAATCGATCCCTCAAGCGTATGCTGTATGATTTAACTGTATCAACAAAATTAACACTTGCACATTCGACTTATATGCAAGCATACTTACATATATACGGATGCATCCAGTCGACGAAATCGGCCACCTTGGTGAATATCCCGGGGTTCCTGGGGACGTCACAGCCTTGAGCTACAAAACTAGTGACACCGATCAACTTCCATCTGTCAAACTCGTCTCTGCATACCAAGGGTCCTCCGCTGTCTTTCTGTGTACGAAATCAATCAATAAATGAATAAATAAAAACGAGTCTCATCGCATTATCAAACCAGCAAAAGAAGGCTCAATACATAATATGCAGTAAGGATTCATTATGAATATAGATTTCAAAATAAATAAAAAATATATATATATTTTTTGAAAAAATGTCCTATGGTGACTAAGAAATTTCAGATGGATGATAAACTTTCCATTCTTAATAATGTGTTTTCTCACATCACACATTTTTGTGCATTTGGCATTTCAGTTTATTTTTCTTTGTCTAATATAAAATTATGACCTGACTGTAAAACAAGGGCATACCTGACAAACGGATATGTATCCGGAGTAGTATCCGGCACAGACCATGGAATCTCGGATAATCCCGTTGTGTCCACTGCTACTATTACACACAGCGGGCGTCCACACCTTCATCTTCGCCTCTTGCAAGACCACTGGCTCCGTCTGCAGGTCACTATCAGTAAAACCCCAGCCGGTCGTGTAGCACCGTGACGTCACGGGATACGTAGCCCCGCTCTCGCGAGATTTGGGCAGACATATTGGCTGGATGTACGCTGTGTAGTTGACAGGTTCGAATAACTGCAGCAGAGCGATGTCGTTTCCTTTGTAAGGGTTCCTGGTGTCGTAGTCGGGGTGGATGACCGCTGTCCTCACCCTCATTTGAACTTTGGACGATGACTGTTCCCCAGGCCGCGTGGTGCCCAGGACAATTTTCAGACGATACAAGTTGCTTGCGAAATCCCTTAATAAAGAAAAGAAAAGCGGTTAACGGAGCGCACACACACTCTTTTATTAGTTATTGACTTCGAACTTAAGTGAATAGCAAATAAATAGAAATATAAAGAAGAAGGTCGATTTCAAACAGTATGCATTCTAAGGCATGTTTGAATCGGCATTTTAATTCTGGATGTTTTGGTGTGTACAACTATAAACTTAGAGAGGTCTCATTCATACACGTTTTCAGAAATCTCCCTCTCTTAGCATAACCGAACATTGAATCCTTTTTTACCATGCTTTACCAGTGGTCATTTTATTCTTACCAGACACAATGTGCCGCCGTGACCACCCACTGCCTGTTGATGAGCGTGGCCCCACACTTATGCACGTCATTGGCCAGCAAGGACACCATCCACGGCCACCGTCCGTCCGGGGCATCGTCCCCGTGGATGATCATCGGGGCCAGCTGACCGATGGTGGGACGTCCGCAGGCTGAAAGCGTATGATTTATGGTGTCAATGGGAGGGTGTGTCTCCGTGCAGTAGGCGGAGACCTGAGGGAAGTTACCCGTGATGGGTGTGACCCCCTTCATCTCCCTCTCTCTCTCTCACACACACACACACACACACACACACACACACGCACACGCACACACACACACACAAATAAACACACACAACTTCGGAATAACATGTATCCTATTTCACAGATAAATTGTTTATTAAGATTTTTCGATTACGTACTAACTTTCAATATTTTTGTTATAAGATGTTTATTGTAGGCCTATATGCCAAGAGACGCAAATTATAAGAACTTACTCTTTGGCTTGCATACAGCTCCTACCACGCGGTTATTGGAACATTGAGAGCTGAAAATAAGAAAATGTTTGTCAACCCTGACATCTCACAACAAGAAAAAATCCTGACATCTCACAACAAGAAAAAAATGTCTGCATCATACGTAATACAAGGCCACTGTAAAAAGCGTCGATATTTTTCAAAGATCAAACGCTAGATGGCTACCTTTTACCCCCTCGACATCATCATCATCACCTCTTCAAAAACAAAGAAAATAATTCCTTGGAGCACACAGGATGGAAAAGAAGGATTATGATGGTACAGAACACTTTTTTGGGCATGTCCCCAAAGAAAAATAACCCGTATATGAAAACTGCATTAAAAGTAGCTGCTTACATTTTCAAACATCAGCAGTGCAAAGATCAACCATTACAAAATAACTGAAAACTATCAACATCACGTATTTTACAGAGATTGCTTTGTGATTAACAAATGACAGAGGAAAGGCATATATAAAAAAACTATATAAAAAAGCTCGTCTTCTACACTAAGCCACCTATGGCCCAAACAGATGTTCTGTGGTTACCTCATGGAGAGAGCTCCAAGAAGAGATCCCGTGACTCGTCCAACGCTGAGGTATGACGCAGAATTCACAGTGGGACGCTGATCCTGCTCCAAATCACTTTAAAAGTGAAAACAAATATTCAGTAGATGAAAAAGTGGAATGTGGTATTATAAATGTATTGTAATCTTGGATTGCATAGAATCGTATTGTAGGCTATTGTATTACTGTTGTGTATTTTCATGTGTTTTGTTATGGAGATATTTAAAGATATGATATGATACGATAAAGGATAGGCCCTACCATTTTTACCCTTAAATATTAATTGTGTTTATCGTACTCTAGCTGCAAATGTCTAAAACAGCAGATAAATCATCCAAGCAAACTTAGAAAGGAAAAAAAATCAAATAAAACCATTTTCAAATATATCTGTGCCCACTTACTGTACATGTCCCGCTGTAATTTTGACGAACGTAAAATAAAGCTGACAAAGACGTGGACAACGGATATTCGAAAGACGCTTTCAGACCTCCTAAGATGAGAGACAGTTACTGTTGATAAAATATTGCCATAAAGTTTAGGACACTCACCCCTCGCCAAGCATGTCACACAGGTCACTGGTCAGTTGACTTGTCCAGCCTGATGCACATATAGGGTACCAATCGCCGTCACGGTACACCTCAATGACGTTGTTGGCGGACGCTCGGCGCACTGTAAAGACATCAATATAAACTTTATTCGTAGTTTCCTTGTGAAATTATGGACAGCCTGATCACTGTAGTATTTTTTTTTCTGATAATTAAGCTGGTTTAGAAAAATGTGGCACAGATAACAGACTTGAGATTTGACGGAAACTTGTAAACAATATGTTATAAACTAAATGAAGTAGTTTCAACTTCTAATTTGAAGAAAAAAAATTTAAAAAAATTCTTATTCCCTTTGATGTCCATGTTCAACCTACTACATGTGCAAACTAGTGTTTTCTCAAACACATCGACATTACATAAGTATGCAAATCATAACTTCGTTCGCGGCTTGAATCCTTATGATATATCATTTTAAACATTTCGCATCCTGTGTATGCTTACTTGGAATTAAATATGTAGGTAAAACCCTACACGAACCATTGACTACAGTTATGTGTGCATATTTTGAACTATATTTCTTCCTGCATTAGATACCGCCATGCCCAGGCATTGACCATAAACGAATCTAAGGCCCCATTCAGAATAGGGGACTAACTAGTCCGAGGGTCAAGTATGGCGACACACTACAAAGCTTGCCGTCTATTCCTCTAATAGACACTTATATCCCGTGGCGATGTTATAGTTAGTTCCCTATTGTGAATGAGGCCCAAGGCTCAGAAGAAGATGTCGGCATTAGGTACAATTGAGATAAGCTTTTATTTGAGGAGAGATTATCGCATTTAAGGTCTGACTTGGGAGAGATAATTACCTTTGCAGATGCGTGCGAGTTATCTTTCATATCACATCGATATCACATAATTATGCAAATTATGCTTATTGCGTCACCTTTACATCAGCCGCGACAATATCCATAGCTGGAAGGACATATCAGCCGCGATAGCTCAGTTGGGAGAGCGTCAGACTGAAGCCGGCTTGTGGAGCACAAGGTCGTCCAGAGATCTGAAGGTCGCTGGTTCAATCCCGGCTCGCGGCAATTTTTTTCAATATATTTATTTTATTTTGTTTTATTTTTTTCTGAATAATGTCACATCTTTCTTATGGTATACTTTATACATTTAATTCCAGTTTAATGTCTAATTCATTGGTAACAATTAGTTATGATTCGGGCATTTTCAAATGCGCGCAAATTACCAATTTATCTCCAACCAATAAGCCAATTATTTCTAATTATATCACCTTATATCAGCGGCGAAACTATCCAATGTCGCAACCACATGAAAGCCGCGATAGCTCAGTTGGGAGAGCGTCAGACTGAAGCCCGCTTGTGGAGCATAGACATCTGAAGGTCGCTGGTTCAATCCCGGCTCGCGGCAATTTTTTTTAAATTTATCTATTTTATTTTGTTTTATTTTATTTTTTCTGAAGATTGCCACGTTCTTTTTTTCTTAATGTATCCTTTGTCAATTTACTTCTAATTATATGTCTAAGTCATTGGTAACAATTAGGTATGACTCGGGCGTTTTCAAATACGCACAAATTACCAATTTATCTGACATCAGTAAGCCAATTATCCCTAATTATATCACTTTATATCACCGGAGAAACTATCCACCTTTAAAGGGTATGAGAGCCGCGATAGCTCAGTTGGGAGAGCGTCAGACTGAAGCCGGCTTGTGAAGCACAAGGTCGTCCAGAGATCTGAAGGTCGCTGGTTCAATCCCGGCTCGCGGCACAGTTTTTCCTTTTAAAGTTCAAACTAAAAGTTTAGTCATCTTGCGTTTGTTTCATTTCGGGACATATATGTTTTACATTGGTTATTTACAAAACACGGGCCAAATGATTACCCTTCAAAGTAGACTCGAAAACCTTAATTAGTACAAACCACCATCTGGCGGAATAATTAAAAGATAATGGTTTGAATAGCGAGGAAGACACATACCACAACGCTGCTCATCCGCTCCCCCGGGGCACTGGCTCGTACCGTCACATCTCTGGGAGGCAGGGATACAACTCTTGTCTCCACACTCGAACTCCGACGTGGAACAGCGCGCTAGAAAATTCATATTGTACATCGTCAGAATTGAATTATTTTATGAAAGTCAGCTCGTACAGATTACTTCTGCAAATCCATCATATCATCATTTCCAATATTTTGTTTATATTTTATAAACATATATTCGTATTGTTGTAGCCTAACAAGGAAATAACATTAAGGCATAGGCTGTAATATAATGTTAAAGCTGGCAAGCGGAAAATATTTGCCACATGTATCCATATTCCCTAGTCTTTCTTATCCATTTCAGTAAAGCCGACTACATGATGGGACTTACGACAGTTTTCCTCGTCCCAGCCGTTATTACAGTCCCTGTAGCTGTCACATAGCCAGTCTTTCATGATACACTTGGCTTCTCCCGGGCACTTGACCCTGTTCACTGGACACTCTGGAATGAGAGGGGAAGTATATCGGTCATAACGAGGATATAGTTCTCCTGGTAATTTCCTTAGCCTGAGGTCTGTATAGTTTGTCTTTTGAATCTTATTTTTTCTCACATTTTCCAAACTGAGTCCATTATTATGTCTTCTATAACGTCCGGAAATTAGTCGTATTTTTTATGTTTTGCGAGTACGTGAGATATTAATTCATATACAACAATTTGCATGAATATAAATAGTTGTCTTTCAGATCCGTAACTTGTATACCTTGGATTAGCTTTTTGTAAGTTAATTTTAATGTCAAAGTTTCAAAATGATGAGGCTGTTTCTGGTCGCTTACAGTATATACCACAACAATGATCTAAAAGCACATATTTGAAGTTAAAAAAAATGTAAATTAAAAAAAACTTGGGCAGCCTAAATGTATTCTAATCGTTGACTGAACCTACCACAATTCATTTCGTCACTTCCGTCCAAACACTGAGAGAAGTTATCGCAGCGCTGATAGGACGGAATACACTGCTTGTTGTTACAGGCAAACTCAAACTCCGTGCATGCTGCAAAAATGAAAAGCAATACCACGTCCAGAATCATTCAAAGCAGGGGCAAGCAAATAATTATACGACACGCCACTTACAACAAAGTTTGCCACAACAAACGTGCGGTTAAAAGAACCCAGTTTAAAAAACCAAAAATACTTGAACGCCATAATCAAATTATATATCAGCTTGTGAAATGTAAGCAAATTAAGTGTACTTTAAGTTATTACAACAAGAGATTAAATCATACCCTGTTAGTATAGTGCTGCGTAGCGAGAGTCAATGTTATTCCAACTCTTCAAAAACATTGCACGCCTCTGGCAACAACAGCAACAGCATATGTTACACGCGATTCATATATGTGCTTTGTAACTGACGTGCGAGCCAAGCACGCACAAACACGAATTGAAAATTATTTCACTCTGCATTCCTCGAGTAAAATGGTCCATTTCTTTAATAAACGAAAATAAGTCCTGAAAAAATAAGACGTGATTAATTTACTCGTCTCTTTTACTTACCTTCGTAAACACAGTCGGTCGTTTTCAGTGTGACGTCATCAATAGCGATATCCCCCTGGTCTTCCAGGCCACGCCCCTTCGTTTGAACTTTGAAACCTATCTGTGTGGTACCACGTGGTGCCTGAGCCTGACCCCTAATCCAATCATTTCTTCGCTCACCTTGAGCTATGAATATTGTACTCTCTGATCCTGATACCTGCTTCGAGAGTACGGTGAGTCTCCCAATGTCAAGGCCGTACATATGGTAGTAGAATTCCACGCAGTGTGACGTTGCATTGTTAATTATACTCGGCGACCACAGGGTGGATGTGGTCGGGAGAATACTGCGAGAGTTCTCCACATACATGTATGCTCCTGAGGTGAACAAATGGTATTACAATTAAGTTTAGAATAATTGATTTTCTGGACTTTCAACTGATGAACAAAAAATTAAGATGTGTTGGCTATTAAATACATCTCATGTCGCACAACTCATTCTATATCTAAGAGATATGAAAGTTTTTGAATACAAAGCAAAAAAAAAAATAATAATAATAAATAACACACTCAAGTCCTTGCCATCTAAACAATCCCCTTAAAGCCGACGTCATATCTAATAAAAAGATGACGTCATATTCAGCTTAAGGTGACGTCATATTACACCTACCTTCTGATGTCCTAAAGGTGTGGTCAGCTGCGGGGCCGGTCCCAGCTGTAAACGTTTGCCCTTTGAACCGGCGCCATGGCAGACGCTGGTTTGGGGCATTTTGGTAACCGCAGGCATTGTCCGACTCAAAGGTGCACGTGACACTTTTACCTACAATGTTAATAGAAAAAAAATTAGGCGTTAGGAAAATCCTTTGATTCTCTAAAATTGTGACATTGATTTTTCAGTAACTTCGAGGTTATTTGAAATGACCGAGAGAAAAGAAATATTATTATGAATTCTGCACATGATGTGAAACGTTAACAGGCACATTCTAATCACTTGAACATAGCTATATAAACAACCAAATGCTATGTACTGGAGAGAAAACTGTCTTGCTGAATAAGAACAAAAGTACATCCTTTATCAACTTACCAATTTGGCACACAAGTTCCGACTCATCAAAGCCGTCCGAGCAGTCCAGTCTTCCATTGCAGAGTAAGTCTCTGTTGATGCAAGTCCCGTTTAGACAGGCGATTTGGTCCGTTAGGAAACACGGCACTGGAACACACAGCGACGGGACTTAAATATCTTAACAAGTTAGCTGAAAAACTAGTGTAAACTTTATGTAACTAGTGTAAACCCTATGTACAAGTGATTAATGACATGTCATTACACATAATTCACTACTTTATATTTCCCTTTATTCATTTGTTTGATGCAATGAAAGTGTTCTGAGGTATAAATGGCTACTTGAAATTATTCTCGTTCACCAAAAACAGTCGTTTATACTTTGAATGCATTGTGTGACTTTGGAAAAGGCAGCAGTGTTGGAAATGTCAAATTCTTCTTTCAAGGTGTCGTTTAGTTTTTATCACATACTTCCCGAAGATACTTTACTGTGCTGCGTGCATGCAAGCAGCAGTGGAAAAAAGGGAAACAAACTATCAGGCTGCGCATGCAGATATGTAGCTCACTAAACATAACACGTAGGCACACAAACTAATAAACAAACAAACAAATAAACGAACAAACAAACAAACAAACAAACAAACACGACGGGTACAGTTTAAATGAGGCTCAAGTCTGCTTTAGGATGACAAAAGTACAAAAACAAAACAAAAATGAGCTGCAGTGGTCTTCCCAATTCTTTTCTTCTGCAAATTGAAAGCAGAAAGTGCTAATTTTGCATGCAAATATAAAGATACACATAGTAATAAAATGATCTGCTAAAATCTATTCGGCATGAACACGTTTACAGCGTAACGTGATGGCTCAAACACAAGACATGCTTGGGTGATAGAGAGGGTTTCAAAACACACCGTGCGGTCACCTGACCACAGTACCTCTAGACGGCATCGTCCACAGGACTGTCGTTATATTCAGGGCAGGTTGTGTTGTTGTCATCTTTGACTGAGTTGTCGTGATAGAGTCACTTTCTGCTATGCACATTAGGTAATGAGATAATGAACGTATAGAATCACCAACCAGCATATGTATTGCCTTTGATATCTATTTTCTACAAAATGTATATAAATAAAACATTTTGCCTTTCCAACTTTGTCAAAGTAAATGGTCCGTCTTTCTTTACTTTTGCCATTATGTCTCAAACAAGTAAGACAGGACCTACCTTGTATAAGTACGTCGGGCTGTATGTCAATCTTGAGGGTCTTGTCTCCCCTGGCTTTGGTTATACCGGTCTCCATGTCCTTCTCAACGACTCTTGGAGTAAGGGGTTCCTTTGCATCGGGTGACACGAGATATATCACCTTGAAATCTACTTTAATGCTACCATTTCTGGAAGGTACATTGTACAATACAACCATTTGTTTAATCTCACTGTGCCAAAATTAAAAGGGGTAATGAGACTCGAAATAATGCACCTCCATCGAACTACAGGTAGGTACAAACCATTTGACAAGGTTAAGTATACTGTCCAACTCACTTTTTTTTTATTTTGAAATAAAAATTTAGAAAACGCTATTTACTTGTTTTTTACCCTTTAAACATTCATACTGCGTCAATGTGATTAATCATTTGTGTAGAAAAACTGAAGGATTAGCAACTGAATACCCACCGGAATCCTGATATTTCTATAGAGTTATATTGAGAACCATATGTTCCATCTTTGAGAATAACACTCATCTGAAATATTAAAATTTATGATATTCAATAGTAAATTGCTTAAACAAACTGAGCTATAATTCACTGGTTATTCGATATGTTCCTTGACGAAACGCTTGAAAACTTAAAACGTCCAGAAACCAAACCAGCATTTCAAGCTTGAAACATTTACTTCACCTCTAGTAACATTATACCAAAAACGAAAAGGAACAACATAACGGCCGATAGTGATACTACTCACCTGTTCTTTAAATGCAGCTGATAAGTTTTGATATCTTTGGGAGTTAGGATTACTGAGATCGGGGTTCCATGTTCCCTCTATCGTCGCCTCGACACTGTACTGGACTGGAATCACAAATCATGTTTAAATAAGACAAGGTGCGTTATGATTTTATATGGCATAATTAATTAATTAATTAATTAATTAATTAATATAATTAATTATATTTTTCATCGAAATGTTGACAATGTTTGGTTAAACATCAAGACATACCATGTCCATAAACTATAATTTCTATAAACAGCTAAATACATACAGACTTAAAACTTTTTGAATTGGGATGAATTTTTTTAGCTGATACTGCACGTGCGTTTGAGCTTACCCAGACCAGCTGGCCCATTTGTGGGAGTGGGCGTTGGCATCGGCGTTGTTAACGTCTCTTCTGGTTTGTACCCTTAACGAAAAAACAATTTTTTTTCAAAAACTGTCCTATTTCTTAGTGCAGTTTAATGTCTGATCATATTGTGAATGTTTTGTTTTTTATGTTGTTTGAAAGTTGTGAGGTTGTAACTGAAAGCTCTCTCTCGTGTATAGGACTACTGAAATACTGATTGCTTATAATTGAATTTTTTCTTGTTCAACTGCAAAGAAAAAAAAAATATCACAACATTCTCCAATAACAAGCCTATATGGCAGGGATTCCAGCTTAGACCTCACATACATGTATCATACAGTGAGAATTGTCGAGTACAACTGGGACAAAAATTACACACTCAAGTGAGACAACAGTTCCAACTTACATATTCCAAAGTAAAGTCCTAGCGCAATCCCAACAGCAATGAGAAACGCAATCGCAACAACCACAATGATAATGACCCTTTTCTTGGCGGCGCGTTTCTGGTCCTCGCCATCGACCTTGGACGACTCCACTGCTTCAATATACGACTTTCTACTTTCGTATTTCGGCTCCCGTCGGATACGCCCTATACCTATGTCTGGCTCATCGGTGTACGCATTCTCTGTACGCAGAATCGTATTCTCTGGGTGGGGTTTTCCGCCAGGGGCGATCTCGTAGGAGCTGTTGCGATACGCCGGATTGTCGTAGGCACCGACGTCGACGTTGTTTGGACGTACAGTGGGTTTCACAACGGCAAGATTATCATAGGCCCTAACTGGGTGTTTATAATGTTCTTCATTATCCTCCAATATTATATCCGATTGTCTTGTTCCGTCTAGCCTTTCCATATTCAGGTAGGATTTTTTAGATTCTCCCCGAGTGATATCCGCAGATCTCTCATCATAAGGTTGGAATTTATGATCATAAACGTTCCTGTACTCGTGACCAGCGACCTCTGGTGAGGCCTGCTTTGGAGGCGACGAATGCCTAGGCGGCGCTAGTTGGTCGTATTCGTCGTGTGGGTGGGGGTCCCGCCCCTCTCCACTAAATCTGTCCATAGGAAGATACTGTGACTCCGCCACCTCTCTGTTATCTCCCTTCTGTGAGGGTTTTTTATTACGAGAGTTTTGTGACCTTTTTTGTGGTATTTGTCTATGCCTGCTATACGGGGACTCTTTGGCACCGTCAAATTGCCGAATTTCTGTGACATTTTTATTGTTGTAATTCCCATGGGAACCATTTTGTTCTGGTATATTCCTATATGAGCGGTGAGGGTCTTCTCTCTCAGATCCACGGCTCCTGTTTTGCTGGGACGGGGATCTATTGGCTGAGATATTCCGATATTCATGCCCGGCAGCGCCTACAGCGCCCTCTTGAGGGATATTTCTGTATTCATGAGGAGCCGGGTCCGCACCTGGATGACTGCTGGCGCCACCATGTTTGTCCTCCTCGTATGCATGGTTTGAATATGACCGTGGCGAATCAACTTGTTGTGAAATTGTGTTTAACTTGTTTGGATGGCCGCCACTTACAGGCTGAAATGTTAACAAAATAAGAGATAAATAAATAAAAAATGAATGATAGAAATAAAACAGTTGATCAGTTAATGTAAACAAGTATAAACAAACATAATCGATAGAATTAAGTAAATTACCAAATTTATTAACTTTTTTTCATTTATTTATATACTTTTGGAAGAAAGAGGGCATTACTTATTCATAGACAAAACGAAGACGGCATACTGGCTTCATATATAACCCCTGAACCCTGTATGTAACTCGACATCTTTATTTATGTTGACTGTACTGCCACTGTGAACTCTCGCTTTGCCTCCTGAGTTCTCCCACCCAGTGCACCCCATGCTGAGTGATTTAAAGACGGCCTACTTAACCATCAAACAATAAACAACTATTAAACTGCACGCGACATAGATACTTAAGTTTGTGGGTCTTTCCTGTATAAGTTGTAAGGAATTCACACACACACACACACACACAAAAAAAAAATTGCCAACTTTGATGTTAGGATTCTTAGTTTTAAGAAGGCTAAATTAACTCTACAATCGGCAAAGTGGCTATAATTTAAAGTTGATTTCAGGTTTATTCCCTATAGTCTACGTTGATTTTTTAGTGACATGACTTACAACGCTTTGGTTTGAATACCACTGTCCACCTCTCTTTCTTTCACACTCTCCCCTCTCTCCTTCTCTCTCTCTCTCTCTCGGTTGTTATTTAATGTAATTTTAGTCTTAATCATGAGAGAGAGAGAGAGAGAGAGAGAGAGAGAGAGAGACCATGTTTAATATTCCAATTTCTCCAATATTATTGAACCTATATACTAGTAAGATTAGCCTACACGGAATTGATCCGGGATGAATTTTCCCTAAATTCTAACCATGAACCGATTAAACATATAAACAGCGTGTCAAGTCAACTCATCTACCTTGCAATACCTCACTACCGAACTAAATATAAACACACATTACCGATAATGACGCGTAAGTGCACGAACCCTGTACACATAACAGTGTACACATTATGTCAACTATCTGTTTTTCGATTATCACCGCGGTCTAATAGAACCTCGTGTTCATTTTACCTGTCTCTCCCTCCCTCTCGCCCCCTGACACACCATCCTCCTCCTCGTCCTATCCCCCCGGCCTCCCATACTCCAGTACGAGGCGAGGAAGGTCCACATATTACCACGCTTAACGTTATACGGGTAAACTAGGTTAAGCCCCACTGCGTTACTTGTTGAATGTGGAATGATATTTTTATGCGGTTTTCCAGTTGCGGCGCTTTTTGAAGTGAGTCAGACGTATTTTGATTATTCATTCATGACGATTTTACTGTTGTTTCTCTAATGCGTTCTATATGTATCTATATATATATATATAATCATTTTATAGACAGAGATAAAAGACTTGAAGAAGCAGTATGCTTCCCAACCTGTTCTGTCCAATTATATACAATAAAAACATATTTTTCCTTTTTTATTTAGATAAGAATATGCGCTGTGAAGGCTTAATAAGCAGTGTCATTCAGACTTGTAACAGAAGACGTGTCAGAATTTAGATGATTTATGCACAAATTGCATTTTAAAGAAGCAAACGCTAGGTATGTTTTTTTTTTTAATGAAGAAAACAACACAGTGACATGAATGGAGGGCAGAATGACAAGATTAACCCACGGCGGATGTGGAGGAGGACGCAGTGTTCTACTTCAGCGTTCCAATTTAATGACGTGGTTATGATATCGCAGTAGGCCGGGGAAACACGGCGTTCACTGAATGACATACAACGGGCTTGAATGATGAATTGTTTAATCGTGCATGACATAGTGAAAAGTGCTAGATTCATTCATCTTGTCTATAATAAAAAAAATAAATATAAGACGAAGACATTATTATATGGCGCAGTCCACTAAAACCTCAATGCCCCTTACAGAATATCTAAAATGATAAGAAACACCTTCAATAAAACCAAATTAATGCTGACAATTAAAGTAACATAAACAATGTATATCTCCAATATAATAAAGTTAAATATCTAAATGCGCTCAAAAGGCACCAGTTAAGTTACGGCTGATTATTGTCTCTTATGTGTATTTTATACAGCTTCATTTTTTTTCTCTGTCTTTTTTTCATTTTATTTCTGTTTTCAAAGATTATTATTATTATTATTATTATTATTATTATTATTATTATTATTATTATTTAAAGGCTATTGAGTTATTATATAGCCCAACACCTTTTGGTACCAAGAATTAAATGTAAGTGTTCTTGTTTTATTGTAATATATAGTGTTGTGCGCCAAGCACCTGTTTAGTGCAATTACTATCATTGCGTTTTAATGTTTGTTTCAGTATGACTAATCAATGCTGTGAGAACAAAGCTGAACTATTTGAAATATTCGAAACATCACCATGACAATAAAGCATGGAGATATATTTGCATTGCTGCTCGTTAACTAAAGATTTAGCTTTCATAAAATGTAGCATAATTTAATTGAATTGACCGGGGATGGACATGACGTCTCAGTTCATTTAAGTTATAAAGATATAAAATACCTTGATGAATATGGAAAAGATGTGTTTAGAAACAGAAAGAAATATTTGATTAAAGAATTCCAACGATTGATATGTGTTGGTATATGTATTAGAAAATTATTCACAGATAATAATGACAATAGCATATTGACCAATGTGACATTCTTCTCTTGGTCGACACTCGGTAGAGTAGACGAAGGAAGGGTGTTTGTTACAGTAATAGGGGCCATCAATGTCATATATGTCAGGTCACGGAGGTATGTATCTAACCAAATAAGTGGCTCACTCCTGGAATGTGAGAGACAAACACATTCCTGTATGCTTAATTAGATGTCAGGTGCGTATTCTCTGCGGGTGACCAGGTAGAGCATATGCTACTGAGGGGCATGGTGACAGTATTATACTGTTATTATCGGAATGTGAAGATAAATGTATTAAATGGGCGACTCTCTCTCTCTCTCTCTCTCTCTCTGACAAAATAATGACAGTTCTCTGATCACGTGAATATAAATTAATCTTCAAAGAATTGAGAAATCTGCAAAATGATGAGTTACTGTCAGTTAGCGGGTATTGCAAAGCCACATCTGATGTGATTTCGCTTCACTCTGAAAAACCTATTAAGGATATCAATGAACTAGCCCCGCGTATAAGAGGGGGAGTGGCATTTATCGCTATATCCTCAGAAAATCAAACAAGAAGACCGATCATCATTTTTTTCCACGAAACTGAACTCACTTTGCTCCTTCATACACGGTCCACCCCTCTTGGTAAATATGAACTGTACTTTCTTGTACCAATGCCATGAAACAGATCAATATACAAATCAAACACCGTCCCTGCCTCCTCTGTACACCGTCTTACCTACACATAATCTTACACTTCACATCGCTCTTTATCAAATAACTGAGAGATGAATCATTAAAGATTTAATTCGATGTTTCTGTCATCTTTGTACAGCGTCTCTTGTATATGATGTCAACAAGGGGTGTAAATAGCCCGTGCAATAATCAGTATATCCACAAACAAATTGCTGGATGGGGAAATGATTTATTAGCTGTATTAGGGTTAGCACAGTACGCGTATTGTATACATTTAAACGTGCATGGTCCATAGCATGGGCATTTATGACCAAATGGAACCCACCATTCATTCATTCATCCAACAGTCCATGAATCTACGGAGTTTCGTTAAATCTGGTGTAGAAATAAAGTGTAATTTAGGATATTTAATGCTTTTACAGGGGTTTGGTTTTGACAAGCGTTTTAATTCAGTAAGCATAGTGCACCATTCGAGATATAAATTAAAGTTGCTTCAAAATCACTGAAATTTCCTGCGGGCAATTTAACGCGCTGATGAACTATACTTATCGCGTAACAGATTTGCGGTAAAGAAACCCTAGATTGTATAAACACGCCTGAAAACATATAGCATTATAGCACTATAAGATTGTGTACAGGTAGTTTCTACTTATTGAGGTCGCGTGTGCTTTACCCGCATACTAAAAGCAGTGCATCATTATCGCTCGTCAGCCACACGTTGAGTAACAACAAGACGAAACCAACTTCTACGTTATATACTGTTTGATCATGACTGGTCGGCTTAATAGATCATAAATGTAACATATTTCATGTTTCCCTGCTCATTCAAAGTGGTGGCATTAACAGAAATTATTTATTTATCGATTTATTCATTCATTTATTATAATCATATATATGTAGTCTACTTGGCTTGCGATGTCTCTGTAAAGAAGTAAAATCGCACTATTTATCCGTATGAGCAGTAATAGGAGATGGTTAAATATGTAATAACACAGGGTTGTGTCCTGAAAGAAATGAGGAAAGGGGGGACAGCTAGTGAAAGCCTACAATACACGAGTACAATTAGTAGGGCGTTTGTAGCGTCTGTGGTGTTCATCTAGACGCTGGCTGAAAGAAAAGTAAGATATTTTTGATGGGCTGACACAGAGAAAATATAAATACTTGCTTTAAGACAACTAACTGGGGAAGAAAGTATTATTGAAGTTAACTGCCAATTTACAGTTGCCAAGACCTGCTGCCGATTTTTAGAATGAAGGAGAGATTTTATCTATAAATAATGTTAAACTTATAATTTAAGTGATATTCAGTGTCTTATATTTCTATATAGAACTGCCATATTCTACTGCTTCAAATTCTATATCTCTTTATATACGGGTGAGACTAGAATTACATATATTGAATCTTAAAGCAAATACGAGCACATCTCACATAATGCGGCTCTTATCTTAGATGGCTGTCGCTGATAAGGACAGTTTTTCGACAGATACGCCAGCTTGACGGTTAAATTGCGGAATCCACGTGACTTGAAGTGGCTACACTTGCAATCAAGACAATGGTCGCGGAGGGTGGGGACTAGCTAGGTAACGTAACTTCTTATCAAAGTTCAAAACCCTTCGTCTCAAAATTCCATATATTTTCTCTTGTGGAAAGTGGCGATTTATGCAAAAAGTAAAATTAGCGTTTGTAAATACACGATATGTAAACATCCTTTCCTTTATAGTAATTTTTGTAAATTTGGATGTAATATAATGGTAGATATCAGAGGTCACCAGAAGAGGCATCTGTTATATCACTGTATGGGCGAGTCTCAATAAGATCAATGTGAGTTGAAAAATTTTCATCGTGTTTCAGTTTCGAGAGATGACTCAGAAATTGTGGAGAAATCATGAATTATCAAGTACATTTCTATAAGTAATATGCGGGTTTGAATTATGAATTTACCTTTCGCGCTGATTTCGGAGCTGCACCATCTGCTAGTATATTAGAAGTGCCAACATTATTTTCCCTGTAGCTTAAAAAGTAAACTGATACTTTATCAGCAAATATTTCTATTCGAGTTATTCAAGTTATTGACAAAACAACTTCTACGCTACAAAGCTGGTGGAGCTTTTCATAGTCAATATAACGTATGCAGTGAAACTGTGGCCAACATCACGACTACTGAAAACCCTACCACGTTACATTAGTAAGTGGAAAAATGTGTGACATTCTTTCATTTCATGGCCTGTGAGTGTAATGTGTTAACACAGACCAATAATCCTGTCCGATACCGACTCATCTTCTAATTATATATCTCTTCAAAAGAGAGTATAGCCCTCTACATTGAAAATATATGACTCCTTACTCGCTACCACAGGGCAGTTTGGTAACGACGCCATTTCTGTGAAATTTTTTTGCAGCAGTGAAGAAATGTGCACAGGATTCGGCATAAAATATATGTGAATAGCTAATGGAACTATCGCTCTGTGGTCCTGGTAGAGGGTAGAATTCCTAGCTATAGTGACTATTACACTAAACGGTTGTCGTATGTCTTAGTGCGGGTGCCCCTATTAATATGAAAAATAACTGGCCCCGGTAGAAACTCTGGTGATTTCCAGCATCCATGACCAAACAGTCACCGTATGGCGTGGTGCTGGTGCCACTGTATGAGGTAGCGGTAGATGGGATTGTCCATCCTAATTGACTCTGACACGCTCTCTTGATTACTCAAGGAGCGCTAGTAGTATGTTACAAAAATGTTGCTCAAAGTGTGATTTTGTATAATACTTTAGTTTGCCCTGATATCACTGGGTATTCATAGCGACCAAGGGGCTATATGGACTAATACAGACCTACATGTAAACTTATTTTGTACGATACATCTCAACTGTCCATATTGTATGTGTGTTAACGGTAACTGACCAAAGTGTTTAACAGGTAAACTGTTGATGTTGCTCAAGTGTCTATTCACGCGCAGTCCTACATATGTATGATAATGACGCTATTGTTCACAGCAAGGGGTTAACGAGGCATACAGAGGGTCACAAAAGATACAATACGCTGCCCTAAAGCATTTCACACTCAGGTACATATATTCAGGTATGGCCATAGGAAGATACCGAGGACCCTCCCTCCCCTCCCCCCTTACAAAAGAAATGTAGGGTTCACTTCCACCATTACACTGCATTGCATTAGAAAGACAAGCAAACTCATCTAAGATTCTTGGCCCACAGGAGCACATTTCATTTTTAAAAAAGCTTCACATAATTCACCATCTTTTCGAACTTTTCTTTTCAGAGACAAAAATATCTTTCCTCCCCTGTTCTATAAGTAAAACCTACTAGTCTGCAGATCTGCACAAAATGCCCTACCCATCAGGCTGTGTTCCAGTCAAATCATGATAAAACTCAAACTGACAAACAATTTACACTCACAGTATTGGATACAATGCATCTAACCTGTATGATTTTGATCCGCTTGGCTACCTATGCATAGGGTGGGTTGTATATGAATATCCATTTGACCGAGTGACAAATATGTACATGAAGACTGTGTGTCCTAGTATCAATAGGGTTAGTTTAATATTTGTAAATCTTGCCTTTATTCATTCCTTACCATTGGGCCCCTAAGTTCCCTATACCAGAGACCCTTTTTGATGTCACAAACTCAGCGACGGGCAATTTTGTAACTAAAAGAACAGCTAGAAAGGCCTCGAGTAGAGATTAAACTCTAAGTTGCCTACAAACAGTATGGTTGTTCTCTTATGGGTAATGATAGTTGAAAACCAAAAGAGCACACGTGTTGTGTCTGTAATAATATGCTCACTATTCAATAGAAGTGACACATACCTGTACATTTCTATATGTTACATAAGCTACAGCTGCTACATATATATATATATATAGTGCAGTGTCCTTGTCTGTCTCATCATAGCTGTTGGCCATTCTAGAAAACCCACACCACATGTTTATACCAGTACATTGCAAAATACCTTACTGTACATAAATCTAAGTCCAGTTTCCAACCTTACGTACACTTGTATGTATAAGCTTACGGGTACATATATTATAATGTTGTAGGCCTATTCCTGTATTGCTTATGGTGTTTGTGTTTTTTGGGACATGGTTACTGAAGTGTCTAATCACATGCAACATGCTAAAGTACCAAAATGAATATATAAATAAATGAATTAAACAATTGAATAATTGAATTATTATTTGGTTAACTATTACAAGTCAGTAGGGTCCCCATTTAAGACATTTTGCACTTATCCCAGCCTGTTAAATAGACTGTTATTCTTGCTCATTGTTCTTATCGGTCACTACTGTATCAACTCGCCCTACACCTTACCCTGTATAAAAACAACACAGCACGGCGTCTCTTATATTGACCAGCTCAATTGACATACCTTAAGCACCGGTGCTATTGACCTTGTTATGATAGAGATATATGTAACAGTGCCTTGGATACTACAAAATGGGAATCTGTCAAATATGTATATCAATAGACTGTAAATCTTATTAATACCGTAGGCCTAATGTGGGTATAATTCCCTTTCAAGACTAAGACATAATATCATAAATTTCCAATGAAGTGAAGATCTCTGTACCATTAACAGAAAGCCGGGCCATAAGTGTGTCAAGAACTTCAGGGTGTGTAGATTGATAAATGAGTAAATAAGACTCATCGTTAGATAGAGGGCTTAATAAGCTTACATTGTATCCTACCGGAGGTTATCCGGTGTTAATCTAATCTAATCAAGACACTAATGAGTAAATTAACCAAGTCACCACATCAAGACGACCAACAGAGGGACATACACCAATATCACGTTGCCCTATCAATCCGACCCGCCCAATCTGTGGCCCATCTCAGCAGTTAATTAAAGGTAACTTCAGATGGTTATCACTCACCTGAGTGTTGTCATGCTTTCGCGACATGGCATGCTGTATGGCAAATCTGCCTCTGTATATTCTTCCTTTAAAAACAGTCTCTCTTTAAACTTGTCTCCACTCAGGTGTCTCTCTATCTCTCTCCACAGGTGTGCTGAGGTTGAATGTTCTCCGATTAAGTGAGTCAGGTATTAAATCTAGGTCAGCGTTCACTGAGACATACCTGTGTGTTGGGCCGTGAATGACAGCTCAAGGGTCAACAAAGCGTCGATGAATAAACACAGCTTTGTTAGGACAGGTGAAAACGACTACGTCACGGGGAACAGGTGACCGCCCTCACAGAGCGTGTCAAAAATCTGCGGATAAGATTAAAGATGGGTACCTGTACATTTTCACCTGGATAGTTTGATTTAAGCGCGTTGAATGCCTAGAGCAAGTCTACTTCATCAGGTCTATTCAAAGGAAGATGATGTACTGCGGGTGAAAAATATTCTAATATTTCTTTCACAGGGAAATTTTATCAAAGTAGTAACAGGTTTGCTCGTGTATTGAATTTGTACTGCGCTGGACATGACGCCTGTTTATGTTCTTCAGTTTTCTTTAGTAGTCTATTTGTGTTTCATTTGAGACAAATTGATCGGGGTAAATTGGTGTATGGTACAAATCACTCAAGGTTAAGTATTTACCAATCAGTAAGAAATCTTCGTGCATTTTTTATGGGCGAGGTTAACTTCGTTATTGTCATACTTCTTACTACCCCTGTAATCGACCTGGAGGCCATGTTGATATGCAAATAATCTTGTGACAGGGAGTGGCTCTCGACGAATATGCCTTATATGGACAAGGAGGTGTGGCTTATGGTGACGTCACTTCCAGCTTCAGAATAGGTACTGATAGTTAAATACACATAGAATAAAAATGAGGCGATTTCGTCTTTGAAATAGGAATCATTTATAGGAAATGACATTCGCTTAGACATTCTTTTGATTGAGATCGGGATAATAGTATACTCAAAATGCGATTTCATTCAGTAAATACTTTTTGTGGCGTTATTTACTGACAAAAAGCATAAGCAAGTAAGCATATTTTAAATATATAAAAATAGTACATTAGTCAACTGAAGACATGTTCCGTTTAATCATGTCATAAATATATCATGGTTCCGGAAGACATTTAGGGGTATCCCCTTTGTTTGATGGTATTTATAACCGGATTTTTGACATATTTTGGGTCGTTGATCGTTGATGACAAACTCACTGTGTAATATTAAGTCCTACAAAAGAAAAGTTGGTTTTGGTGGATCTACATGTATGAGTTCAGTCTTTGTTGTTGTAGCGCTGTCACATGCTACGAGGTCTAGTAAACAACAATAAAATCTGTTAATTACGTGTACTGTAAACTGGGAATTTGATTTACAGAGAGTTGATTAATGTTTGGAATAAGGGGGTAGTTCTGTAGGTTTAAAGAATATGTTTTTTTTCTTTTCTGGTTTTCATTTTAGAATAAGTATTTGACTTTTAAATAATATACAACAAGGATTAAGAAAATATAAATTCCTTTTGTCATCGGGTTGCATGTGGGGCCCTTATTCCAACCAGACTTTGTATTACAGTTATTTACGCCTAAATGCATCTTTTCTATGTCTTACATTACAAAAATAAATTAGAATTTCCTACGAATGTAAAGCTAACATGTAAAAGTCAAGCGCCATCTCTTAAAGTGACTACAGAACAGTGAAATGTCCGGAGTTCATATATTTTGTGAAGAATTGTCATGGCATCAACTTGTCGCCCGTTTATGTCATTGTGTTAGGTGTGACAACACCAAGGCTTCTCTACCACACTCGTTATCTTTCTCCCTTATTCGGTTGTGCTTGTGTATTATAGCTTTCAAATGCTTATTGAAATACTTTTTATTTGAAATAATTCAGAATTTGAAACTTAACAACGGGTTAATGTATTTGTATATTGTTTGGGTTATGACATAGCTTGTTAAATAAAGTGAAAGTTCTGGATATCAAAGAAAAATCCATTAAATCGCTGTAGAAAGGCCTATATAACGCTCATTTTGTGTCTTTAGTCCTTAAACATATATCCCACCCAATGATACAGACCAGACACGGGCCTCGAGCCTTTCTGCCCTATGCTGGTTAACGCAGGGAAAATTCAAAATGTGAGTCGGATGTGGAACAATATCAATCAAATTGTGAACACATATCCACATTGATCAATCAATCAATCAATTAATCAATCAATCTAGGTACAGCGTGGCTGCTCTAATAGCAGAACGATAAACATGTTTTCGTTTATGTTTTCCTTAATAATTTCGGCCATCCTTTTTGCGTTTTCCAGGGAACCAAATGCGTCTTTCACCGTGCGCTCTTAGCTGAACCCTAGCTGCATATATCAACCCGGGATTGAACAAAGTTTCTGTGCTCTACCAAGTAATGTAAGAGTTTGATGTACGACACAGAAAATGCTACACTGGGCCCGTAAAACTCGTGGTATGCCACTAAATATAAGGGTTCAGTGAAGAAAGCGTGATCAAGTTATCAAACATAATAATTCCCAAAGATTTCATGAGTGCCCTAGTTTCATGCCATGTTTATTCATTTATCTTTCCAGAAATACAGCAGATGCTAGCAAATTGAGCATGACAAACACGTTTTACATGTAATCCCACGTTTATTAATTCGTCATTCAATAAAAAGTACAATTGCATAATATAACATTTATGATAAGCACACACAACGTAATGGAAACACCTTCACAACCTTAAGCTAATGGCAGAAGTCACATAAGCTATAAGAATATAACTATAGGCAAATCCACGTATTACAAGTATTGAGTAGAATACACACTTACATTAAGAATATGGAACTATTTACTACAATCAATAAACACGGAAAAAATTATAATGCCCCGATGATATTACACAAGCTTTTAAGGAGATGGCCCTACTTATGACCAAGCCATGCACTGTGACAACGAATTTTGGTTTACAATGAAATAATTTCTGTATCGTAAATGATTTAAATGCCAAAATCAGAAAATAAAACATATTTTTTGCAATTTAAAATTAACGTGAGGTTAAAGGTGAAGGTCACCATCGCTTATGACGTCATCAGATACCTTATCCTGATTTTGTTATTCATGCCATAGGTGTACACGAAATACAAGGACAATACGCGCAGTAACATTAAACGTTAATATAAATCTGAATCAATCAATAAATCAATACAATATTTATTTGATAAATAACATGTACCCGTTATTAAAACATCAATTAAAGTAACATCAATCAAATTTAACACACGGAATGTAAAATGAATTAATTAACAATTTAATACAGTTACACGAGGAAGAGATCTTGAGGACCGTGAATCATTAATAAAAAGGCGAAGCATGTTTTAATTAAAACACTGTTTTCACTAGTCAGCATTTTAAAGACCACTTGGGCATCCAGCAGTAGTAAAATTCAATAAAATCAGTAAAGAAAGCGGTTTTACCCGACTTTATTCTATTCATCACATATATGACGAGCATGCGCACTAAACCAGGCCAAATTGCCTGTTAATTATAAAATTAAAAAAAAAAATCACCATGTGAACATCCAGCATACCCAACCGGACCCAGAGGAGTTAAGGCTAACCCGACTAGGCTTCCGAGGATTGATTTTGTTCTCTTGGGTTACGTATACAATTAGGATCCAGGCACTACCCATGTACTAGTCCTGGTTGGCCAATTCACTAAGGAACCACCTGGTCTCCGTAGCTGAGCCACACTGGGACCCAGTCAGTAACCCATATTGACTGCGTGAGGACCCCGAACAGGCGTACTAGCAGGGTTAAAAAACAGCAAGCTGGCAAATACACAGATAATAGAAAAAAAGCACAACAATGTTAGATGCAGGCATTCGGATAGCAAGAAATACACACATTGCAGTGAATTATCAAGCGCTTAAACAGTGCGTCCCTTTCGGAAATTTTCTATTGGGTCTTACAGGACGCTCTAAAGGACGCTCTAAAGGAAACCGGCCCAAAACAGTGCATGCGGCTACTGGGTTGACAGATGCAAACAAAACTTATATCCCTGGTTTCAGCTTATTTGTGCTTTTTTTTTCAAAATAACAAAAAATGAATTTACAGACTGATTACTACTTCATGAGAAAAACAGTTGGAAAATTGGAAAAAGAGATAACGGTACACCATCATCATACATGTATAACAACCCCACTTGAGGTTACCATAGGGAATGGTAAACAAACTTATCTGCGTTTAAAATATACATTGTGCCAGAATAAATTAATCAAAAGTACATTGGTATCAGAGAGAAGTTTACATCTACTTTAAATGTACACTCCATGCGATCTGCCCGCCAAAATGTTTTTCCCGGAAAAATAAGCAATTTCTTCGTACTCAAGAACCAAAAATCTATCCCTCTCTGCACTTAGATTCGACCTTTGATACAATTTATAAAGGTTGATTTTAGTTTAAAATGACTGACCAGTGATTATAACAGCGACAATTTCCTATAGAAATTTTCAAGTTCCAATAGAAATATCAGGTACGCTCCAGAATAAAACACATTAAAGGGGATAATTAATTTCTAATGTGTATGTGAGATTTTATAAGAAGCTGTGGGTGGCAAAAATAAGCATTTTAGGGATTTTCAAACCCCTGGAGTGTACATTTTAATAACATTTATATACGTATCATAAATGTATATGAAAGCAGCAGCTTTAAATAATCTCCCAGAATACCGTGCTATTGTTATTTCCGGCTTCCTTTTGAATAATTTATGAGATAAGTCTTAAGCCATTCTACGATTGAGTTCGTTATCAGGATGCTGAAAAGAGCACTGAGGAAAGGAAATGTGTGTGTTATTTTAAGGTTTTTGGATTCCACCTTCCAAAAAAGTCGGAAAGCCACCAAACGCAGTACAAAGGCAAGATGGCGATTTAGCATTTTTATTATATCAAACACGCAGATGCTATAATCTCCTCAAATTGAAAAATGTGGACAGCAATGATTACCACTGGTTGCCATAGACACAACCTCCTGTTCTCGTTCGAACGAGATGCAGTACTTCACTGAGTAAAGTAAGGCCCAAGCTTATGATCTCGTTCGAGCGAGATCTCCTTCCTCAAGGTGCTAATCAATCATAACGTCATGCATAGAACAGTGATATGCCCGTGCGAGAGTTTCTGTTCGCGCGAGACTTTCTTTGCCGGAATCACTTATGGCCTGGATTGTCCATCATCCGGACGAATTCTGAAAAAGAAACGGATTGTTTTCATTGACACATGTAGAACCGGTGTAACGAAAGTGAGGGTCCGTGTAACAGAAAGTCCGCCCTCCATATAGTTATAATGGTTAGGGTTAGTCTGACCTAAGCAGGTCAAAATCCTGAACAAATGAATGGGAAGCGGACTCTGTTATGGGGGACTCTGTCACGTTACACCGGTATGGTGATCACGAATCAATTTCATGAAGTCGTCGGTCCCTCTACGTTAATGAATGTGTGGTAATTAATATAGGGGCCCATACAAAATTAATCATACATGTAGGCTTAGTAGTAGCACTACATGTTGTACATCAAGCCACAAGGCAAATAATAAAGCCTGAACTAGCATGTAATCGAAACAGATCACCCAAGGCCCGAAAAAAATTGGGGAGTTGTCTAACGAATGGCGACTCGCTCTAAACACGGTCGGTAGACGAAATGTATTTCTCTTCATGTTTTTTAAACAAACGGTGTTTAATATGCATTGCAACTAAATGTAAGGACTTTTTTTTTTAGTAAAAAAAGGGCTAAAATGTGATAACCACGTATTCTGGATCGGTCGCAGTCGACAACGTACTTTTCACTTTTGACTGGTCTCACTGTGTAAAGGTCATTTCTGACATATTGAGCGATTCTTCAGTAGCCCTCAAACGTTTTTACAAAGGACAATTCGACTGCAAACAGATCTTACTTTACCTTACTTTAAAGATACAAAAATATTCGCTTTGTTTCAATTTTTACCAAAAATAAAACCGTGGTAGTCTTCAAGTGTATAGTAAGTATTGTTCTCAAATATAAGCAATGGCTTTCTCCTTAAAAATCAGATTAAAGTGCAATTCTCCGTTTGATTTGACTACAGCTGGTTTATTTAAGGTGAGAGTAGAAGAATTTTACCTTTAAAGTTAACACCTAGTTGCAGTCTAAAATTCTTCTGCGAAACCAGGATTTTAAAACACGAGTAACAGAGACCTGCTGTGTGTGTGTTTTATCGATCGCTTCAGCATGATACATTTAACAGTAACACAGTGCATCACAGTTAAAGTCCGCTCTCATCAATTGCAAATTTCTCTCTGAAACTGTGCATTATTCATCATGAACCTTTCATTTGTGGATTAATGCTATTCATATTTTCTGACTGACTGAATTTACAGCGTTTCGATTGTCGTCCAGACGCACATTGGCGTTGATGGTTTTCTTTTATAATAAAACGTATTTTGCCATTGATTCCATTTATTTTGCGGCAGAGACAGAGATTATCTTTACGTTTAGGCCCTTTACTTAAATGAAATATGTATGGCCAGCCAATATTTCGACTTCAGAATCTACCTAACTTTATTTAAATATATATTGTTAATTATATATATTTTTCCCTAGTGCATGGCGTTTATTAAACATCAATATAAAATCACTCCTAACACTCGTATGGCTACATTTTCAAGCAGGTAGCAGGGACGGCCAGCGACCCGTCCTCCTTAACAGGACTGAATACTAAATAACATGTATTCTCACCTGTAGATTTACCTGGATATTAGGCTCATCCTTTAACTTGGCCTATCATTTTTATAATATTGCCGTGTTAATTTTGCACACTGCCATCCCATCCACTGAGAGGAGAGGAGTTTTACCCAAAACCCACACACACCTCTGCCACCTACAGTGTTACACCTTCCATACAGGACCTTTCAACAGTCCGAAGGTTTCGGACCAATGAACCCTTGATTAAAAAAACTGATGAAAATGTCACCATTTTTCGGACCAATGAACCTTCGGACTATCGAGACGCCCCCACCGTAGCCAACATTTTCAAAGGGAAAGTGGTTCTTTTTTCTGAAGAAATGGGCCTTTTACCATGAAACCTTCATGTGCCCTTATCAGACTGCAAGGTGATGCATTCGAACCCCCTGAAACCCCCCGCCTACACACCTCCTACATGCCTGCGATAGATGGCATTTTACCCAAGACACGCTTACCTTCATAATTCACCTGCCCGTCACCGTCCACGTCGGCCTCCTGGATCATCTGTTTGATCTCTTCGTCTGTTAACTTTTCCCCCAGGCTGGCCATCACGTTCCGGAGCTCCTCAGCGCTAATGAAGCCGTTCCCGTCCTTGTCAAACAGCCGGAAAGCTTGCAACAATTCCTCCTTGCTAGACTGTTTCGATTTACTCATCATCTTGATGAATTCATCGAAGTCAATTGTACCGTTTCCTGCAATATTTAAATGATTTAAATCATTCGTTGGCAGATACAGATCAATATAATGTTACCCTTCTCGTGTTTATTTGAATCTGTTTGATTTTAGTTCCGGTAGACTACTATCTTTGTCTTGCACAATGTTAACAAATTTTAAACAGGTTGTCGAAAAACTTTTAAAAACAGTTCCAGCGAAAAGCCAAATCATCCTTTTAGTTAAGCAAATGTCCTGAGTCGCTTGTTTCAAACGTAAAACGCATTTCCCTTGCAACACAACAGGGAATAGTCAAATAAGCTTCCAAAGCAATTTAGTTTTTGCTTTCATGTACGTGCGCCCAACTAAATTACGAGAAGACAGACAATAAGATAGCACGCAGCTGGATAGGAATATGCAAATAATTAAAGATTAAGACAAATGCGTCTATTGAATGTTTTAGTCGCATGTTGAATTTGCACTGCAGCGTACTGACAAGATATCTTCCGACATCAATAGGCCATGGGCAACGGTCGAAATCTCTTGTTAAAATAAGGTGTCACCAATTTCAGACTTAGGTACCAGTTTCCATACTCTAAAATACATTTCTAGTCAGGGTTCAGAATATAAGGGGCTATTCCCACAGATATTTGGATAGATCTATCTCCCTGGGGAGTCTCACAAAATTGCTGTCAACTTGGCCGGCTTAAATGTCTGTCACGCCTAGTAAAGCTGCCAGGGGGTAATTATCTTTACCCCTTAGTTGATTTGATAGGCGTGACAGACATTTAAGCCGGTTAGTTGATAACAATTAGTGAGACTTCCCAGGGAGTTAGATCGATCCCGATGGATCGATCTGTGTATGGGAACCCAGTCTAAGTGAGATGGGTGTAACCCTGCTTTAAATTATGAATCCTATTAATTCTCTCTCTCTCTCTCTCTCTCTCTCTCTCTCTCTCTCTCTCTGTGTGTGTGTGTGTGTGTGTGTGTGTGTATGTATGTATGTATTGTAACAGGGGGGGCAGCAAGCAGTTTTTGAGTGAGGGGCGTCCCCTATCCACAACTTGCCTACAGGAGCCCCCCTTCACACACACACACACACACACACACGCACACAGACACCGTCTTCCCCTTGTATCCGCGTGTCAGTCAGCATTTTTATACTCGACTCACTGAAATTAAATACCATCACACGCCGGTCAATGCTAAAGAAGAACACTGTTTCCTCCACCTGTAAGTCTTAATATGTCATACCTTGTAGTCTGTACTGACAGTGGGAGTAGGGAACAAATACGGAATGATAACATTGCCATTGATAGGACTAGGGTCAGGGAGGGTGTGTAAATACCCCCACTCCCTCCGGGGATGTTAGAAAACGACTTTTCTGTTGTATGCTTACAATATGATCTAATACTGAGAATACCGTGTTGCGAAATGTAACGGAATCTGATGAATTATGCATTTATTGCATTATGTACTATTACGAATACTATACTGTATTCTGAATGACATGTACACGCATCAACGCATACATACCGTGTTTAACTATTTTTATACGTAGTTGTAACAGCTAGGGCAAATAAAGATAGCCCTTATTTAAAAAAAAATACGTTTTTAAATCTTATTTTAATCATTTAAAAAGTTTTAAGAAGTCCGGATGGCCCATTCATAGGATTTTGAGAAAGAATTCTGAAATTATCAAAAAAAGTGGTAATATAGTTCATTGGTCTTTTCACATACCATCAGCATCCACTTCGTTGACCATGTCTCTGAGGTCGTCATCAGTGGGGTTCTGACCAAGACTGCGCATGACCGTCCCCAGTTCCGCTGACGTAATCCGACCGTCGCCATCTTTGTCAAAGAGTCCAAACGCTTCCTTGAACTCTGAATTAAAAAACAAGATACAAGGTAGTAAGGTCAGACTTAGAATTAAAGCAAGGTAATCATAATCTGGTTACAAAGCAGTATTATGTGCAAGACTGGTTCCAGTCCCGGTGACGTAATCAGACCATTGCCATTTTTATTAAAATTATGTAGCGGGATTGATGAAAGAGATGGAACACATGCAAGCTAAAGATATGGACAACTTAGTAAGAACCTTCGCGTAAGGCACTCTACTCCTTGAATGAGGAATATATTACACCCCATTCAGAATAGGGGACTAACTAATCCGAGGGTCAAATATAGCCGACCCACTTGAATACTTCCCCACGGGATAGCTATTCAGTGTCTACCAGCGGATTAGATGGCAAGCTTTGTAGTGGGTCACCATATTTGAACCTCAGACTAGTTAGTCCCCTATTCTGAATAGGGCCTTATACCAAGCCCATAAAATAGTACATGTACTTTCACTAACACTTGTGTTTAAATTAATGGGTTTGGTCTCTCTCTCTCTCTCTCTCTCTCTCTCTCTCTCTCTCTCTCCACACGAGACCTGAGAGAGGCACGCCCCACAGGGGAAATCCACACGGTTCAATAAAACCAGATACAAAGGCTAAAACATGGCAACTAAAGATAACACTTTATCGAGCCCCAATCTATCCGCAAACTTCACCGCATTTCCCGGCAGACCTTAATGGAGTTTCTGCGTCCTTGGGGAACTCATACTACAGCCAGCCAGTGCTGAGCAGCTGTAACATTACTGTAGCAGATGAGTGAGGGTGGTGGCTAATTGGCCTTTACCCACACCTGCTATATAGCAAATATCTACCCCCTGGGATTAGTGTTCAAATGTGCTCTTCTTGCTTCTTATTTGGTCTATCCCGTACATTGCTCACGGTAGCGGAATCAAAGAACCCCCCAGGGGAAATGCCCGCAACAATGGATCTCGTTGCCACTTTTCCCGCAATTGGCTTTTTTCCGTTTTTAACACATTTAGATTCTTCCTTAGCAAAATGATGAATTAATCATGTTGCCTGTTAAGGAAAGAAGAGAGATCCTTCGTTGCACACGCTGGGATCCCGAGAGACAATTAAAGCTACCAATATAAAGTACACTAAGCACCATAAAACAAAAGGCACCCCCTTGCTCCTCTCCACTCGAAAGAATTGTGTTTCCATGTAAGCCTATCATCGGCGTATCGACCCCATGAAGCGGCATTAAAAGCCCTTAACGTACGTTTTGTCATCTCAAAAGTGCCCCTTTTAATGAATATTTGACAACTGTTTTGTTTGGTCACACAAAAATTTTGGTGGCATGCTGTTAAAGTAGCCTTTAGAATCTATTTGAATGGTCAAAGAGTTCAACAATAAATTTGCATCACCCAGAAGTCTTCATAGTTTTTTTTTTTTTTTTTTTTTTTTTTGCGACACCGTGACTATATTTCGGCAAGTGGGTTTGAAAGTGTTTTATTATGTCATGTTAACCAGATCAAGCTAAAACTCGTATCACAAAACAACACATAGCCTAATTTGGTTTAAACATTAAAGATGGATTGTGTTTTTTTTGTACTTCATTTCTGGACAAACACGTATAAGTTCCCTAAAATGAAGGAATAATTGTACAAATACAATAGCCGTGTATCTCTTTTGAAGTTGACCATAACGAATGTATCCCTTGTCAAAGATGACAAAAGCAACGTTTGCTTTTAAAGTGAAGACCTCTATGGCAAACGTTGTAAAGTGTTATTGTGGTTCTGCGTCATGTTTAAATGGTGAAATGCGCTATTGATAGTTTGTTGCTAGTTTTTTTCTTTTTTTTTTTATAGAATTGCTAGTGTTGTGTTGGCAATACGGAGTATTCCTCACAGTGACTGGAAGTGCTGGATCAATATTTGGTGACATAATTACAGAGGCAATTTCCCATCATATTCGACCAATTAAGCTGAGTGGACTGGTATTTATCATTTCGGTCATCACTTGATATCAGCCACTTACTGAACACGACACAATTAGGAAGGTTTCTATCGATATATTTGCATGTTTGCACTTTAAGACGATGGTCAATTTAACGTCGTTGTAGCCTCAAAGATGCACATTAAGTGATATCTATCTTGTTGTACCATCAAAGAAGCATATTAAGTGAGTACTTGTGTCAAATCATTGCGGCTAAACCCGACCAAATGTTTGTAACCCAGGGTAGAATGAGGCCTTACCAGCGGAAAGTGTCTGGCATGTAAGACCTCAAACTAGGGCAAAAAGGGGAAAAAAGAAAAAAAATGTTCGTCTAGTCGTTGGTTCAGCTACAGTATTAACTGAATTTTATCGAGAGATATATTTTGCCGCTGTCATTGATATAAGCTCCTCGAAGCTTTTAGCTCCATGCGATCGTTACATTCCCATCACTTGGCGATGGAGTATAGAGCTAAAAAACCATTTGCTTACGACAATTGATTGACGCCCCGTGCAGTTGATGGGCAGAATGATATGAAGTCAGGTCTACATGGGGAACATTCCCTGGTATTTTAAGGCGTGTTTACTGTAAATTTGGGATCGACCTCCTGAGCGTTCGTCCACACCAGGCCAACTGGCTGAAACATTTAATATTTAAATGGTATTTATTTATTTATTTATTGGTTCAAGTGCTTTTTACGAGTTTTTTCGTACAGCCTAACAGGTACCTGCATATAAATATGTACAATGTAAACTATACGATATATATTGACAATACAGCAATTTAGTTACATAAACTTAGTTTTCTTTTGTTTGTCCTTCTACAGTCGGCACAAGTAACATTACTATGATAAGTTCAAAGCCGCTTAGTTATCAAGGCGTTGGGCGGTCTATGAGAATGATTGAATGCGATCCCTGCGGTAAGGAAATCCTAATCACACGGCATGCTGGGGCGGGTCGTAACAAGTTAGGTCGACCCAAATTGAGTTGAAACGTGGCTTTATACTTACTGATGAGTCGGAGGGTGTCTTGGTGAAGTCTTGGCAACAAGCTATGTTTTTAACTGGAACAGGACCACCCGTGTATAAAACAGAGCCCTAAATAATTCAAATCCCGTAGCTGCACTGACATTTCTCATAATGTGCAATTTTAATTCTTAAAAGAATGAGACGGTTGTACTAATGTATTGCAAACGTAGTCCATATCCACTGTTGATTTTGCTTTTTCCCTCATTCTAATATTGACATTCGTCAGGTGCAGTCTGCCTTCTCTATGTGGGGATAAGTATGATATATTCATCCACAAAGTGATATTGTATTACAATAAAGAGTTTATTTATTGGCGAGGAGATTGCGTGCTTTAATGAAGTTGAAACCATCTGAGGAAAGGGAGGAGGGGACAAGACGGGGAAAGATTAAAAACAGTTTAAAAAAAGACAAAGGGATGTGGGATACGGAGACCGTCATTCCTTTCTATGTTTCTGACTCAGTCTTTCTTTTTCAATCTTTCACCCCTCTCTTTTCCACCTCCCTCACACCTTCACACTCCACATGGAGACATGAGAAGCACGGTAGAAGGGCGAGAGAAATTTAAATAAAAAGATAATCAGAAAAACAGACAGAAAAAAGGAGAAAGGAAAAAGTGAGAGATCTATGGTCCGTCGGACAGTATCAGTGATCATAATCAAGACTGATATGTTTCAATGTTGCCAAACGAAGGCTAAAGTGGATGTCAAAATTGAAACGCATGGCCTCCTTAACGATTCCACATCTTAGGAATAAGAGACATTCAAAGAAATAGTGCCTATCCGTCAGTGTTTGGTAAAGGATTATTAAATGAATTTTTTACGTTGTTGTCTTAAAAATTCCTATTGTACTTGTTCATCCCGTACTTTCAACCCAATATGTCAACATTTAAGCCTCAATTATTCTCATGTTTGATTTAAAAAATCTCCACGGTGAAAGTTCCATATTTGCAATTTTGTTTCTGCCTAACATTAGGAGAAAGAAAAAAGAAACTTGTCGCCATTTTAACTACACATGTAGAAGTGCAGGAGAGCATCCAATTCCCCTGTGATGCCATCTTCTCAAAGTGCACGCAAATAATCCCATAATCGCGTCAGTTTTTCTTCATTAAGTGGAACAGAATTCAACTCTTGATGACTCACTTAACGGCTCAGATAGCCCATACCATTTGGAGACTGTCTCAGTAAAAAAGCAATTCCCCTTCTTAAGTAGCTACTAGTAGGCCTTTATTTTACCTGTTTAAATAGGTTTTGACGTCGACTTTTGAAGAAAAAGTAAAGCGAAATGTTGTCATTGAATTTTGCATCTTATAATGATTACATGCAAATATATATTAATAAGTAAAAAACAGTCGAAATCCATTACATTTCTCCCTCACTCTTTCTTTCTTTCTCCTTTTCTTCCTTTATTTATTTATTTGTTCTCTGTCTCCCTTTCTCCCTCTCTCTCACCCTTCGTTGCTCTCTATCACTCTCTTTCTACTTCCCCCCCTCTCTCTCTTTTTCTCTCTCTGGAGCTCAGTGTGTAAAGCCCATTCGTAACACGCTCTCATTCTATCGACCAGACACTGAGGACTCTAAGCGTCAGCCGTTAATAATTTTGAAAGCTCTCTCAATTGATTCGACACACTCCCATGAGATATTGGGGCTGTTTCTGCGTGCTTTCTTTCTCCATGTCCTAATCTTATCATTCTATGAACTTAGGGCACATTCAGAACAAATTGATCCGCGGACTAACAGATCTGAGGACCAAATATGTCCCTTCCAGTTGTAAGTTTACCTCCCCTATGCATTGACGGCCATTTTTGATTTTAGCACTTGGTCATGGTTGGATTCTGGTGGGAAATTATCTGGGGTATATTGGCCCATTTGTGGACTAGATTCACTTGAGATACCTTTATTAACATTTTTCCAGCTTTAGTGCGGATATTTCGTTCGTTGACTGGACTAATGGGGTCGTAGTTAAAAGTGATAATAAAAAAAAATTCATGAAAAGAAAATGATTATCTGGATTGATAATCTAGAAGGTTTTAATGGTTCACTTACCAGCTAACTCTTCTTCTCTTATTTCGTGACACTGGAAGAAACAAAGACAAAAGATAAAACGTTTGCAGTATTAAGTGAAGATATGTTGCAACAAAACATCACATGCAAATTTTACACTATTAAAGCTGATGTATTTTGGCGTTAACTCAGTCACACACAAAAAGGGACATTAACTGGAATAATACACAGTTATTTCGTTTGATGAATCAGTTGAAAGTTAGTTTCGTCCTGCCCGGACGGATTAACACAAAACAATCAAACGTTCAAATACACTGCATATAACAAGGCAACAGTGAGTGAGGTGCACGTCTCTCTTCAAATATTGACTAGAAAATTACTCAATAATTCATTAAGATAGTGTACATTATGTCAATATATCCAAACTATGATAGGCATCAATATTTAAAGACTGCATAATTAATGCAATGTCCTTTCTCCCATGGCAAGAGACCTCAGAGCACCTATTAGTCTCTTCAGTTGTTCTGTTCTCAGGGACGTTTTATCTAGTACATATCACTTGGCATTGATTGTCCTTTGTTATATTGTATATGTTTCATACATTATTATTATTATTATATTTATTATTATTATTATATTTATTATATCTATTATTATTATTATTACATAATTGCAACTTAACATTAGAAAATGAATCAAATAGCAAATTCTGAAATTGTAAAAGGCAATTTTAAAAAAGATTACATGTGTAGGCCTATATGAATAAACGCATCTGTTTTTAAAATAACAATTTAAGCTTACGAAAATGCACCTCGTTCTTTAGAATTTCTCTAATACTCCTAACATTTACAAAGACAATAGAACGTATTACTAAAAGTAATACATATAATGTACGGTTATTCTCTCTTTTTTTGTTCATGTTTCCATCGTCATACTACTTTCTTTTATTTTTGTTCCTGATTGATAAATGTTCACAAATTTAAAACGAAATACAAAGTCTAAGTATAATTGCCGGCGATACTCGTCGTTGTATACGTTTCTAACGTATTTTATTTTTATCTTTTTAATCTTTTAAGTCAAAATATTGTATTTAATGCCAATAAAGTGCATCCAACCTTTCCTATAAAGTACAGTGATTACATCTAAATGTTTATTGCGGAATTCTATGCAATGCTTCAATGGTATCAACATTCCATATCCACTCCATACACAGAACATAACCAAGTGACGTTTGCCCTCTTGATGAACATTTGCTCTTAATGCAAGTGAGACATCAGCTCCTAGTTTATACTTCCGTATGGGAAAGAGACATTTAGATACAATTACGATAATGGCATATGGAATAAGTCAATCATTGAGAGACATAAAATGCGGACTAAAAGCAAATCGTATACGGTGTACAGAAAGAACAACAGTCTCGGGGTATTTGGTCATACAATTACAAATCTATATAATAAGTAGCACGTGTAGGATCACAAAGGTAGTAGGGGAAACGAGGAAGATGAGGGTGAAGACGGAAGAAAGATCCTTTCCTCAATTAAGCAATATGACTCCATGAAAAAAGACGATAATTTGCCTGAATTCAGTGATACGACTAACGTTAATACAACCCTTTAGCCTGAATTAAACGTAATATTATTTGTTATCATATAAATAATAATAATAATAATAATAATAATAATAATAATTAACTGCTGCCGACAACGTTCCTCTAACGGTCTATCTAGACCAGCCAGCATTTGAAATACAATATATTTTTTCTAAAACGTAATTGCCCTGAAAATCTATACACAGCATGAGTTCATAATGGATTACATTTAGTAGAATAATTGACAAAGTAATGCCACACCACGCTTGGTTCTTCAACAAAAGTCCCTTGGGAAATTTTTTGCCTGTGAAACATCACGTACACATATGAATTATGAACTAGAGTTGCTCTGCTTAGTTGACTGTGTCCGCAAAATAGACTTTTCTAATGGGAGGAGGTTTGTCATGGCCTGATTGGTGATGAAGAGGTTGGTCGTGACCTGGTTGGTAATGAAGAGGTTGGTGATGAAAAGGTTGGTCACGGCCTGGTTGGTGATGAAGAGGTTGGTGATGAAAAGGTTGGTCACGGCCTGGTTGGTGATGAAGAGTTTGGTGATGAAAAGGTTGGTCACGGCCTGGTTGGTTATGAAGAGGTTGGTCACTAACTGCTAGGCAAATATCTATGCCTATGGGACTATACGTATACACAGAATTTTTAACCTATTTTTGCGTAAGATAAACCCATAATGGTCCAATTAAAATTAAATACTTGGTCTTGGTTTTTTTAACTAACGAGGCATAACTTATATTTGAGACCAATGATTTTATATATAATACATTGGATTTATCTGGAACGCAATTAGGCCTCACTTTTGGTCTAAAAGTATAGACCAATTTTCGGGTCAAAGTTATTTTGTGTTAATGATCCATGTTGGTCTGTGGGTTTGGGCTACTGCAGGGAGGTACAAGGGACCGGAAAGAATTTTTTGTCAACTGTACGTCATTAGTGCCCTCTACCAGGGGAAAAAGGTTGGATTTTTTTTTACCTGACATTCATAGATACGTGTCTAACTATGTGGACTTTGTTGTCCTGTGACTCTGTGCTGAGATCCAAGCGGCAGTTTCAAGGTGGGTCACATAAGTACTCAGTAGACAATGACCTGCCAAGGCCCTCTGACTGAAACCAAGTGAGATAATTGCTTGCTCTAACTGTGTGCAGTTATGAGGAAACTCTCCAGACGGCTCGTTTGCCAGACAGAAAAATGAAGACAGATTACATAATGAGAATTTGGCACCTAGGCACTACACGGAGCTGCTGGTGGGCGGAGACAAAAGAGTTTCCTTAAAGGCGAAAAATTGGTTTTATCTGGTAATACACCACAGAGGCCAAGCGAAAATTTCTAACGTCATGACTGGTACAGCTAGAGTACGTCAGCTGGTAGAGAGCACGTCAGCTGGTAGAGAGTACGTCATAAGGCATATGTGACAGTGAGGAGGACATTCTGATTTTCATTGCTTTTCCCTCTTCTATCCAACTACTGCATCGGTATATTGCTTTCATTAAATAATATATAGGTTATACATAATGACATTCCACCATCATATTTTGGTATTATGAAACAACCGGTACTTGCATTAAATTTTTTGTTTTCAGGGTCTGATTAAATATTACGTCTACCGGATTGCTTCCGTGCTCTCCTTGCATTTATTCTTTGGATGCTACTTATATATTTCTCCAAGGGGAAAAAACAGGTATTCCACGTCCATTATAATTAATAGAAAACATCCTATGCGTGTAGACCACAAAGAAAATATACAGCGCAAGACCCAAACCATTAATTAGATTAATATTTTGTCTCAAACGTATATGCGATTATTGTATTTGGAGCTAGTCCAATGTTAGCTTTGTTATCATGCATGTGTGGATATGTCGACGCTGGCGGGGAGGCGGGGAGGGCGGGTAATTGGAAGAAAACAAACAAAATAATATTCTATTAATATGCCTGTATGGATAGTGTTTCTTCAAGACCACATTTACAATAAAGTTGATCCGCCAACTAACAGGCCCGTTGATCAAATATGGCCGACTCACTTGAATGCTTCCCGCATAACCCCAGCTATTCAGTGTCTATTTGGGGATTACGCTGGAAGATTTCATGTGGGTCGGCCATGGTTGATCCGAGGATCTGTTAGTTCTCGGATTAACTTTGTCCTGAATGCGCCCTAAGTGATCAGATCTAAGTGAACCAAAGAAACTAGGTGGCTATTGGCGTAAAGTAATAAATAAATAAATAAATAAATAAATAAATAAATAAATAAATAAATAAACTTACGAAAAACTAGTGATGAAATCGTACGTATGAGCATATTTGTTTTACCTCATTTGTGGCAATGAGCCAATGTCCAGTTATGTAAACCAATTGGTAAAAAACACTTGACCGCATAAAATAAGAATCAACACGTGATCATGAATAAACTTATCTATGGGCAAGCAGAAGGGTTTTTTTAGAATGATTAACAGTACCTGCGAGCTTTCACATTATTCTGTTAATAGAACTTCGTGACCAAACTCCAAAAAATTCTAACTACAACATATCGCTATGTGCAAATAGGATCATGGTCCTAATTCTCTTACTTGGACTTTAAGAGCAAACTCCTAGAAGTCTTGAAGAATGCCTCTGTATCAGTGAGACCAGAATTATGATCCTGCTAATATGGCATCACGAGGATGTTCCAAGAAATTCTTAGTAACTTCGTTACGTTATAGGGTTCACGTTATTTAACATGTTTATTGAAATCATTAATTGAAACAAAAGAAAGAAAGAAAGTAAGAAAGAAAATGGATAAAAAAATCTCTAAACGACCGAAGTTGACACTTTTCCTCTGCCACTAGTATATACGGCACATATCGAGTGAAGTAATTACGCGCTTACTGAACTAAATCGTCATCTGTCACGCGCCCGTCAAATACAAACGGATAAGGAGTTCTACTCGATATGCTACGCCGCGTTCACACCGGATCTTTTTTTAATCGAAATGTCTAGCGTTTTATTATACACTCAAGTTACAATATTTGTCTTGCTCCCAGTCAGGATAGGACGGCTAAATTTGATACGATTATATCACCACAGGGAACAAATCTAGTCAGTGCTTTGCTCACTATATTGGTAAGTACGGTGACGTTTCGATGAACTTCATTTAATGTTTTAAAGCATTTGTGCACCATGAATAATTTTTAATGACGGCACATTTTCCACGTTTTGCTTCCTTAAAATGTAGTTTATTAATATTCGGCATCTTAAAGACTCTGCGGCGAATCAAATCGTAACGACCCTTCACAAAAGGAAATAGAATTAATCCTAATAATTGAAATCTCTCACACGCTGGAATTCGAACTCTCTAATACCGTATATCCATCATCAGCCCTTTCATCCTCGTTCAAACAAACATTCTGTTTAACATACAACAAAAAAAAAATCTAACGGTGGAATTCCAATTCCAATTGTCAGATTTTAGCATCTCCTTTTCAACTCTGTCGGATACCTGATGACAAAGGGGGTCGAGAGAGGCAATATTCATTAAGTAGCGTCTCCTGCCATAAGCTGACCGATATCAAAGAGACGCGTGTCTTTCAGGATGAGATAATCGATTGGCCAGTGAATCAATTAGCGTTCTAAATGCCAAACGGACGCTTAGTCATACCGGTACTTGCATACGGACCTTTTTTTTCAAAACCAGTATTCGGTCTTAGTCGGGAAATCAAATTGGATTGTAAAGCACCGATTTGCATCTAAATATCTCTACAGGTGTCATGGTTTAGAACAGGTGGGGATTTTAACGTGGTCATATGTATTTTGGACATCAAGTGCTGGTGGTCAGTTTTAGACTAAGGTACAATTAAGGTCGCGGTCCGTAATGTCTTTCGATTGAATTTTCAGACTTTTAAACATTTTATCGAATCCGACTTTAACACTTCCAGGCTGGCTAATGGAGTAGAGACATAAGAAAGCTACCACACTAACAAATTAAGTGTGCTAACAAATGTTTGCATTGTCAGATCAAGGGACAGAGAATACACGCCTAATTTCCTTCCTTATGGTCGCCATACAGTTATTTGACTTGGGGGTTTTAAACGTTATTACGAGATGACAAATGCTTAGACAGCAAACATACTGGAGATGTTCTCCCAGAAATTTACTCAATCGCCCATTAACTTTAAAACTATAAAACAGCACAACATATGTATATGCGTTTGATTAATGTAGTTCTTTACAACTTGACATTTCTTTCCCCCTTTTTCCTGCTGCCCAAGGTGTTTATTTAGAAACAAATTCAACAATAAAACTATATCTCGCAACCCTTTAGGTGACTGACAAATTGAACTACATAAGAAAAATTATAAGATTATAAAAATATAAAAAAAACTAAGAATGTGAAAGTCATGGTCAACGGCTTGCGTAAGACGTTGGTGAGTACTTAAGTGAATACAGCTAACTGTCTGAAAAAAAGCACAATTGTAATTTCATAAGTTTTTCTTGTATTATGTGACTCAAGTACGCCATTCTTTGAGAAAAAAAACCTGATAATTTGTGACAAAATAGAGCACGTTCTATAAATGTGACAATATTTCCTTTGAAGGTCCGAAAGTCAAAATATACCAATCTATGTGTTGATAAATACTCTATCAACTTATAAACTATCCATTATATAACTAACACAACTAGGACTAAGGGAATATATCTATCGTGCGGAACCACACACGGAAGCCAATGTCGGCAACAGATGACGAATAATTTTATTTCTTTCCTATCCCATTTTAAACGTACACGCCGTATACAAATCGAGGCTTTGACAGCAGGTAAAAATCAATACATTTTCTAATATCCATTGTTATCGAAACAAAATACATCATACAGAAGCCGTGACAGATAAAACGCTGCTGCGCGTCTCAACCAAGTGCCTTGATGACGTCATGGTTGTTTACCATCCTCAGAAACAGACTCTACTCAAAGTGCCCTGGCGCGTGTATTATTCCCTCTCTTGTTTAATATTGAATTTCTCAAACAATTAAGCGCTGCAACACGACAAGTACATAGGGTGAGATGTGTTTCAAAGCTGCAAATATCTCCGTTATGAGATAATTGCACTTAATTCGAGCGTTTTGACAATCGATATGCAGCGTGTACAGCATCATGTGGGTCAGCATTTAATTCCATTTACATGCCGTGAATAAGTAAGTGAGGGAGGCAGAGAAGAAGAAGATGATGACTATGATGAAAGAGAGAGGGAGAGAGAAGGGGAAGAAGAGAAGAAAAAAGAAGAAGAAGAGAGATAAAAGAAGGAGGAGAAGAAGACAAAGACAAACAGAGAGAAAAGGAAGAAGAGATGAAAGAAGAAGAAGAAGGAGAAAAAGAAAAGAGATAAAAAAAGAAGAAGAAGAAGAAGAAGAGAGAGAGAGAGAGAGAGATCTCCAGTGTGGTGCAGATAGAATCCGTAACTTCACGCTGCCGTTTGCAATCTACATAAGACTGACTACACCTCTACCTCTCCATGTTATGAGGTTTCTTCAAAGTCGGTTAATTGTACCTGCGACGGCGTTCAAATAGACGACCCAATTGCAAATTAAAGCATGCCTTGTTCTTGAAATAAAAAGAAGCCAAAAACCATAATCATAATATGCAATAATATCCAGATAGCAAGTGTCACATTCAGTTGTATGTTGTAATGCATCACCGGCATAGATACAAATACAACAGTTGAGTCGGCGGTGATCAATAAAAAGCTTTTAACGCGTTAGGCCCCTTAAGTCAGCGACCAGGGACAGCTACAGGCAGCCAGTGCGAGCGATCAGCGGCCGGATACGACGCAGTGGCGCGGCTGCAGCATCTTGGCTGGCAAGGAAGAAACGCACGCACGGATAGGTAGATGGGAGAAGAGGCTAGGGATGGATGAAAGAAAGAATGAACGAATGGTAATATTTATAGATGAATGGAAGGTGGACAGACGAATGAAGAATGAGAAATGGACGAGTTATGGTTGGATGTATAGATGTATGGACCGGAAGAATGGCCTCAATTAATTTAATTTACTATCTTCTGATTGGATAGATGACTAGTTTGCCTCACACTTTCCATCTAAATTCAATCTCCCGCATCCCTGTAACCGATCCAGGAATAAATTACTTACTGCACACAGATAGGATTGATATAAACCGTTTGTATACATGGTATATAATAGTCATCAATTCAACTACCCGTATCATACACTGTACAACCGTATCATTGGCTGTTTTTCACAATGTTGGCTACTGCGCCACAAGTAATAACATATTGCAACTCGAAAAGCAAGGAAAAAATTAAAGAAGAATAATGAAACTCTCGCGCTTTCAACCTGTCATTGGTTGCATTAACTCTGTCAAAAAGCTATTGTAGGCAAAAATCCCCTCTTTTCATCGAAAATAAGTATTTGATAGCTTGAATCACCACTGACAGATGAGCTAATGGCGCCGTGTTCGGAAGGGCAGATGGGTGGGAGGGCGGACAGATAGTTGGATACATGGATATATGAAGAGGAAGAAAGGATAAACGAACGGATGGCAGGATGGAGGGACAAACAGGTGGATACGGCTGGTCTGGATGGGTGGATATATAGTTGGATAGATGGATACACGGATAAAGAAACGGATAAATAAATGGATTAATGAGTAGTGGGTAGACGGATGTGTTCATGCTCTAGTAGATGAACGGATGGACGATCGGATAAATAAATTGATATAAATTAATAGATCAATAATGGATATACACTGTGTGAATGGATTTACCATTATCGGTCGGATATAGGGCTCCATTTGTACACTTAGCCCTTCCAACTCCTTTGATGAAATAAAAATTACAAGATAAGGGCGGAAATGGCCTCGGCTTGCAAGGTGTGATAAAATGAAAATGCACCTGGAGCCTTTAGACCTGCAAAAGGTGACATCACACGTGAAACCAGGTGTGCTCACACCATGGCGTTTCGTGGTTCCCCTATATGCCGTAACCTAAATTGACTATTTTGAAATTACGCACTGAATACACCCCTTTAATCCGGCGTCCTTTTCTCGTAATTACTGCCTTTATAATGCTGAATTATTAATTCGGGTTATGTATCATATTTCTCTATGACCGCTTGCCCTACAATATGCACAACGCTAATCACTATGGTAAACGATTTTTCTCAATTGATCAAATGCCGTTATCATAATATATACATTTCCATTATTTAACTGTATGTACACAATGCGATCACCCCGTTAAGGTTTTGTAACTAATTGCCACAAATAGTTTCATTCCCTTCGCTGGCCGATAGCGTTCTTTTTTTCTGTTTCTTCTGACGATTAACTGTTTCAGCGGGGAAATGAGTGACTGCGTCCCGATATATTATATCAAATTTGTCTTAACCGCAAATACCCATATGGGGCTAATGCAAATATTACCATTAATTAAAAAACCTTATCAACCATTCTCTAGCCTCCGTACTGCTTCTGTTGAACTCCAGTATTGTACTTAACAATGACATAAAACCAAGAAAGCGCTTCAACCGAGTGTAACACGTGCACAGGTTTTAATTTAAATGTGACGTGGAAGATCTATCTTTACCTCTTAACGGGTCGCATTTGAAACAGTCATCCCAGAATCCACTTAGCGCGCTGTAAAATTTGATAAACTGTGCACTGAACCAAAAATGTCCCAATCAGGTTAGGTTCAGTCAGTCCAATCTTTTATCTACATGATGACAACATGACGAGTCGCAGTATCTTTGTTGTACCACATACAAATGCGGAAATACTGTATATGCATTGTCACGTACTAGCAGGTTTATGAAATTTCGCGTTTGCAAGCGGCAATCACACACACACACACACACACACACACACACACACAATCGCGCGCATGCACACACGCTCAAACATCTTGGTGTCACGAGCCATTTCATCAACAATAAATTCAGCAATCCTCCTAGGAAACTATACGAAAACTCACCATTGTGCTTTGCTTCGAACGCTCGCCTTCAGACTAGACACTATATTAGTACCTCTGTATTATCAGCACTTAAGGCCGCGTTGCAACCAGATGTTCATCCGCCAATTAATCCCTGGCGTATTGATATTCATTTATCTTCTCTCTGTAGCTTTGTCCTATTGATTAACAAGCCTGGGATTCAGTCAACAGTTAATTCCAATTTATTTGGCGGATATTTGCGGTAGATGACTACGTTTGATAAAAGCAGACGACAGGGATTTAAACGCAGGCGAACTAACGTAGAACAGCAGACGATCAGCGGGATCTCTCGTTTTTTTTTTTCAACATTGTATCCCTGCGCCTGTGTCGCAGTGCGATTTATGGTGATGTCACTCATATCTATGATTCGATTAATTATTAATACAGCAAGATAAAAGCTTAATCAACGCTCATACTTAAATAAAGACCTTTGTTATTGTGTTTAGTTAATCAGCCATGTTATTTTCCTCCCTTTCCTCTCTACCGCCATTTGTCTGGAAAATAATATTTAACTGCGCCTTACTTCTTTTAAATCTTCTTTTTTGATCTTGGAAACACAATTCTAATATTCAGTGACACGTAACTTCTGACAACACACTATCCATTGGGGAAAAATCGCATTTTTGCTCAAAACAAAAAAGCAAAGAATAGATGTAATCCTAGACCTTAACTCGGCATAGGCCAAGAGAAGAAAATATACACAAAATTTTCAAAACTCGTTTTGATTTTACCGCGAGATAAACGATTATATATGATGATAATAAAACACAAGCTGAGATATTTTCATACTGTTAGAATTATAAAATTAAATAAAAATGAGTTATATTTACATGTGTATTGTTCCATTTTCAGCTTGTATTTTATAATCATCGTATATGATACAACTACCAAGCTAATGAACATATTTGCTCATTAATGAGGTAGGCAATTAATGATTATTTTGAGAAATGTGTCGACCCAAATTTTCCTGAATTTTTTATACAGTTGCCTGATGCCCCTCTCTCCAACTTTACGATCCAGGCTTTCCTTCGTTTTCGTTCAACCTGAAACGGAGGTTGGATGGCGGATAAAACCCTTCCCCTTCTCTCTATCCAGTAACATGGCCCCAACAATGACAATGACTTTTTAATAAGCATCTTACACATCACTCTCTATCTTACAACATTTCAAAAAACAAGCTTGTTTCAATTTTTTTATGATCATGGTCCTTTCCTTTGTTATGCGTCATAACATAAGGGGTTGCAAACGGTCTTTGACTTTACAAATGCGATAGGTGTGACATCGATGACTGTGCGCAATAACTGCATTGTGTTGATCGAGCAAATATGAAAGTCATCAACAATGGCATATTCCCCCTGATGGCAATAGCTTGATAGAATTTGAGTTAGAATTTGTCCATTTGTGATAATTTTATTAAAGTGGCAATACCAGCCGTAATATTATAACGTTCCACAGTATTGTACTACCAAAATGTATTATTTATTGCAATTTTGATCATGCAGTCAGTCTATTTTTCGTTCTCAATTTCGTGAAATCCGTTCAGGAAAAAATATGGTTACAAATCCATGATAACCAAGGATAACTTTTCAGTTGCAAAACTTCAATGGGGAAATTATGATATGAAAGGCTATAATGTAGTTTCATTTATTTATTTTATTTATGTATGTCAATGCTCAACTACGCCTTCTTATACACGTAACCCTCTAATTCAAACCAAGTGAAAAAAGAGATTTCATCATTTCTTTAAAGTTAAACTAAAAATTAAGATATAAATTCAAAACAATCTGGTAAAATACAAGAAACCGATGCATTAGATATTGCTGTTATAAAAGCGGTACCGGTATAACAGGAATGGAAGTCCTAGGAACGGAGGTACCGGCTCCCATATGATAAGTACAGGTTACGAATAGTTTTTTGGGGGTAAGGATACGGGAAAAATACCACCTGTGCAAAGCAATGGGAAGCGGACAACGATTACTAGTGGACTTCCATTTTTCACACCGGTAAGTAAATTAACGGACATTCATCATGTGCATCCTCGGACAGGAAATGATCGTCATTAGATGCTCCTCAGAATGTCCTGTAGGGAAGGGATCTGCATAGATCTACTTAAGAACAAAAGCAGTTCACACACAACTTGTTCACTAATCTCCAAGTCTCGCGTGAAACGACGTGAGTAAGGAATGACGCATGCGCAATTCATGGGAAAGTTCACGGTACGCGAAGATGTTCTTTTTCTTATTGATCTAAACGTCCTTACTTCAAATAAAGTTCAACAACAAAAGGATATCAGAAATATGTTTTTGAGAGTCACTGTTGTAGAATTCCTACTTTAGTTTTCGTCGCGGTACCTGTGCACTACAGCATCGCGTGACGTCATGGACGGGTCTTCGTCAAAGAAATTTAGAGGTGCAAGAATGACCGACAATTGTTTGCCAGGAGTGGTTGTCACCGGGACGTCCTCCGCGACCGGGATATGGTGAAGTCCGATGCAGGCCCAGACCACCAAATCTTCATTCACAATTGCTTGGTTATCTTCGTAAAAATTGGAAAACTTTCTGACAGGTCGATAGGGGTCGCCCTGGGTCCACAAGGTGGCAGACGTGTCCTCGTCATCTTTGTAGCGCGTGACCACGAGCTGATGGCGTGCCCAAGACACGCCGTTTTCGAAGTACCACCCATCTGGGAAGAGCTTCTTGGAGAAGTTGGGCGAGTAAATGCGATAGCCACGCGGATAGCCATTCGAGTTGTTTGTTCTTTCATTGTACATCACGTAATACTTGGGTTCGTTAAAATTGTAATCAATCAGAGCTTCCCTCTCTGTTCTTCTTAAATTCCTTTCCATATATCTTTGCTTCATTGCCACATTTCGCCCGCGGATCAGTTCGTTCCGTTGGGTCTCATCAAGCTTCAAATCCCACGTCTCAAATAAATTTCGTTGGCCACCGATATCGAAGTCGATTTTAAAGTTGAACAAATGGTGGTGAAGGTTCCCCGTGATGCCAAAATCCCTGTCAATGTAGAAGCCGTACTTGGAATCGTCGCGAGTTGTAAACGCTTGAATGTAGCCAGTCGAAGAGACTTTGGTTTCTATGACGCCATTCGGATGGAAAACGTAGTCAAAAACGTAGTCATAGTTCCACACAGTGGCGATGCCGCGTAAAACCAACACAGTACCGGCCATGCTGAAGCGGTAGTAGTAAGGGTCCTCGAGGTCCGGCTGTAGAGGGAAGAAGTTCATGGAGTGATGCCGACGGACTGGCAATGCCGTGTTGTGCTCAAAGAGACACAGGGCGTCCTCGTGGGTTTTGGCGTCTCCGGAAACACTGTCAAAGAAGGTGTTGTTAAAGTACACGGCGTTATCAGGGCAGTCGTAGCCTTTCACTACAGGGAAATGGAGCGCGCCAAGGGAGAAGCCAGCGTCAACGTATTGGATTAAGATCCCTTCAGGAGCGTCGCCAGAGTACAAAACGGCCACGTCAGACATGCTGACCTCATACGCAATCCGCTCTCCTCTGAAGCGAACGTCCATCAGTTGTAGCCCATTCACGGTGCGCAGCCGGAAGTTGAACTCCCAATCCATGTACTTTACATGCTGTCCGTCGACTTGGAAACGTCTGCCGTCCGGCTCAACCTGCATTGGGGGTCTTTTAGGGCTTCCCTGGGGTTCTTTCTTGTCACGTGCTTCCGGTGATCCGTGAGTGGCGCCTCCTGGAGGAAAAGGGTATTTACGGATTTCCTGCTGACGTGTCGTTATATAGATATCGAGCACTTCCTCGGCTGTGCGGTGAGAGATTCCTTCATAGTATACTGAGTCCAGAACGAACTGGTTGGGATCGTTTGTGCCACAGGTTACGAGCAAGCGCAGACTCGTCGGCCAGACGTAATACCCGTCAACATTATTGCGAAAGAACCAAATAATAGCCTTCCTATCCCCAGACTCGATACCCCTCGGGATGTAAGCGATCCTTAAGCATTTGTCTCCGCAATCGTCGCCGTACCAATATCCGTAACTTTGCTCAAGCAGAGGGCGCAGTTTTCCCAAGATAGGCCGAACAAATTTCTCCAGTGCTGTCATTTCTACAGGGTCCATTGGACGGCTATTCCACGGGATTTGCTTGGTCTGAGCCGAGTTGTTTAACAAGGCAAACCTGAAATAAAAACCACATTTAAAGAAGCGTAAATAATAATAATAATAATGGTAATAATGACTTCTAATTTTAGCTAAAGAATCAAGTTCATTAAAATATTCAGTAGGCTTAACATAAAAGGAACAAACGTGCAATTTTTAATCATCTATTTATCTATTATAATGTTTGAAATTACTGAACTGTTTTCTTTTCTTCTTAACACAATTTTTATACAAAAATTCCCATATAAAAGTCAATTAATACCATGATTCCATGAGTACTACATCTTACATGTTAACTTTCGGTATCGGCCACACCACATACTCCTCTACTGTAGGGGGCGTACTGGCTCCTTTGAACACCGTCACACGTGCACGACGACCCGGTGCCTGGTGATCGCCGCTCAGGTGACTGAGGACGTCATATTTTGGCGGGAGAAGTGGGTCAATCAAGAAAATATAATTGCTTGATAGAGTTGCCTCAGAGATTGGCACTAGATTGAGGCTGGCTTGGTTGTGCATGAAGTTTTTGATTTCTCTTATTTCAGCCTCGCTGAAGGTGTCGAAAACGGAAGGCGTGCTCGGAGTAACTCGCCATTCATTTTTCCCGTTTGAATGGAGCCCTTGAGCGGCCATCTTGTCTTTGAGCTCAGACCGATCTACACCGATCACGATGAGGCCGATGATTAATGCAACGCATAGAACACTGAGCAGAATGACGGCAACAAGCAGTCCGCGACTTCCACTGGACGTCATTTTTGTTCAGGAGACTGTTACCAAAGATTTGCAGTTTACTGTCCTTTCTGAAAAAAAAAAGATGAAATAAGCCTACTTATTTCAACATTTGAAAAACATACCGATAAATCAGATGATATGTGATCAGCTTTATTGTCTGGCACGACCCCTAACAAAGCAACATCAATGGACCACGAAAATGTCCCGACTTTACCCAAGTACTTTAAGTTACCAGGCAATTAAGCTGCTTACATTGACTTGCTAGTAAGATAACCTCTATTCAAAACGCAGCCATAAACTGTTCGCCCAGGCCACGTTTGTATGGTTCTGTTTAAAATAATCCCAAGCTTTTGAATCGTGCGTCTGTGGCAAAGGCCTATTGTTTTTGCTGACAAACTTTAACAACGTTTCTTTTTTGATTTAAAGCCCTTTAAGTAAGAATTAGTACATATTGTAAATATAATACCTTCTAGCACTCAAACCTGATGTTGAAATGAATGGGAGATTATATCTTGGCTTTTACTGCGGCTACTCTGAACTCATATCCTCTGCCAAGTCAGATTCCTGTTGTGAACGAACGCTGCACTATTAATCTCCAGGCTTCCCTACTGATAATCTAAACTAATTAAAGTGACAAAAGCCATGACTGTCGATAAAAAGAATTCCTAAAAACGAAAAAGGTCTACTTGTTTGTTCCTCTTATGATCCCACTGCAAATCTACATAGCAACCTTTCAATGCAGCAAGCGTGGTGATATAACATGGAGATCTTTCCCCTGGTCTGAAGTTATATACACATTTATGAATTCAGTGTGAGGGAAATGGTGAGATGGATGTGGTACCCTGAGTATCTGGGCTCTGAAAGTGGCTAACTAGGCCCGTAGCCGGAAAGGGGGGGGGTCGGGGGGTTCGAAAGAACCGACCCTTTTGCTGGGAAAAGGTCCACTCTGGGTAGAATTAGATCTAGGTACATGAAGTTTTTATGAGAAAAGATCCACTTATTCAGAAAAAGAACCCCCCCCCTTTTTGAAATTGCTGACTACGGGCCTGCTAACCCTAGCCCACCTGTTGCCTTGCAATCACAACCATAGTTGATCCGCGGACTAACTGGAAAGCTTACAGCGTAATCCCAGCGGGGAATCTATTAAGTGTCTAATAGGGAATTACGAGGCGAGCTTTCAAGTGGGTAGGTCATATTGGATCCGCGGACTTTGTTGTGAATTCGCCTCAAGACTCAACCTCAAGATGAATTGTCATACATGTAAGACGCTGAAACACGGCGTATCCTGCCACCGTCAGTTCTCTTTGGGTTTAACAACAATAAATTCCCAGATACCCATCCTGCATTTCATAGCACACCGGGATTTCTGACACGGACATCTATAAACAACGGGCATTTGGAAACCTTGCATGCATGGTGAATATATGGAAGCATTTGCAACCAGTTGGTCCTCGGTCTTACTAATCCACTCACCAAATACCGCGCAACCCACTTTAAAACGTGCCGAGATTAAAATTTTCTGCCCCTGCTGGAACGGCGCGCGTAGGAGGCAGTGGGTCCATTAAATTATTGTAAGGGGATCACGTAGCCTGCTTTTAAGTTCGCGCCATATTTGATCCGCATACTAGTTGGACCGGAGATCAAGTGCTTTTGAATGCTCCCTGATATGGATTCGGCTCTCTTGCAGCCTTACTAGGTCATACAAGCTGTAATTGATATGGGCATTAATTGCCTTTGCAGGATTAAGGTTTATTTAAGAAGGCATTAAAATACCCTGCCTTGAATTTTTCTGATCTTTCAATACATACTCCGAATATTTGCATGCATCGTATCCTTCGGTATATGGTATTAGTATTATGTTTTCTGCCTTAATGTCTTAGTTTTCGTTTTAATCTGCTGTTTACTGGTACATCTGCAATGTAACGTCTGATCGAAAAGTTAACTTGACATCAATAAAGCGTTCTTTTTTAACGGAGCGAGTTTGTATTGCTTCTGAATAATGTGTAATTCAAGATTTATGGGACGAACCGAGCCTTCTCATGTGACCGCAAATTTCAAACATCTGGTATTGATATGGCTTCATATGGGGAATAAATGCAGGAAAGATTTTATTTGCGGGATGGGAGTGAGAGAGCTGGGGGCTGCGTGTAACATACGTGCCTGTTTTCTTCAGAATCGTTTCAACTTCTGGAAGAATTACCGGTCCGCATAATCCCCCCTCACATCCAGCGGTTTATATACCTGCTATAGTACTGCACTGGTATTGACTGCTGGTCAGTTTACTTATAGAGATTGACAACTTGCTACCCTTGGTATTGAGTTTGCTGTTCTAAGTCCTTAGTATAAAATATTTAAGCAGTTAGCAGAAAGCCACCATGAGTTTCAGAGATTATGAAAGATGAAAAATGAAAGATGATATAAGAACAAAAATCTTAGCAGCGATCTGTATCCGCAGTGGCTTATGTTTCCGTTGCTCCCGCTACCTCTTGCTGCAGAGAACGGGGCCAGGGTCTCTCACTTGGCATCCGATTACCATTTCAAAGATCGACCAAAACTGAGAAAAACGTTACCTTCAATTAATTGTTTCTGTTTCATCCTTTTTTAGTAATTTTACTTTCAAAATAGAAACAAGAAAAGAAACAATTCCAGATGACTACTGAAAAGATGGGAATCTGCAGAACTCTGTCCTTGTTATAAATACAGTATGTCTCCTTGTAGATTTGGCTTAATTACGTTGCAGGTCCCAGGCACATTGCTTTTTCTTTAATGAACACATAACACTCGAAGTGTTGTGGGTAATGCACATTGACAAGAACCCTGTGTACGTACCGTGAAATCCAGAGGTCTGTCAATGATCTCAAATCCTAGAACCAGCTCTAAATGCTGCCGTTGGTGAGAAGTCTGCCCCAAAACCTCTGCTGTGACTGAGAGACGAGGCTAGAGCCCTGAACAAGGTCATGTCTAAGGGTGCGTTCACAATGAAACTAGGTGGTTCGACCTAACTCTGCTGGGACTCGTGCTGAATGCAATTAGTTAACACGCCGTCTCCCTGTGTTGAGTAGTAAAAAATTAAGAAGTAGTACATGATTATATGAGAACATTGGATATAAGAGTGGGCGTGTTTATTCGCTAAAATGATTGCATTCAGCGCAAAGTTGGATCGATCTACCGAGTGCAATAGTTTATTCATTGTGAACGTCCCCTAAAATTTTCAACACCTCCCGTTAAGGCACGGGCAGGTCCTGAGCGGTGTAAGACTGTTTGGGAATGTGTATGTCAAGCTGTTTACGTAATATCAAGGTCACAACTTCCCGCACCCGTGTGTTGGCCTCGCTCAATACAGTGTTGACAAAACTCCTTAAAAAAAAAAAAAAAAAAA